>JARHVA010000624.1:3222500-3822500 GCA_037957365.1 Torreya grandis
AACCTTCTAGATGTTAGGAATATATGATGTATAGACATCAAAAATACTCACTCTCCTACTTGGTAATATCATATTTGATCATGTATCCAACATGGTTAAGGCTTTTCTCTCCTCTAGACTATTTAGTATCCCTACGGTCACATATGCTTGTACTATAGGTAGCCCTAGAATGGCATGAACATCCTTAGTATGATAGCTACATCTATTATATCCCCATCCACTTCCCATCTAAAGGTGTTATTCAACCATTCCAAATAACCAAGGAATATGGCTAACAATTTAGCACTAAGGGGGATCTGATACATCTTTGTTATCCTACCTAGACCTACGGATTTTAGTCTAGCCCTATCTCCTTCTGAAAACCTATCTAACAAATTTGATAACCATACCAAATCCATAAGTCTCCAAAATCTCTATCATCCCTATACCCAAGAAATAAAAAAGGATGTATTAGTTCTTCCATGTCATGTATAGTTAAAATACATTATTTTAACATTTTACATCAAAAATAAGTCTAAATTACTTTATTTTATTCATTTTAGCTTACTTTTAGCCTTATTAGTCCTTCTTGACCATACTTGGTTATTTTTGGCCGTTCTATCTCTTTTTTGACCTTTTACACACTTTTTCATATCATTTTATCTCTTTGGTCAAACTAGTTTGACCAATATTTTCCTATCCTTTTTGCCTAGTTGACTCAAAAATCTAAGTTGACCCACTTTTCTTCCCTTCCCTAGTGTTGAGTTTCCATTCTGACCCTTTTGGTCCACTTGGAAACTCTAAGCTAGGTCTTCAACATGTAGAATGTATAGGGTTGACCCATATCTACTAGATCGACACTTTATATTCTACTCATTTTCTAGCCTACTAGGTTGACTGGATCGACCCAGTGCTTTTTGCTTGCTAGCCCCTTGCATTTTCCTCAAAAATTGCAATCTTCTTACTTTTCACCTAAACCCTCCAAACCCATTTCTTTTCTTCCTATTTATTACTCCTAAAATCTAATTTTGCCTCATTCTAACATCTAAAAATGATTAAAATTCAAAATTACTAAAATTTACTCAATTTAATACAAATTTCAAAAACTAGTTTGAGATTCTTAATTTCATACCTATAGTGCATCTACTACCACCTTTGGAGCCTCTCCCTATCTAGCATGTCATCTCCTCACCATCCTAGCTTGTTTACTCTCTAGAGCTCTTTTTCTTTTCTCTCATAAGTCAAAATAGTAAAATGAATTGTCTTTTGCCTTATTTAAAAACACTTTTCAAAATGCAAATTCTTTAATTATTATCCTGTAGATTCCTTATTTTGGTTATATATTTATTTCTACTCATCCATTTTTTATATCATAAAATGTGTTAGATTCATGATGACATAGATAATTTTTTCCACTATCATATTCCTATCTTCCAAAAAAATTGATTTTTGGCTATTTTTTGCATTAACTTCTACAGTTTCATCTAGTTCTATTTACATTGAATGCCTTCACACTTTATTATAATATACTTCTTATCTATGTCACTAAGGTAAGTTAAAGGTATATGTTTTTTAATTCAATCCTTTCATTTATCATATTTTTTACTTACTACACTTTACTTAACATCAACATTGTGTGTTATCATGTTTTATCTCAAAGCACCATTCAATGTTGCAATTACATGACATGTGATGAGATTTGAGTAGGGCACATAAATACACATAATATTCTCAAATTTTTATTTATTACTAAGACTTTGTATCTTGTAATAACCTATCGATTCTCAATCTCTCTGAGTGCATGCCTTAAGGGGTGCACTGAGAAAGGGGTGGGTAGACCATCAGTGCTTCGTACGATTGTTGTCCCTTTTTCCACTTGTCATCTACATACTTGTCTCATAAAATCATTAATCCTAAGATTTTTCTTCTCATTCATACCGCCTTCAATATTTTTCCTCTTTCCATCCTCCTTTTCTTATCTTAAACCCTTTTTGGATAGTCGATTGTACTAGGTCAACCTAGTATAGTTTAGGGGTATTTTTAGCTTTCTTGGCTTGTTAGACTTTCAACTGACCTAGCTCAGACCTAGTGATTTGTCTCTAAAAACACACTGGGTTGATTGGGTCAACCCTATACAACTAACTTTCCTTGAAGGATTTAGGGCAAGATCTACCTATATATATAAGTTTATTTCCCACCACTTCATAAGAGAAGAATTATTATCAAAGAAATGTGAGTGAACATATGATTATTGACCATTATACTTGAGGAATAGAGCTTAGGGTTCCATAATTTATTTAGAGATATAGATCTTGTCATGTGGATAATTATTTTTCATGTTTAGATATGTTGTGTAGCCTAGAGTTGATTTATCGTAGTTATCCTTACATACCACAAAAATCTCTTACAAAACACCTTGGCCAAGGGAAAGATTGAGGCTCATCAGGTTCATCTTCAAAGGTAAGTATTCCTAACTTTATTTATCCTTTGTAAGAGTAGATAGATAATGCATTTGTATCTTCTCCCATGAATTATTTTTTTTATACATTGACATGAGTATGTGTCTTCTAATACATGTTTAGTTTAGTTGTTTATTTTATTATTTCTAACCCCCACTTTGTGCCACAAGCTTTGGTGTGTGCTAGATTAGATTTTGATTTCTTGTTATTAGAATATAGTGAATGTTTTAAACCTTAAGATTCCATTAGGGTTGTTGTGTGATTGTGTTAGACTGTAGGCTTTGTAACCCTTCCTATCATGACGTTTTGTGACAAGTGATCCCCTAATCGAGTCTAGTAGATCCCCATATTGGTCATGTTCTTTCTTAATAGGTGTATCCCAAATTAGAAGTTTATATATGCTCTATCTTCTCTAAGATAGGATTTATTTATAGATATTATGCATTTTTGAATGCATACATAGTCAACTATTGTGCTAGTGATAAGTGGTCACTCTGGTCTTCAAACCTCTTACACAAAACATCCCCTAACTAGTCCCATGTGATGGAGTTAGGATTAAGGTTTTTATAACAATCCATGGCCTTACCTTTAAAATAGATGGCCAACAACTTGATAGCCACATTTTCTTCATTGACATAATAGATATTACTAAAGTTGGATATATTTTTGATGTGTTCAAAAGGAGTTGTAGAGTTGTCTTTTGTGTACTAAGGCACACTCTTAAGGGATGCCACTAAGATAGGATCATACTAATTAAGGTTAAATGGAGTTTGACCATTAAAATATATAAAAGGCAAATATCTAGGGAGAGTCATGGTGATGAAAGGAGCTAAAAAATATCTTCTGTTAGAAGTAGACATGCAAATTGGTTTAGGAGGAAAGTTTCCTAAGTATAGATGGGTGTTAGAAAACCTCAATATTTTTACTAATTCAAAAGGTAATTCAAAAAATTCAAAAAGAATACCTAGAGAAGTTGATATATTAGTCACCTTTGGCAGGAAAGATAGGTATTATTATACCATTATAATGTTGAGTGTTTTTCAAAGTTTCTAGATGCTGAGAGTGTGGATGCAACAACTGCTTTAAATAAATCAAGACCAACATCAATCTCAATCAATATTTTTCTAATGTTATCCCACTGGGCATGGCAAATAATATTGTAGCATATAATTTCACCCTTGTGAGAGGGTTATTAGGCTCTTTTACTCCTGGGTACAAAATGGGATCAACCCCAAGCTGTGGGTATTCTATGATGGGTTTGAACCTCTAGAGAACATTGGTTCCTCTTAGTAGCTCACCTAAAGTATTGATGCTACTTGGAAAAGGGATAAAAGTGTTGTAAAGGATAACTATAAATGTAAATAAGGTGATGTACCAAAATTAAAGACACTCTAAATTGTATGAAACTAATACGAAGGTAACTCAAAGATAACCCTCACTCACATAATCTATTAAAATAGTCATTTTACATCAATATTTCTAAAACTAGACCCATTAGACAAGAGATGAAGCATGGAGGAGTATTGAAATAACACTATACCTTCATCAATGACTAAAAAAGAACAATTTTAAACCTATAAACAACTTAAAATACCTATAAAAAGGTAAAAAAGAAGGATAATTTCTAAGGAAGAACACCTCTCTAAACAGTAATCATGCATAATTTGACAAAAACACTAGGTGTAATCAAGAGATAGGGAAAATAAGTTGTCTTATTACTTAAAAATGCTATTTTTACAAATTTTGATATGGTTTTACCTTATCAAATGAGAGTATCTCTTTACAAATAAGGAAAAAGGGATATATAGGAGAAAAGGCAAGGGAGAGGAGAAGAAAGCTCTAAAAATTAAATAAATGTAACTAAACCACCTTCTATGGAGTTTCAACAACATTCAAATTACTTAAGTATTTATCCTCTCTTATCAAATTAACCCTCAAAGGTCAAAAGGGTCTTCAAGCTCTCCCATTGGCCCAAAAAGGCACTAGAGGACAAAAATTATTTGAGGAATATGATGTCACACTCCAATAAATTTTAAAAAATTATTAAAGGATCTAAAAGCCTCATTAAATGCTCAAAATTTCTCCTCAATTCCCCAAACTACTCCACTTGACTTCTATGCCCCATTCCACATAGCTTCTAGAAGTTACTTGGTAACATGATTAGTGATCTTGGAATTTGATGTTTACACTATCCTTAAAGGTTAAATTTAAGTGTTTTTAATTTGTTCTCAACCCATATTTTCTCCTCCAACCCAAAAAATACACCATGGAACCTGTAAATCTCTTGGACTCCATTGAAGGAGGTCTTCAAGCTCAAGCCACTTTCAAACAGTTATTATAAAACCTACTCTTAAGGACATTTGTCACCATAAAATCCACTTTTGGAACTATATAAATATTCTAGGTATTCATAACATTCCTATGAGGGATAAAACAAATATTTATGCCACCTTCAATACCTAGAACAATGGTGTAAATCTCCATTAAACCTGTAACCATTCATAAATTATTAGAAAACTTGGGTTTTTGACCTTTTAGCTTAGTATATCACCCCATAAACCCTTGATAAGGGCTCTTAGTTCCATATAATGGTTATTTAGGTCCTATTAGTCTTCTTCCATGCATTTATACAATTTATGTCTTTAGAGACCTATAAAAATAGGCTTTTTTGGCCATTTTGGGCCTCTTAGGCACCCACACATGTAATTTTCTTATGAAAGATGGGTTAAACGTGATATTTATAGAGTTACCCACATGATCCAAGTATTTTACAAGTGATTCCATGTCATTTCATGGACCTATGAGTTCAAAACCTCAAAACTAGTCAAAATAGGGTCTTGGGCATCTTAGACAAACCTTCTTAACAATAATTCATAAAATATAGACGTCCATTATAGAACTTATTTCTATGTATAAGAATATTGGGTTCTCATTTAGAGTGTATGCAAAGATACATACGTAAAAAGTTTTCTTGTGTATTTCTACATGCATTCTAGACTTGATTATAGTCTTAAAAATAGTTTATAAACCTCAACCCCTCAACCAACCTCAATCCTTAATTTATTTCAATTAAATAGGGGTACTCAAAAAATACTAAAATAATTTGTCCCAATTCCTTATGTGGTGAAATATATGAGCAACTAAAGAGGGGGCTCAAACTAGGTGTTAAGACTATAATAGTTTGAATTAGTTCTTGAGAGACCAATAAGACTTTTCCATTGCCTTTATCTGATTTAAAACACCTTAAAAAGACCGTAAACATATCCATCAATCATATGGTACTTCAATAAAATTTGAGATAAGCTTGTGTTTTGCATCCATTAGCTAGCCCTCAAGGGCATCATTATATGAAATCATGAGTATGGATATATAATTAGGTGTATGAAGAATTATAAACACCTTTAAATACCTTATAACTCTCCCAAAAAGTCAAAAAACTTTTATCATACCTATACTCTTCAAAAACCTTCTAACCTTCAATGGTGATTGTCAATAGACAAGCCTATGATTGTGATAAAAAAATAGGATAGTTACACTATTGATGTGGCATAAAAAATAATATTTATGATTATATCCACTCATAAACATCATTAGTACCAAGTTTCATAGTTGGATCTCACCTGGAGAGACCTGTAGATGATTTTTTCTCAAAATTAGCTAGATGCCTACCAAAATAAATGACTATCCTTGACTGCATGAGATATGTAACAAATAAATGAGTTTTTTAATTGTTAATTTGGTCTTATAGATGGAATTAATATATTTATATGGTCATTGATATCATATGTACCAAGTTTTAGAGCTTGAATCCACCTGTAGATGATCTAAAATCAAGAATTTCTTAGAGATTATTAATGGTTACTTGAGTTTTCATAAAGAGTGCCTAAGATTTGAGACAAAATAGGGAGTATACCCCTTGGTTTTCCTACAAAATTGAATTTATGTAAGGATTTAATAGGTCACAAGGACCCTCTGTACCATGTTTTGAGCTTAGACTAGCTCTTTAGCACTTTCAAACCTTTAATTTCCCCAAATTTGCCCTGAGGCTAGGATTGTGACTATATTTTTCATGGTTTGAGTGGTATTTTAATATTATCCTTATAGTGAAAAATTTATTAGGATAACCCTCCTCATTCCTTGACCTTATTCACATATTCATTGGCATCATGAATCATTCATTGATCATGATACCCTCACATAAACTACTTTGCTCCATCTTCTTCACAAACTTTGAGATGGGCCTCTTTTTTGCATGGTTTTAGGTGATTTCATAATGTTAATTACTATTAAATTCACAAACTTGGTCCCTTTTGGAGATACTAGGACATTTTTAACATCCTTAAATCAAGGAAAATATTTAAAATGGGTTTAAATCCCTCCAAGGTCTCCTCAACCTCTATCTTAGACCCCTTCTTTCTTACTTGTTGTTATAGGTGAGGATTATAGGTGTTACTTAGATGACTAATACTACTTCCTTTTAGTGAGTAACCTCCTCAAGATATCTTTAATCATTTGATGCCATTCATTATCTTGAATTGGTCCTCTTCAAATTAGGTCTCTTTAAGGGATAATTAAACATAGACCTCTTTCTTCATAACCTACCTATTTGTACAGGATGGAAACCACTTGAATATATTGAAACCCATTAGAAACTTTCCAATTACAATGTTTTAACCCTTTTGGCTAGGTACAACTCTTGAAAATGGATTTTTGATCTCAAAAATCCTAACTCAGTGTAACCTAGCTTTATGTAGACCCGAGAGGGATAATAAAAAGATCCTAAGTTATATTAGGACTTTTTATGCACTATGAAAGTTTATTCACCTCTACCCAATCCTTACACACCCTATATAACCATTATAAAATATGAATAAATCCTCTTCTAAATAGTTTTATTGGCTTCTTTGCTTGACTATGTAGGATTACTAGCTTTGGTTACAAAAGGTCAAATATAGGTATTTGTTAAGAGTTCCTTGAATGTTATGTACAAGTAATACCCTCTCCATTATATTTAATTAACAGATACTAATATCATATTATTATATTTATTAATACCTCTCCATGAATTATCCCATTATTAGGGTTTATTGTTTACTTAGGAAGGCCTATAGGTGTATAATGGTGCTCTTTTAAATGTGATTAATGGGTTGGGTCCTTATTTTAAGGTTTTTCAATGCTCTCCATTGAAAAATATATCATATTAGTCTTATCACATGATCATTACCTTTCTTAGACACTTCTCAGTCTTATACACCTTGTTATCACACCATTCCTCCTTTTTGCTTGCTAACTTGCACTTTACCAACACTGGTTATAAGTGACATGTCAACAATAAAAGGCTATTTTGGATGTTGAATTTATGATTTAGGATATCCTTCCATTTATTTATCTCTTCCAATTCATTGGTAACTATATCACATTTCCTCTTTTGGTATATTGGCACTTTAGTGCACACTCTCAAGTCTATTATCTCCATTCCATACACAAGGCTATTTACCTTCTAAAAACTTAGAATTTATTTTGTAATATTTAATTAACTATATATCTCATGATAATATTACTCAATGTTCTTGATCTCTCTCATACCCTATGCTTACTAGGGTTTCAACCATATCCAACCCCAAGCATTTTTTGTTCCTCATAAAGTCTAATATTGAGTCATTCCATACTCTGCCTCTCAAGAGGTTTTAATTATCATGGATACTTGCATAGGGTATTTAACATTGATTTATGGCTCTCCATGAATCACTCACTTTTGATTATAAACTAATACTTACAATTTATTTTATACATAGCCACTTTAGTGCACTCCTTCAACATATGGTTATAGTTGAGTATGATTTGACTATTGTATGGATTAAGTGGAAATATTATGGTGAAAGATAAGTTGATCATCCTTAGTAACCTTTATTTCACTCTTGAAACCTCTTCACTCTTTAATATTCACTCATATTGAAAGTCTTGGTCTCATTCCACAACTTAATCTTTAAGAAGCATGAGTTTTCACACTGTAGGACTGTAGTAGATTACAACCTGATGTGAGAAGTATTGATGCTTTAAAAGAAGGTCTATGAAGTGAATTAGAGTTGTAGAACTTTTTCATTCAAATTTAAAACTTCCCTCACCCACCATGACCTTGATGTTAAATATCCCTTTACCATCCTTAAGAGCACCTCCTTACACTCAGTTGTAGGTGAAATTTTTACACACCTGTATAGACTTAGGAGGAGTTAAGAAGCTTATTTACAAGGACTAAAATGTCTTAATGATATTCCTACCCCTTCTCTACTCCAATTTACTTTTAAACTCATGGTTTTGGATTTGAGATTGATTGAGTGAAATAATTACAAAAATATTCCAATTACCTTAATTTCCACAAAACTACCTTAACAATTTCTAACAAGAGGAAATAAATTTATTTTATCTCTCTCAACTTGAATCCCAAGATTAAGGTTTCAATAGGATGGTATTAGTCCTTCTTGACTTGTTGAATAGTCCTTCAATTAGGATCATTAAAATTACATGAAGTGGATCTACGTAATCAATCAAGATCATTTGCATATTTTATAGGAACCTTGATTGTTGTAAGTGTTTATTTGGCTCATTGGCAATATTTGAAAATAACCTATTGTATTTTAACTTTATCATCTCTCTCATTCTCAAGAAATGTACACTATGTGACCTTGAACTCCAATGAACCTCTAGAAACATGAGACCTATCATCAAACCCTATTATATATCTTCACACCTTTCTTATTATGTATAAAAATTTGTAGGTGAAGATGACCTTGAGGAAGTTACAAAATTATTGATGAACCTCTCTCCTTCCTCTAAAAAACTTGACTAGATGGTTCAACCTTCTTTATCTGATAACTATACTTTCAAGTCTTCATAAAAACACCATTTTCATGAAGCACATATTTGAATGTATTTGACCTAGTTTTAGATGATCCTAAAACTTAATTGTAGGCCTATAGGTATCTTATGAGATACTTTTATCAATGTAAAACCAATTCCATATTAGTTTTCAATAGAGTGGCATACTTGAAGAGATAGTTTAAACCAAAACATTCAATGATATATCCTCTTTCTTTCCCTTCTAAGCACCTCTATGAGAAATCCTTGACTATGTTTTATTCGATATGGTGTTAGATTGAGATAATCATGCTAGAGTGTGTGGAGGTGAGAACCTAGGTAAACACATGATCCTCATACCTATTCTTAGAACTTTGTATTCAACATTTTTTAAACTCCACCACTTGCTTTGTTCAATCTTGTACTAAGACTTCTTCCAATTCATGTCACTATCTATGCCAATGAAGGATGGTTGTAGGTGTGCATTTGAGAGAGTGTGAGATATTAGTTTGATGGGAATGTGGATTAGTTTGATAATTAATAAGCCTAGAAGTACTTAACACATACTTTTAGCCTTTCCACTATCCATACTTAAAATGAAAAACCCTGATCTTCATCCAATAACTCAACTCTTTAAAATCTTATAGACCCTACTGTATGGACTAAGCCAATACATATATGGTATACAAGGTGTATGCTTTGAAGAAAGGTTCATGATGCCCATTAAAATTAGACCTTATTCATAATTATTCACAATTATTTCTCACATACTTGTTTATATTAAAGAGACTCCATCACATTTGTATAATATTGTGAGTGTTTGTTGTAGGTCATTCAT
The DNA here is from genome assembly GCA_037957365.1 of Torreya grandis. NCBI lineage: Eukaryota > Viridiplantae > Streptophyta > Pinopsida > Cupressales > Taxaceae > Torreya > Torreya grandis. The sequence continues at coordinate 3,232,632 of JARHVA010000624.1, forward strand.
GTTTCCCTGTGTATGGATTGAGAGAAGTGAGAGGTTAGTCATAAAGATGAAATGTGTCTTAAAACATTGATTGAATATTTATGACCTATCATCAACTTGAGGAAGAATAAAATCAACATAAGTTCTAAATAACCATGGAAGAAAGACACATTCAATTACCTTAAATAACTCAAAAATACCATAATATCTACTAATAAGGGTTTTGTAAGGTTGCTTCTTGATCAAGACAATATTTTCATGATTGGATCTCTCCAATTTCATGAGATACTAAAACTTCCATGATATTTTTTACCTTAGTTTATTGATATGAAATATGTTATGTTATATAAACATTGATTTATCTCTTAAAACTAGTCTCTTACTTCATTATAACTCTACTCCATATGACTATTGTAGGTGGTTGGTTAACCTTAACACTTACCAAGGCTTCAAATGAAGGTGTTCACTTGATCTCTCCATATAGTGATCAATTTATGATAGGATGATGTAAAGAGGTAAATTTATTATTATTTATGTTCACACATGATTATTACCATTCCTATGATGATAACCTATAGGTCTAACTTGCTCACCAAAATTTGGATATGAAGGTACACTACTAGACTTTAAAGTGGTCTTTGGTATCTTGAGAGCGTATGTCATATTGAAACTCATTTTAAATATTTAAAATATTTAAATATACTTTTTTCTCATACTTATTATTGTTAATATAATGATGACATCATTTAGAAACCATTCAAACACTAGAAACTCATTACTACAATTGTACCTTGTTGAAGAGACTAAAATACCAAAACCATCTCAAAGGAGAATATCCTCAATATAGAGGAATATGGAATTTTTATTATATTAATTAAGAATTAATTCACTTAAATATTGACCTTTAAAATGAATTCACTTTATTGATAACCCAAGTCCTACTCCAAAATTGATCAAAAAGACCATTCACAAGGAAAACATAAGAAACAAGATTTTTTCCATAAATAATTTACTATAAGGATTTAAATAATTAAACATATTATAATAGGTAATATATTACCCTAAAAAAATTATTCTTCATTTAATTATGAAGTGAAGAAATAAAATAAAACCTGGACCCTGTTTGGATGAACATGACATTTAGACACCCCTACACTATTAGTGAATTTTCATAATTATGGGGAGATGAAATAGAAAAAAATTAAATAAAGTTTAATTCCAAAATATTACATATAAATTCCCAAAATATTATATCCCAAATCTCTTTCTCTAGATCATACTGAGTGAAAACCTAAGGCCCTCTTAGAGCTGTACAAGATTGCACGAAAATAGTTTTTCCTTAGCATGAATAAATATAATCCTATCTATTAAAAATATCACATATTAAATATTTTTTATAATTTAAATTACCTTTAATTCATTAATTCAACATTTTTAAGTGCTTGAATCTCCATTAATTACATAAAACCTATTTCATGTGTAGTTTGCAATTAATAGGTTTTCCTTACCTCTGTTAATTCTTGTGCTTGGATATAATTTTATAAGACTGAGATAGGATATTATGTACATAATGGATTATTTAATATGATATATTATCTCCTATATTAATCTAAAACTTCAAAATCCTATTCAGCCAAGGCTTTAAGGCTAAAAAATGTATCTTTTTGCTCCCAAACTTTGCTCCTGCACTCCAAATAAATTGAAATGGACTTGAACATGTATAAATATGGAAATCACACAATAAATATGTGTAAATAATTTAAAACCAATTTTAATTCTCCAAAAGGTCATTTTTTACCGTAAGATTTCTATTTAGAAGCCCCTCAAGTCATCTAATACACTTTTGAGGGTCTTTTGGGAAAATTAGATTATCTAGACATAAATTTTGACCCACTAGATTCTATAAAACTTTTTACAAACCTCAATATTCCACCTAAATTCTCAAATACCTTGGAAACTAACTAGATCCTTTACTTGTAGATCAAGACTCATTTCTAGGCCTCTTCCTTAATATCTCCAAATTTACCTTAATCTCATTAAAGTGTTTCAAAAGAGTGAATAAAACATGAGGTAGGATCATGAAGTTTGTCTTATATTTATACCATTAGATCATCCACTACACTAGGACCCTACACAACTCCCCACACCACACCAAGACCTTAAAGGATACTGTACTGCACCATCAAAACAGGACTAGAAAGAGACTAGTCATGGAAGCAAAAGGTCATTGAATGGTCTAGGAGACTAGCCTAATCCATCTAGGATTTTTTTTTGTATGTACACCAATTTTTTCCAATAGGTATCTATTACGTACCATTTATTTAAATTATTCTCTCTTTATTATACCCATTTTACATCTTAGATCTAGGTGAGTATTTATTCATTAATACCTTACATAAGCTACTTAATTATATAATTGATATCCTTATTAAAAATATCTCTTAATTAAAGCTTGACCTAATTTTAAATATAACATCTTCTATGTTTATTGAATTTGGTATGTGTATTCAAAAAATTAAGATGGATCTACAAGGGATCATGGTAGGTAAATGAGGGCTTAGATCACATAAGGTGGAAGTTTTAAAGCCTTAAAAAACCTATAACTACAAAAATTTCAATTGTAGAGGTTATAAAAATAACTATTTATACATTAAAAACCTATTACTCTATTCCATATACATCTATCAAATGAAATAATAAAATTTAAAGATACTTACCTTTGAATGAACATATTGAGACTCATTCTCGCCATTAGCCAATGGTACTTTGCAAGAGATTGTTGTGTATTTTTAAATATCACATTATTAAATAATATCTAGGCCAAAATAATCCTACTTTACATCCAAGACTTCCCACAAAACAAGTTATATTCCCTCCAATATAAACCATAAGTAATGGATCCTTCAAATGTAAATGTAGTATAATTACGAGCTATAATAATGTGAAAATTAATATTCCTATCTATTAGATTATAGTGAAGGTGGTAATTATATTAATGGATAGGTCATAACCCTTCTTAATTTTAATCTTTAATGTTGTCTACCATGACCATGTTTTGAAAACATTACCCTTCAAACTCAAACAAGGTCCACTAGGTCAACCTAATGTGTAACATGTGTCATATCTTCTACAACTAGTTTAACCATGCTAACCTAGTAGTAACAGTGGTTAATCTAGTAGGAAACATGTCCAACCTAGTTAGGGGTTATTGACAAGGGAGATTACATAATGGATCAAGGCATGAAAGGTGTTGAAATAGGAAGTGTAAGTTGACATTTAGGTATGGACATATATCTTATTATACCTTAAGTTATATTATGTATATATAATTTTAGGATGTTTAAGTGTGGTTTTAGAACTTTAGGAGATATAATTCAAATTCTATGATTTGTAAGGTCTTATTTCAAGGTTATAATATTTAAAACTTAGTCATATTTTAGGGTTTCAAGATTTTAGGGAGACATCATAGGAGGTAAATGGATATATACTCTAAGGAATTTGAACTAATATTAGGAATGATATGATTAAATATAAATCTTGTGAAGCACTAATGGTATACCCACTCCTTTCCTAGTGCACCCTTTAAGGCATGCACTTAGAGATATTTAATCTTAGTATGTCCCTACAAGAGAAAGTGTTAGTAAATGATAAAGTTCAAAAATATTGTGTGTATACATATACCCCACCTAAAGTTCATCACATGTCACAATAGTGTAATATGGGATGGTGTTTTGGGAAATAACATAAAAACACAATAATTTATCTATTTAAAATGAATTATAAAAATAAATGTTGAAATTTAATTAAAATAATTGAAATTATCATATACATACCTTGATTTACCTTTCTATTTAATTACTTCATGCAAATATCATAATCTTGATCATGGATGGTCCAATATCTATATTTGAGAAATACTAGGGATACAAGATAAAATTAGAATTAATGTGTGCATATGTTTTGGAATCATGGCCACTCAGATGGAGTGGGTGAATTAGTGCCCTTAAAATAGTCATTCAATTTCACTTATCATTCATGAAGAATTTATTCAAACACATATATCAACTAATGCTTAAACAAGCATCCACATAAGCATACACAATATGAACATAAAATATATGTGAGAAACCCTCATTTGGAATAAAACCCACTAGCAAAAATCTTGTAATATATACCTATAAGTAATGATCTAAGATTTAGTTAGGCACTAACCCCACAAGGAGCACCAACCCCTCACTAGTCAAGCACCAACTCAACTAGGCCTTTAACAAGCATCAACTTTCAAGGAGGAACCAACCCCTAGGTGACTCAGCACCAACTCAACCACCTAGAACCTCTAATCACCTTTGGACACATATTTCTCACTTAATTAATGATTATCACCTTATTTTTCTCTTCACACTCTTTTATCTCTCTCAAATAGCCTTCTAAGCCTCTTTGCTCAGTATGCCTCTTCCCAAGCTTATTGGGTCAAGTGACCTTGACATCCGCATGAAATAACTTTATTATATGTTCATCATAGTCTACCTCCCCTCTTATAATGGTATATAATACCTCCTACTCCTTCACAATCTACCCTCTTCTTCGATCGTAGGATTCTTCTCTACTTCACACAAAATTAGGCCTATTATGCCTTTTATAAATATGAGTTACTTTCTCACATAGTCTCTTGGTTAGCCAAGACACTAGTCCATTAGGGTCAAACCCAAAACATGCCTTAGGACATGTTACATATAATAATCAATCAAATTAGTATTGTACCAGTTGATGCTTCAAAATGTACTATAGGTGATCTTCAGTGTTGATGAACACTTCGCATTTTAGGATTTAAAAAATACAAGGCATGAGTTGTAGTTTGTGATAATTCAGTGATGTATATGGTGGAATAGAAGTATATTATGGGAACTATCCAAAATATTTGTTTAGTTTAGTGGTTGGGAGCCACCAGGGTTTGAATCTTTGGATCTTTGTGAATTTGATGATTTTTAGACTAATCTAAATAAGTATTAACAATGATATTTAAACTAAAGTGAGTCTTGATAAAAAAAATAAGAAAAGATAAGGGTAAGGTAGAAAGGAAACATGATTGAAAATTCTCATCTCAAATATTATGACAAAGTTCTAATTAATCTGAGCACACATGAACCAATTTATGTTATCAAATAGCATGAACTCATATTACTTCGAAAATCAGGCACAATTTGAAGGAAATATAAAAATAATAAGTAAGAACCAAGTTTAATTTAAATGTTTGCTACTGTGATCTAAATATCCTAAGCACATCCAAATTTAGATCAAAATAAAATGAAGTATACTTGAGATATTTATAGTTAATATAGCATCATCACAAATCAACAACCATATGATAGAGAATATGACTTAAAATAAGAAGAATCCTTCAAACTTAAGATGAAAACATACAATTGAGAGACATCATTGACATTTAACAAACTATAAAGATAATATTTTTAGAATTCCTTAGTTGTATTAAATGCTCTTGGTATACAATTACTCAAAAGCTATCTCCTTTATAAAATGGTAACCCACTGCCTATTTATAGGAAACATAGGTAGTTCATCAGTTAACTCTATCAAAATATCCACATGCAAGATAAGGACAATTGTCCTTAATACAAATATTATAATGTATATGACCTACTACACCAAATTTGATAAAAGGAAACTATATATGCTAACAGGCTAGCATATGTTTGTTACAAAGGGATATTCTTTTACAAATTACATTGGTAGTGAACCTTTCGATTAGCCCTATATAAGAAATTATGTCACCTTGGTGTATTGCTCTTTTATTATCTCAAAATACACTACAATATTCATTAGACACTCCTCCCCTTGATTTTCCAATGTGTCAAATTCATTGTTATCCTTAGCCATGAGTTCCTTGGTACATTGTGCTTCTATGATCTACTTTCTTGAAGTAAGGATGGTGTCAAGGATATTTTGATTATCCTTGGAAAAATCACCTTATAGTCCTTAATGCCCTAGAAGTAGACACCAAATCTCTACTTGGATTCTCCATCATTGATCAGGTTCATAACAGTGGTTTGAGAAGGGTTGTCCAACAGGCTCCCCAAAAGTTCCTCCATTATGGTTACCAAGTCCTTGTCTTGCTTGATGAAATTGTCAACATTTCTACACCAAGGGATCAAATATTATTTCTTATCTAACAAAACTACCATGAGAATATCTAAATGTCTAGGATTGATGATCTTGAAGTCTAGGGCCTACTTTGTTTTATGCACTTTGATGAGTTTTATCATCTGATCTTGAGAATCCTTCCACTGGGTGATTAAGGCTTGTGTCATCTCAGCTTGATGGTTTAAAGCACTTAATCTAAGCTTTATGTTCTTTAAATTCTCAAATATATCCAACAAATATTTAATCAGCACTTGTAATATGTCCTCAAGAATTGAGAGTAAGATTTGAACCTCCAAATACTTCTTCTCTTTCTCCAAGTTGAGGATCCTTTGCTTCATTCCTTGAATTTTGGACATAGTCATTACTAATTTTTCTAACACCAAACTAGCTACATCATCTTGATGGATGGGATGCTCCCCTGTTGCCTATCCTTGAATAGGAGTTCAGCCCATAAAATGTTCTACCTTTTGAAAAATGAATTCTTTAGTGCCAATGGTGGCATTCTTTGTCACTATTCTCTCCAAACCTGATGTATCTAGATTGAAATTCACTATTGTATCAAACTCCTTAAATTATGGTTGATCAAAAACTTCTACATTTGAATTCCTAGAGGCCCCTAGGGTGTTAATTATCTAGCTTTCTTTGTTATGAAGGATTTGGATCCTTTTCTCTACCGATCTATTTATAATGTCTTGTATCCATGGCTTGACATTATCCTACACATCTATGACAACTCAAGTTAAGGCCCATGATGGAGAGAGAGATGGGATTTTTCATAATTTCCCATAAACAAGCTAGGTAGGAATGGTTGGTCCATAAATAGGGTTATCATCACTAAAGAGGTTAAATTCACTAGTAAGATGAGTGAAGGTTAACCTAGGCTTCTTTTTATGTGTTGGGGGAACCAAGGCCAATTTTTATTGTCTCTTTCCTCCATCCAATGGGATCAAATTCTTGCTTGATAAACTAGAGGGATCCTCCTCCCTATCAAAACCATAGGCAAATATAATGTCAACAAGGGTACTCTCCACTATTTCTCCTATCTCGAGGGCAATCATGCTAATAATTTCAACAAGGGAAGGAGGCCTCTATATGGATGTGTGGGGTTGAGGACCTTCATTAGGTATATGCTCTATCTTTATCTCCTTAGCCATAACTTTAACTTTTCTTTTTATATCCTTGGGTTGCCAAGCCCAGGGTGGCTTTGTCAATTCTACTCATTGAGGCTCATAAGATTATCAATAGGTAGCTCCTAATTTGTAGTCCCAAATGGTCATGGAAACAAGTGATAATTCAATGGATGTAGTTTCCATCTCTCTCCTAAGGGCTTATTGTCTTTTACCAACCTATGTTCCAACTATATATTGTAGCTCTTGATCCTAGATAGGACCTCTTCTAAGTTCTTTTCCCTTGTATAAATACCATCTCCCATGCCTGGTTGATGTTTGTATTCATGGGACCTTTTTATCTTGGATGTGGTTGGCCACTCTATTATTTGGGTCCCACATCTTAAGGTCATCTAGATGGAAATGAAAAGAATTTATGTGGATCACCATAATTTCCAGTTGCTTCCAATCTTTGATCATAATCCTTCTAATGTCTAGTGAAAAAGGGTGGAGCTGAGATTTTTTATTTTTCTTGTATATCATGTCCACACCTTGGATGATTTGATAAGAAATCTATTACTCTACCATATTATTAGGGACATGAATGGGCAATCAATAGCATTGAATTATGATTCCTTCTATTCTTATTATAGTGCAATCTGAATAGAAATATACATCCCTCATGGCTTCTACTTGTTTTTTGATTTGAGGGTGGAGTCTTAACATAGGGACACCAATGATTTCCTCATAGATAGCAAGGAAAACACCATCATAGATAAATTACATGTGGTTCCTATATTTGAATATATGTAATTTAGAGTAGTGGTGAGAGATTATGGTCCTACCATTAGGGGACCAATTTTAGATGCTAAAGAAATCTAAAAAGGTCAAAAGTGAATCCAAGTGATAGAACATCATATGAAATTATTTGGAGGTTTTTCTCTTGATGGCTATGAATTTTTTGGCCAAGAAAAATATTATTAGGTGTCCAATGGCAGAGGCTAAGTTTCACTAAACCATGCAGTAGACGTAAGATACCCAAATTTTTCTCAAATAAGTAGTGTGAGGGGCACCAAAGGCTCTATTAAGTAAGGTCATAGCTATCATAACACCCTCCCTAAATTAGATAATAAGAATCCCACCATCAAGGGACCTAAAAATATGGGAACTTTAGATTAACTAAGGTGTGAGGATTGAATCCATATTTTAGGTGTTTATCCACTCTCTCAAGGATGGGAGATCAATATGAGGCAAGGGGAGCTTGTAATAAGATTTGAAGGCCATAAGAGTGATGAATTCAACCTGATTAGTACTTCCCTCTTTAATGATACATTCCTCATATATTGTTATTACCCAAGAATATGATATATTAATGTATATGGGTTGATAGAGATGTCGACATGTGGCACACATCCCCTTAGTTAGTTATATGGGTACAAGGATAATGGAGTAGCTTATGGAATTAGTACATTGAGTAATGGTTGGCCTACATTGGTATTAGGAGGTTACCCACCCATGGGTTAGATAGATGTCTATATATAGGAGATGATTATCATGGTAAAGATATCAGGTAAGCATTGAGTATTCTATTGTAAGAGTATATTAGAGGTTGTCCCCTCAAAGAGACATTTTGGAGCTACTCCTTCCTAAATGAGTATTATATGGTGCTTCCCTACCTTAAGGGTATTTATACATATATTTAATAATCATTATCATTACAAGTGGTATCAGAGCTTTGATTTGGGCAATTTGTGTGGGGCGAAACCCTAGTTTTTTAAATCAGAAATAACTTTTCATTGGTTGTGAATTTTTCCACAATTTGTTTACTAGATATGGATAATGTTTCAAATAAGTCACAGTAAACAAATCGATGTTTTTTTATTATTTTTGAGGGAGTTATTGTTATTTTAGGGTTTATACTAATATTTCTATATCTTCCAAAATATAAGGAATTTTTATTCAATTTTTTTACTAGAGCTATAAGAAGACATAATAGAAGCACAATAAAAAATTTAGAATTTGTGGAGTTGTTTTGAGTGAATTTTTATGATTTTATAGTTTTTCATATATTCAATCTACAAATCAAAATTATTGACATTGTTTCACAAAATTGTGACTGAGGTTACAATATCATAAGAGGAAGCTACAGTAAAAAGTTGGGACTTTTTGGATCAGTTTTGTATGAGTTATTGATATTTTAGGGTTTCATGAACCCTAATTTTTTTGTGGAGCATGGATTTGCAAAAAAAATTATGGGAAGATGATGTTGATGCTAGAGAATGGTGGCTCCTTTTGGAGAATAATTTTAAAAGAACTTTTGGGCAAAGATGATTACTTTTTTTTTGTCTAGGCCTACACTACATTGGTTTGATTAGTTGAGTTGTACATAAATGTTTTCTTCATGGAAAGAAATGGAACAGATTTTTTTAGATTGTTGGGCTATAAAACAAGAAGCAGAAAAAGAAGTAGTAGAAGAAAAAGAAGAAGAAGAAATAGAAGAATCAACAGAAGAAGAGGAAGTAGAAGAATCAATAGAATAAGAAGCAGATGAAGAAGAAGAAGAAGAAAAATAAGAAGAAGAATAATTGGATGATAAGGGTTCAAATAATTTAGCTCCAAATAAATCTGAGTCAATTTTTCAATTTCATGAATGCATTCAAAAGAAAAGGGTTGTTGTGTCCATAAACCCTGCCAGTAAGTATAACTTCATCAACATAAATGTTTCCAAGCATCTAAACGTTCAAGCAAATAATATCAAAGAGGTTCAAGTAGATGGTAAGAATATTTCAATGTTTGAAGATCTAAAGCTCATTATGGAAAAATATGTTTTGCATTCAGATTTTTATGCTTTGGATATGGATGATGTGGATATTGTTCTTGGATATCTATGGTTAGAGACTTTGGGAACAATGAATATTAATGTTCAAAAAAAGTTCATGAAGTTTTGGTATAATAAAAAGAAGATCACTTTACAAGATATCATAGTGAAAAAGGTACCAATAACAATCCAGGTAGATCATGAGGATCATATTGAAACAGGTGATAAAGATCATGATGAAGATTCAGATGATATAGATAAAGACACATTATAAATGAACACTTAATCTACTAAAGAGTCAAAGAAGGAAAAGTTGGAAGAGGTAGAAGTAAAGGTAGATAAGGTCAAACTATTGGAAAAGGTTGAGGTATATAGACACCCACATCATCATGAGAGGAAATAATCATGGAACTAGGTGAGGAAGTGTCATAATAACAATCATTTTGTCTATACAAGAAATAAAGTTTCCAATCATTATGGATATGCATGGAATCTAAAAAAAAATAATATGGCACATGGAATGAATGTGGAAATCACTATGACTATGCATGGAAGAATACCTACTATGGTCATAGTTGTAAGCAGAGTAGCGCAACAAAATATGGTACATGGAATAAAAAGAGGAATAACTATGCTTAGACACCAAAGTAGTATAATTATGATCATGAATGAAATAAAAGGAGTAAAATGGAATTTGGAAACAATCTTGGAGAGATATCACCTACCAACATCACATATGGATGGCTAGATAATCGAGATTGGAGACAAGTATGCAATGATTTGAAGCACACTCATTATTTGGTTTCTTCTTATGTTTAAGGGATGAAACATGTCAAGGAGGGAAGTAATGCTATATGCTTAGGGATATGATATATTAATGTATATGGGTTGATGGAGATGTCAACATGTGGCACACATCCCCTTATTTAGTTAAATGGGTACTAGGATAATGGAGTAACTTATGGAATTAGTACATTGGGTAATGGTCGACCTACATTGGGATTAGGAGGTTACCCATCCATGGGTTAGATAGATGTATATATATAGGAGATGATTATCTTGGTAAAGATATCAGGTAAGCATTGAGTATTCTATTGTAAGAGGATATTGGAGTTTATCCCCTCTAAGAGACATTTTGGAGTTATTCCTTCCTAAAGGAGTATTATATGGTGTTGCCCTACCTTAAGGGTATTTTTGCATATATTGAATATTTGGATCATATCAAGATTATATTCAATAACTTTTTATTTGTTATGAATCAATTTTAATGATATTAACTATTAAATATATGTAGAAATATTCTTAAGGTAGGGAAACACTATATAATACTCCTTTAGGAAGGAATAACTCCACAATGTCTCTTCGAGGGGACAACCTCCAATATCCTTTGATAATAGAAGACTCAATGCTTACCTGATATCTTTATCATGATGATCATCTCCTATATATAAACATCTATCTAACCCATGGATGGGTAACCTCATAATCCCAATGTAGGCCAATCATTACCCAATGTACTAATTCCATAAGTTACTCCATTATCCTATTACCCATATAACTAACTAAGGGGATGTGTGCCACATGTTGGCATCTCCATCAACCCATATACATTAATATATCATATCCCTAAGTACATATCATATATTCTACAATCAATGAAAATGGGAGTAAAGAGGTTGATATAATGCATTACGTCTGGTTTGGCTACAACATGGTGGAGGCTTGCCTACTGAATTGAGACTAGATTATTGTATCTTTAGTGTATAGTAGCATTCTTGTTTTCCTCCTAGGAAATTGGTTGTAATTCCTCCATAAGGAAGAATATTTTAGATTAGTTCCTAATTCCATACACATTTAAGGTTATTGAATATGACATTTAATAACTCCCCAATGACCTTGACTCTTGATTTATCTAATTGAGTAACTACCCTATTAGAATTGATTGGTGTTAACCCATGTTATTCACATATCTTGATAGACATGATATTGGTTGAGGCTCTAGAATCTAAAATATAATTATGGAGATTCTTCCCAAATATCCTAATTGTAAGCAAGAAGGGTGGGGACTCTACTTTAGTTACTTGCATAGTTACATTTGCACAATCACTCTTAGGGGGATTCCCAACTTCTTAGACAAGGATTCCAAGAGTAAGTCTCTTTGCTCTATAATTTGAATTAGCTCATGTAGGGTAATATTGGCTTTGATGTTTCTCATATCCTCTAAAATATTGGAGGGGTCCCATATTTGTTAGGTGGGGTAGAAGTGGTCAATGGCTACTTTTGATCCCTATTTCTCAAAGGATATGTCCTTAATAACTAATGAAATTATTGAATCTCTTTAGGGATATTCGTAGGCTCATTATCCTCTTAGAAAGGGAATTGAAAAGTTTCCACCATGTGCACTTGGTTAGATGGTTTAGATTCAGAAAGACCTTAAACAACATTTTTGTTTAGAACCATTTCAAATGTGTCAAGTTCTTCTTCAAAAGCTTTAAAGGCTTAAAAAAATTCAATGCAGTCAATCTCGCCATGATTAGAGGTAGCATGCACCCTAAAGTAGTCTAGTAAGGCAATATCAATAAGATTGATATCCATAGTCCTTTTAATAGAGGAAGGCTCATTAATATTATTATTATAGAAACTATCATTTTGAAATCTATTTCCAGGCCTATTAAAATTTTAGAAAGTGAAGTCCTTTCTAGGGTTGTCATTAGCATTACCAATTTGTTTTTGTAATTATAAAAAGTTTGTGTTGAGCTTCTAAACCATTTTTTATATAGACTCATTCTCATTTTTTAGAGTCTTATAGTTTTGACCTTGGCTCTTTTTAATGCCATTGACAGGCACTAAAGTTTTTTGATCATTAATATGAGATCCATTGGTAGCTTGATGGCTCAAGAAACCTAGGTTCTGATTAGGGGTAGCATGGCTAGTAGGTAATACATTCAAAATAGGGAATTGGTTTAATGCTGGAGTATTTTTGTTATTATTTGGGAAAATGTTTAATGCAAGCATCTAAATATTAACATTTGGGATAGAATAAGCCATCTGTCCTTGAGGCTACATTTGGTCATTAATAACCACTACTTCAGAATAAGCTTGAGCTAATGTGATGATAATTGGGATAACTCTTTTAAGAAATATAGAAGTCATGGAGTCAATAGCATCTTTATAAACCTCTAGAGCCAAAGCTTCATTAGGTTTATATGGATCCATTATCTGAGTAAACATCTTTTGGAACTTAGCATTGAAATACCTAATAGGTTCACTTGCATCCCTTTTAAAAGTTGTAAATTAATGATAGATGACACATGGGCTTATGGTCTTTCCATGAGATAATATAATTATTAGGAAAATTAAGGAACCATTCATATGCAACATCTTTGAATGTAAATGGGAATAACCTACATGCTACATCTTCATGAATAATGTTTAACAATACTAATGTAACTTTGAAAGATTTAGCATGTTCCTCTGAATTGTGATACCAATTGGACTAAATATTGGCAAATATTTTTTAAGATTATGTGGTAAGTCATGAACCACACTTGGTATATTGATGGAATAAATTCTAAGCCATGACATATTTGGATGAAGATTGAACATAGAAATCCATTTCAAGGGTGAAGATGGTAGAGATTTAGAATGCCTATGCCTTCCTATATCTTTCATGGTTATTCTATGGATTTATAGCTTGAGTAAGGGTTCTCTAGTCTCTTAATGTGATCTAGTCCTAATCCTTGGTAATTCAATCTTGCAGATTAAGGATCCTATTTGAAATATGGTGAGTAAAGTTAGATCCTCATAGATAATCAACAATCAAGTCATATAGTAAGCTTATTTTGCAATTATTTACTTGTAAGAGGATAAAGGACTTCAATACTTGACTAAACAATCTCAAATATGTGTTGAATTATGTAAAGATGACCATTATTTACAAATTATGACTCAAATAAACTTCTTATTGATAAATAATTTTCAATTTTAATCATAATAATCCATTCTACTTTGAAATACTAGTGAATTCTTAGCACCAAAAGTTACATCTACTAGAATAAAGCATATGTATTCAAAGAATATCAATATTTGTCTAAGTAAAACCAAATACCAATATAAAACCATGAAGGTCACCAATATTTACACAATTTATGCCAAAAGAAACATAATCATGTAAAATATATAGTGATCTTGACTAAATACACCAAAACTAGACAAGATCTTTAAAGAGTCATGGCCATCCCTCTAGCGACAGTGGAGCTTCTTTCTGTAAATGCCTCAAAATGTAACACAAGTGCTCTTTAGTGATGATGAACACTTCTCATTTTAAGATTTGAAAAATCCAAGGCATGAGTTGTAGTTTGTGACAATTTAGTGATGTCTATGGTGGAATAAAAGTAAAGTATGGGAACTGTCCACAATATTTGTTTAGTTTAGTGGTTGGGAGCCACCAGGGTCTAAATCTTTGGATATTTGTGAATTTGATGATTTATAGACTAATATAAATGAGTATTAACAATTATATTTAAACTAAAGTGATTCTTGATTAAAAAATAAGAAAAGAGAAGGGTAAGGAGAAAGGAAACGTGATTGCAAATTCTCATCTCAAATATTATGACAAAGTTCTAATTACTTTGAGCACACATGAACTAATTTATGTTATAAAATAACATGAACTCAAGTTACATCACAAATTAGGAAAAATTTAGAGGAATTATAAAAATCATAAGTAATAACCAAGTTTACTTTAAATGTTTGCTACTGTGGTCTGAATAGCCTAAGCACATCCAAATACAGAGAAAAAAATGAAGTATACTCAAGATCTTTATAGTTAATATAGAATTAATACAAATCAATAGCCATATGACAGAGAATGTGACTCAAAATATGAATAATCTTTCAAAATTAATATGACAACATGCAATTGAGAGACAACATTGACATTTAACAAACTATAAAGACAATCTTTTTAGAATTTCTTAGTTTTATTAAATGTTCCTGGAATACAATTGCTCAAAAGCTCTCTCCTTTATAAAATGGTAACCCCTTGCCTATTTATAGGAAATATATGTGTTTCACTAGTTAACTTTCTCAAAATATCCACATGCAAGATAAGGATAGCTATCCTTAATACAAATATTACAATGTATATGACCTACTAAGTCAAATTTGACAAAAGGAAACTATATATGCTAATAGGCTAGCATATATTTGTTACAAAAGCATATTATTTTATAAATTACATTAGTAGTGGGCCCTTTGATTATCCATATTTGATAAATTCCTACACCTTGGTTTATTTCTCTTTGATTATCTCAAAATCTGCTACAAGATTCATTAGACAGTCCTCCTCTTGATTTGCCAATGTGTCAAATTCCTTGTCAGCCTTAGCCATGAGTTCCTTAATACATAGTGCTTGCATGATCTACTTACCTAAAGTAAGGATGGTGTCAAGGATCTTTTGATTATCCTAGATATAATGGCTTTGATATTCCTTAATGCCCTAGATGTAGACACTAGCAGTGGTTTGAGAAGGGTTGTCCAATAGGCTCACCAAAAGTTTATCCATTATAGTTACCAAGTCCTTGTCTTCCTTGATGAATTTATCAACATTGTTTTAATGGGTGATCAAATATTCTTGATTATCCAAAAAAACTACCATTAGGATATCAAAATGACTAAGCTTGATGAGCTTGAAATCTAGGGACTGCTTTGTTTTATGCACCTTGATGAGTTCTATCATCTAAGCTTGAGAATCCTTCCACTAGGTGATTAAGGCTTGTTCCATCTCAGCTTGATGGTTTAAATCACTTAATTTAAGCTTTATGTTATTTAAATTCTCAAATGTATCCACTAAATATTTACTTATCACTTGTAATATGTCCTCAGGAATTGAGAGTAGGACTTGATCCTCCAAATACTACTTCTCTTTCTCCAAGTTGAGGATCCTTTGCTTCATTCCTTAGATTCTAAACATAGTCATTACTGATTGTGATAAAAATATCTAGATACATCCTCCTGATGGATGGGATGCTCCCCTATTGCCTATCCTTGAATAGGAGTTAATCCCACAAAAGGTTCCACCTTTTGAAAAGTGAATTTCTTAGTGCCAATGGTGGCCTTCTTTGTCACTATTCTCTCCAAACCTGATGTATCTAAATTGAATTTCACTATTATGTCTAACTCCTTGAATTTTGGTTGCTCAATAACTTCTACATTTGAACTCCTAGAGGCCCCTAGGGTGTCAATTCTCTATATTTTT
Source organism: Torreya grandis (assembly GCA_037957365.1). Lineage (NCBI taxonomy): Eukaryota > Viridiplantae > Streptophyta > Pinopsida > Cupressales > Taxaceae > Torreya > Torreya grandis. Next base: position 3,248,952 of record JARHVA010000624.1, read on the forward strand.
TTGTTACGAAGGATTTGGATCCCTCTCTCTACCTATCTATTTATAATGTCATAGATCCATGGCTTGACATTATCCTACACATCTATGCCAACTCGGTTTAAGGCCCATGATGGAGAGAGAGATGGGTTTTTTTGTAATTTCCCATAAACAAACTAGTTAGGAATGGTTGGTCCATAAATAGGGTTCTCATCACTAAAGAGGTTAACTTCACTAGTAAGATGAGTGAAGGTTAACCTAGGCTTATTTTTAGGTTCCAGGGGAACCAAGGCCAATTTTAATTATCTCTTTCCTCCATCTAGTGGGATCAAATCCTTTCTTACTATACCATAGGGGTCCTCCTCCTTATCAAAACCATAGGTAGCTATAATGTCAACAAGGGCACTCTCAATTATTTCTCCTACCTCTAGGGAAATCATGCTAATAATTTCCACTAGGAAAGAAAGCCTTTATGAGGATGTGTGGGGTTGAGGAACTTTAATAGGTCTATGCTATATCTTTAGCTCCTTAGCCATAACTTTACCTTTTCCTTTTATATCCTCAAGTTATCCAACCTAGGGTGGCTTTGTCAATTCTACTCATTGAGGCTCAGAAGATTGTCCTCCAATAAATGGCTCCTGATGAGCAGTCCCAGATGGTCATGGTAACAAGTGATAATGCAAGGGATGAAATTTCCATCTCTCTCTTGAGGGCTTATTATCTCTAACTAGCCTATGCTCCAACTTGATATTGTAGCCCTTGATCCTGGATAGGACCTCTTCAAAGTTCTTTTCCCTTGTATAAACACCATCTCCCATGCCTGTTGATGTTTGTATTCAGTCTTTGGGACCTTTTTTGATCAGATGTGGTTGGTCACTCTATTATTTGGGTCCCACATCTTAAGGACATCTAGCTAGAAATAAAAATAATTTATGTGGATTACCATAATTTCTAATTGCTTCTAATATTTTATCACAATCCTACCAATGTCCAGTGGAAAAGGGTGGAGCTAAGATTTTTTACTTTTATTTCATATCCGATCCAAACCTTTGATGATTTGATAGGCAAACCTTTGATGATTTGATAGGCAATCTCTTACTCTACCATCTTATTAGGGACATGAATGGGTAATCAATAGGGTTGAATCATGATTCTTTCTATTCTTATTATAGTGTAATCTGAATAGAACCATACATCCCCCATGGATTCTACTTGCTTTTTGATTGGAGGGTAGAGTCTTGGCATAGGGACATCAATAATTGCCTCATAGTTAGCTAGGAAAACACCATCATAGATAAATTACATGTGGTTCTTATATTTGAATATATGTAATTTAGAGTAGTGGTGAGATATTATGGTCCTACCATTAGGGGACCAATTTCAGATGCAAGGGAAATATACAAAGGCCAAAAGTGAATCCAAGAGATAGGACATCATATGAAATTGTTTGGAGGTATTTATCTTGATGGCTATGAATTGTTTAGCTAAGAAAAATCTTATTAGGTCTCCAATGGGAGGGGTTAAGTGTTAGTCCAGCATGTAGTAGACGTAAGATACCTAGACTTTTCTCACATAAGTAGTGGAAGGGGCACCAAAGGCTTTGTTCATTAAGGTCATATATATCATAATGCCCTCCTTGATTTGGATGATAAGAATCCCACCATCAAGGGACTTGAAAACATAAAAACTTTAGATTAACCAAGGTGTGAGGACTAAATCCATATTTTAGGTGTTTGTCCATTCTTTTAAGGATAGGAGATCAATATGAGGTAAGGGGAGGTTGTAATACATTTTTAAGGCCATAAGAGTGATACGTGTAACCTTCTTATTTCTTCCCTCTTGAATGATCCATTCCCCATATATTCTACAGTCAATGAAAATGGGAGCAAGGAGGTTGATACAATGCATTACCTTTGGCTTGGCTGCAGCATGGTAGAGGCATGCTAGCTAAATTGAGACTAGGTCATTGTATCTATGGTGTATAGTGGCATTCCTCTTTTCCTCCTAGGTAATTGGTTGTAATTCCTCCATGAGGAAGAATATCTCAAACTAGTTCCTAATTATATACATGTTTAGGGTTATTAGGTCCATCTCTGTGTCTTTGAAGATCCTTCCCTCATTATCTAAAGTTAGATATAGTTCTACTTCCATCTTCATATGTTTCCTACCCATTGTCATTGATGACACTGAATTATACTTACAAGGTCACCAAAGGTTTCAATAGGGCACTTGATTCAAGATTTAATTGTGCTATTTTGATTGCTTTATGACTAATTAAACCAAATCAGGTCTTCTTTATAGAGGGATTAGGGTTTTTGAGCTTTAATGGTGGAAATATCAAGTTTCTTAATCTTATACATGCCTTAGATTTGATGAGACCTTATTCTCATGCCCTTTATGTGGCATGGTTCTGTGCCTTTCATGGAAATTTTCATAAATGTTATTTATAGACTAGCCATTGGCTTTCAAAATCTTTCTTTATTTTCCTCTGATAATCCAAATTTAAGTTATTATGTTCTTATTGGTCCCTTGATCTTTAAGTTCATGACTCTGTCACTTGGTACCCTGATAAATCTTCTCTATGTTACTCTTGATAGTTGTTATGTTAGCCATGCATTAACCATGTGTCAAGTTCATAGGGCCTTTGAAAAGTCTTCAAGCTCATCACACCATTGGATCAAATCCCATGGTCACCATTAATGTTTACAAGGTCCAAGTCATTTTATTAAGCATCTTCATTAAGTGGGTCCCATCTAATTTTCATCATTCGAATAGAAGTATACCACACATCCTCCTCATGGGACTCTATGTACCTCTATTATTTACCCTAGTTGTGGGTAGGCCATGTGTCAAGTTTGCAAATCATTTGAAAAGTCTTTAGGTTTGATGCACTATTGGATCAAATCCTATGGGTGAGCTATCATCGTTGGATCTTTCAAGATGCATAACTTTTAATCAGTCATATGACTATATAAACTTAGATTTAAAATGATGTTCTTAAGGTCCTTTTATGTTAATAAACACAAATTTACTTAGGTTAAGGCCTTTTATGCTAAGTCCTTCTATGTAAAAAATTTAGGAATTCCTTTAAAAGGGTCTTTAGAAATTCCCCCTTTACTTAGGCTTTGAAAAGCTATCTAGGTTAAATTTGATGGGCTTGATAACGTCAAATACATCTTCATAGATGTAAAATTATGGGAGTGAGCTTGTCAAATTTAATAAAATAAAATTACTTTGATCTAATGTCTGAGTGACATGCATTAGGCTCTAAGGAATTCTTGGGGCTTCAGGGTCAATGCACACCATCAAATTAAATCCCCTAAGGGAGTGAGGACTGCTAGATCATAATCTGAGTGCTTGATAGTGATTGGTCTCCCTTTCGATATCAGCTTTGGTTTGTACTATTGGATCAAACTCTCTAATTGAACATGAGGCATCAGATCTAAAAAATTGCATGAGCTTTAAGTTAAGGTTTTATATGTATAAAGGTTTAGACTAAGTTTTTCACCTTTAAAAGTTTTTTCATGCTTGCAAACACAAATATATTTAAACCTTAATAAAAACCTAGTTAATCCAAAAATGGCTCTGAAGTTTTAAAAGGAAAATAAGAGATCCAAGTCTTGATTTTATATTAATGTTTAGTCATGTTAAGAAACATAATCAAAGCTTAATATAAAGTTAGACTTAGGGTTTCTATAACTAAAAGGAAATATAATTTCTCACTAAAATTTTCTTATGGAAGTTTGAATTTAAACCCCTAGGGTTTACTACATAAGAACCCTAGCTTTCTCCATAAAACCTACAACTAATCACCTCAAAGACAATCATTAACAACATTAGTCCATGAAACATAATCACATCTAGATACACTGAGGATCAAGTATTTTTTATTAAATTACCTTCAAATTTTAAGATAGAATAACCCTTTCACATTTAATCTAGAACATAGATGTTTTAAAACATTCACAAGGGTCCCCTTTCAACAAAAGCAAAACAATGGGGGTATGTTAGTCTCAATAAATGGTGACTCACAAGGGGATATAGCAATTTGTTGGAACCCAAGGTTATGGTTTAGACTTGTACATAACTTTTTTAATCCCATTTTGACATATATCATCTCTTGAGTCAATTATAAGTTGAAATAAACCTCTTATGTGTAAAATATGAACTTGGATATTAAAATAAAAATATAGAGTGTGTGCTTTGATTCCACTTACTATTTGTCATGAGACTTCAAGAAACAACATCTAGGTTCATATCTTTTTTTCCATTTCATTTGACTTTGAGCATATTTAAATATTCTCTTCAAAATAATTACTCTTAATTTAAGGGAGGATTGAGCATTATTCTACTGCTAGCCAAGCAACTATAGCCTTGATAAAGATACCTTTTGCTTCACTCATTGCTTTGTTCCACTACTATTCAAGCATCCATAGCCCCAGTGGAGATTGTCTGAATCACCTCTAACTTTGTATCTTTTGATTTAGCATTAAATCTTTCTTTTTTTTAACAAAGGTTAGGAGCTAGGATAACCAAGTTTAAGGATTTGGTCAAATGTCTTAGCCTTAAGATACTCTCCTTTAGTTGAAACTTTAATCCCAAATAAGTATGTATTTTAAGTGTAAGCATGAATGTGGACTAACAAACTAAATTCAAATTATACACATATGATTCTTCTTAGAACCAAGCTTTGATTTAGAATAAGGTTTAAATCTATCTTTGTGGGATAATTAGCTCTTGTACCTATCTATGCTAATTCCTTTGGTTGCATCATGATGCTTTATCTCCACCTCATGTTCACTTTTTTAAGATTCATACTCATATTTTTTGAGAAATTCTATAAAAATATAATCTATTAGACTTTATTATAACTAACAAAAACCACCAAGTAGAAAAGATGAAACATAAACAAATAAATAACAAAAATAAATAAGCACAAGAAAACAAATATATACAAACCTAAAAATAAAAAACAAAGCAAGAAAGGAAAGTAACTAACTTACCTACTCTAACCTTAAAAATCTTATAGATGTATTCCATGAAGACCCCTAGTGGGGCAGTAGCAAAGTAATGTTTTAGGTATTACCCATTGGTGGGTAAAGTAAACTCTGCTCCTTAAAGTTCCTTCAACCTGAAAGTGTTGTTACCTAAGATTTTTTCAATTTAGTATAGGTCAATTCATAAGGGGGTGAACTTTCCATATTTTCTTTTAGGTTCTGATGCCTTATCCCAGAAGAGGACTAGATCTCCCTACCTAAACACCTTCACTTTAGACCTTTTATCAAACCATATTTTCATGATTGATTGGTTCCTACTAAAGTATAGAAATGCCTTTTCCCTAGCACATTCCATTTGAATGATGTCCAATATCCTAGAATTAGCAAGTTCCTATTTGTTTTCCATGTATTATTGCATGAATGTGAATGTAGGAAACTTCAAGGTGATGGAAAAGATAGGCACTTGACCATATACCAAAAAAAATGGTGAAGCCTTGAGGACTTTTTTGATCTTGATTTTATCTACCCATAATGCAAACTTAAGGATTTTATGCCATGTTATATATTTATCTTTAGTAAACTTTTTGATGGCCTTCATCAAGTTTTTGTTTGTGGATTTAGAAACACCATTTCCCTAAGGATATTGATTGGAGGAAAATTTGAGTTTAATGCCTTGGCCATAAGCCCATTCTATAATTTTAATGGATATAAAGGTAGATCTATTATCACAAACTAAGGATATTGGGGTTCCAAATCTAGTGCAAATATTTTCCTCTAAGAATTTCATCACCTCTTTTGTTTTACATTACTTAGTGGTTACTACCTCAGTCCATCTAGTGCAATAGTCTATAGTAGTTAGTATATATTTGTGACCTTTAGAATAATTAGGGTTGATCACTCTTACGATGTTTAATCCCCATTATACAAACTCCTTGTCCACCATCATAGGTTATAAAGGCATAGTTGTCTTTGGCTCTTTTATTCTAAAGTGATGGTATGAATGACACTCCCTCACATGCTTATGTGCATCTTTGAAAAGGGTGGGCCAATAATACCCATCCCTAAGAATATTGTGGGTTGTGGTTCTCCCTAAAGGATATCCACTACCTAAATTTTCATGAAAATTAGACATGATTTGAGAGGCTTCTTCTTTTGATATGCATCTTAAGTAGATCCCTTCAAATTTTTTCCTATAAAATACTCCATATTTGATGAGGTAATGGGATGATTTGAGCCTTAAATATCTCTTATGTCCCTTGGTGAGTCTTGGGGGACAAATACCTTTGATAATAAGATGTATTAAATATTCATACCATTCATTGGTTTGGAAGTTCTATTGTTCCAATTATATGACATGGAGCTTGGGTTCAATATTGGCAATCATCTAAACTAAGCCTTGAAATTTCACTAATTTGGCAATTTTAATCTCTATATCATACTCTTGTAGGATTTCCATCCACTTTCCTCTTCTTTCCCCAAGCTCATTCTAACTCAACATAAGCTTTGTGGTTGGGTCAAGTAAAATGGCATGCACCTTGTTTCAAAGGAGGTAATGTCTAAACTTTTTTAATACCTTTACCAAGGCATAAGCTTGTTATCAATGATGGAATAGTTTACCTCTAATTTTTTTAAGATGGTTCTCATGAAGTCTATAAGATGGTCATTCCCATTAACTTTTTGAGTTAAGACAATAGCCATGGTGTGGTCAGAAGCAAATGAATATAAGAAAAATCCTTTGAAAAGTCAAGACATATCAAGACTGGGGCTTGATTGATTTCTCTTTTAATGTTATCAAATGCTTTTTTGGATTATTTATTCCAATAAATTTTAGAATTTTTCTTTAGCATGTCATTTAAAGGTTTGACAATCTCAACAAAACCTAAAATAAACTTCCTCATGAAGTTAATCTTGCAAAAGAATGACTTTAGTTCTTTTTGGCTATTGGGCAGCCCAATTTTAGAAATGGCCTCCACTCTATCAGGATCTATGGAGATCCCATATTTGGTAATGACATGACCCAACAATTTTCCTTCAAAGACATAGAATATTCTTTTATTGGGGTTAAGAGATACTCCATACTTCCTACATCTACCAAATACTAGTCTCAAATGCATGAAATATTCTTCTCTATTCTTAGAGAATACTATGAGATCATCTATATATATTATGATGGATTTTCCCATTAGACCTTGGAAAGCATGGTCCATGTCCCTCTAAAAATTTTCCCCTACATTAATTAATCCAAAAGGCATTCTCTTGTAAGAAATTTTCCCCATTTAGTAGTAAAAGTTGTTTTTATCCTGTCTTCTGGAGCAACAAGCACTTGGTTATATCTAGAAAATCCATCCAAAAAGGACATCACGGTAGATCCTAAAACAACTTGGATAACTTGGTCTAGAGAAGGTAATGGGTAATTATATTTTTTAGATGCTCTATTCAGATTTGTAAAATCTAAGCATAATCTTATTTCCCCATTATTTTTTCTAACTGGGACCAAGTTTGCAACCCAAGTAGAATGCCTAATAGGAAACACAATCCTTGCATCCATTAGTTCCTTAACCTCCTTAAATATCATGGGTTATAAAATAAGGTTAACTAGTCTTTACTTCTACCTAAAGGGTTTTCAACCCTCCTAAAGTGGTATAGTATGAGTAATAACCCTTGGGTTAAATTTTTTTAGATATTCATAGAACCAACAATTATATCTTTGTATTTTGTAATCATCTCTCTAGCTTTTCTATTTTTCATTTCATTGCAAGCCTTCCCTATATTCACCATTTGGGGCTGATCATGTGGGCCAAGGTTTGTTGCATGATAGTCTTTACCACTTACCTTGGGTTGCTTAGGTGCTTCATAAATCTTGTTAAGATCAAATAGTATTTATAATGAGATAATACCTTTAGATATCTTATTGTCACTTAGTTGGATTATTTTACCATTAAGTCCATTCTCAAGAAAAGTTTCATCAACTTCATCAATAATGTGAGCTTTAAAGGCTCTAGAATTAGTCAAGAAATCCATAATTTGTTGATCATCATTGAAAAAATGGAAGTGATTTATGTTTTTAGGGACTGAGGGACATGGTAAAAGCTCAATACTGAGGTTTTAAGAATCATGATTAGGCATGAGGTTAGCTACAACAAAGGCAAGCTCATCGGCAACTTTTTTTCTTCTCTAAGGACAGACAAGATATTGAGGCATCAAAAGATTCCACCAAGTCCTAAAATTTGAATTTGTATCTCTTAAGGTAAGATATCTCACATTGGTACTTGATCCTTACATGATTAACTACAAGTTTAAAATCTCCATAAATAAGGAGTTCCTTGACCTTGTGCTTGATGACAAGCTATAATCCTAAGATGAGAGCCTCGTACTCAATGAAATTATTGGTGCAGGGGAATTGTAACCTATAAGATGAATGGTATTATTTTTATGTAGGGTCTATCAATACAATACCAACTCCTGATCCTAATTTTCATTTGGCACCATCAACATATAAATTCCATAGGCTAGGCATTAGAGGAGAGCTATTGGAACCAGGTTCCTTTGTATTTTCTAAAGTGAAAACTCCTAAATTAGAATCTATGAATTTTACCCTTTCATAAATAGAATTATATTCTATTATCATGTGTTTCATTTTGACTTCCCTTTCTACTCTTATTTGATTCAGCACACCTTTCCAAGGTAGCCACAAGTGTGAGCAATTAGTAGACATGTAACTATTTGAGGCCTTAGTCCATTCTCTACTCAAGAGCAATCCATAAGCATTAGGAATATCCACCACTTATATGTTAATGAGTTATTGAACCCTTGGTTCACTATCCAATTGCATATCCACATCCAATAACCCCCTAATGACCTTGACTCTTGATTTATCTAATTGAGTAACCACCCTATCAAACCTGATTGGTGTTAACCCAAGTTGTTCACATATCCTAGTAGGCATGATATTGGTTGAGGATCCAGAATCTAAAATATAATCATGGATATTTCTTCCCAAATATCCTAACTATAAGAAATAAGGGTAGGTTCTCTAATTTGGTTACTTGCATAGTTATATTTTCACTATCTCTCTTAGGGAGCTTCCCAAGGTTCTAGGACAAGGATTCTAAGAGTAAGTCTCTTTGATCTATAGTTGGAGTTAGCTCATACAAGATAATATTGGCTTTGATATTTTTCATATCATCCATAATATTGTAAACAATTTTGCTTGAAGGATCAACAATAGGTTTGGAAGAGATTCCTTTTAGATATTTAGGATTATTCTTTGATACAGTGTCTAGAAGGGTCCCATAGTTGTTAGGTGGAGTAGAAGTGGTAAATGGTTACTTTTTCTCCCTATTTCTCAGAGGATATGTCTTCAAGAATTTCTAGAATGCTTGAATCTCTTTAGGGATATTCTCAAGCTCATTATCTTCTTGGAAACGGAATTGAAATGTTTTTACCATTTGCACTTGGTTAGATGGTTTAGATTTAGAAAGACCTCCATCAACATCTTTGTTTGGAACCATTTCAAATGTGTCAAGTTCTTCTTGAAAATATTCAAAGGATTTCAAAATTCAATGCAGTCAATCTCACCATGATTGGAGGTAGCATGCACCCTACAGTAGTTTGGTAAAGTAATATTAGTAAGATTGATATCCATAGTCCTTTTACTAGAGGAAGGCTCATTAGCTTTATTATTGTAGAAAATATCATTCTAAATTCTATTTTTGGGTATGTTAAACTTTTAAAAAGTTGTAAAATGATGATAGATGACACAGAGGATTATGATCTTTCTAAATTGATAAATAAAGATAATATCAAAATTATTCCATGAGATAATATAGTTATCAAGAAAATTAAGGAACCATTCATATGCAACATCTTTGAATGTAAATGGGAAAAACCTATGTGCTACATCTTCATGAATAATGTTTAACAATCTTAATGTAGCTTTGAAAGATTTAACATGTTCCTCTATAATTGTAATACCATTTGGACTAAATATTGACAAATATTTTTTAGGATTATGTGGTAAGTCATGAACCACACCTGGTATATTGATGGGGGAACTTCCAAGCCATTCCATATTTGGATGAATATTGAACACATGAATCCCTTTCAAGGGTGAATATGGTAGATATTTAGAATTCCTACGCCTTCCTCTATATTTCCTAGTTCTTATATGGATTTATAGCTCAAGAAAGGGTTCTCTAGTCTCTAAATGTGATCTAGTCTTGATCCTTGGCAATTCCATCTTGAGGATTAAGGATCCTATTTGAAATATGATGAGTAAAGTTAGATCCTCATAGATAATTAACAATCAACTCATATATTAAGCTTATTTTTCAAGGATTTGCTTGTAAGAGGACAAAGGACATCAATATTTGACTAAAAAAGCTCAAAGATGTGCTAAATTATGCAAATATGACCGTTATTTTCAACTTATGACTCAAATAAACTTCTTATTGACAAAAAATTATCAATTTTAATTATAATAATCCATTCTAATTTCAAATACTAATGAACTCTTAGCACCAAAAGTTGCATTTACTAGAATTAAGCATATATATTCAAATAATATCAATATTTGTCTGAGTAAACCCAAAGATTGGTATAAAACCATGAAGGTTACCAATATTTACACAATTTATGATAAAAGAAACATAATCATGTAAAATATAGAGTGATCTTTGAATAAATACACCAAAACTAGCAAAGATCTTTAAAAATTCATGGCCCTCCTTCTAGCGTCAGTGGAGCTTCATTCTGTAGATGCTTCAAAATGTACCATAGGCGTTCTTCAGTGTTAATGAACACTTCTCATTTTAGGATTTGAAAAATCCAAGGCATGAGTTATAGTTGTGATAATTTAGTGATGTCTATGGTGGAATAAAAGTAGAGTATGAGAACTATCAACAATATTTGTTTAGTTTAGTAGTTGGGAGCCACTACGGTCTAAATATTTGGATCTTTATGAATTTGATGATTTATAGAATAATCTAAATGAGTATTAACAATTATATTTAAACTAAAGTGAGTCTTGATAAAAAAAAATAAGAAAAGAGAAGGGTAAGGTATAAAGGAAATGTGATTACAAATTCTCATCTCAAATATTATGACAAAGTTCTAATTGTTTTAAGCTCACATTAATCAATTTATGTTATAAAATAGAAAGAATTCATATTACATCACAAATATTTCAAAATTTAGAGGAAATATAAAAATCATAAGTAAGAACCAATTTTACTTTAAATGTTTGCTACTATGGTCTCAATAGCCTAAGCACATCCAAATGTAGAGCAAAATAAAATGAAGTATACTTGAGATATTTATAATTAATATAGCATTAAAAAAAATCAATAGCCATATGATAGAGAATGTGACTCAAAATATGAATAATCTTTCAAACTTAAGATGACAACATGCAATTGAGAAACAACATTGACATGTAACAAACTATAAAGATAATCTTTTTGGAATTCTTGAGCTGTATTAAATGTTGCTAGTATATAATCGATCAAAATCTATCTCCTTTATAAAATGGTAATCCCATGCCTATTTATAGGAAACATAGGCATTTCATCAGTTAACTTTCTCAAAATATCCACATGCAAAATAAGGACAACTATCCTTAATACAAATATTATAATGTATATGACCTACTACATCAAAATTAACAAAATGAAACTATATATGCTAACAAGATAGCATATATTTGTTACAAAGGGATATTTTTTTATAAATTAGATTAGTAGTGGGCCCTTTTATTATCCCTATCTAAGGAAGTCTTTCACCTTGGTGTATTTCTCTTTGATTAGCTCAAAATCCACTACAAGATTCATTAGACACTCCTCCTCTTGATTTGCCAATGTGTCAAATTCCTTGTCAGCCTTAGCCATGAGTTCCTTGATACATAGTGATTTTGTGATCTACTTCCTTAAAGTAAGGATTGTGTTAAGGATCTTCTGATTATCCTTGATAGAATGGAATTGATAGTCTTTAATGCCTTAGTTGTGGACACCAAATATATACTTGAATTCTCCATCATTGATCAAGTCCATAGCAGTGGTTTGAGAAGGGTTGTCCAATAGGCTCCCCAAGATTTTCTCCATTCTAGTTACTGTTGACCATTTCTTGCCCAACAGGCCAAAAATTAGTCCCCTTCTATCCCTACTATTTTGGGCCATTTCATTTTTTTATTTTTGCATGAATCTGCCCATTTCTACAGACTCTACAGAATTTCTATGGACTCTGTAGGTTCATTTCTATGGACTCTGTAGAGCTTGAGTTTCTACAGATTCTGCAAAGAAGTTTTTCTACAAACTCTATAGGTTAATCTTTTGGCTTATGAATAATAAGTTTAAAAAGTGCTAGGTTTTACAAGGCTTCTTCAGGCTCTTGTCTAAAGAAAATCATGAGAAAGGTTGGCTTCGTTAAACCATTAAACTTGTTCATTTCCCAAGTTTAATGCCTAGTTCAATCAGCCTTAGTTTAATCGGCCTGAGTTCAATCAACAGGTTCATCATTTGGTTCAACCACTAGGTTCATTGACCTTGGTTCAATCACCTTAGTTTAATCAATCAACTCATTGGAAATTTCATCATTGTGTAGTGTTGAACCGTTGAACTGGTTCAACAGACTAGTTCAATGCATTGGTTCAATTCCTTGGTTCAATCACTTGGTTCATCGCTTGGTTCATCAAACAGTTCAAAGGGCTTGGTTTAAAGACTCAGCATGTAGTGTTGAACCATTGAACCAGTTCAGCAGATTAGTTCAATGATTGGTTCAAGTGAATGGTTTAAAGGGCTCAATACGTAGTATTGAACTATTGAAACATTTTTTGGTTCAACGGGTTGGCTCAATGTCTTGGTTCAAGGGGGCGTCCCAAAGCCAAAGGGAAGGTGCCCTTGTGGAGGGTAGTTTTGAGTTAAAAAAGCCCTTGTGAAGGGTAAGGAGCATTTCAAATGCAATTGAAGGGTAAGTTTTTAGAATTTTGTTTGAGGCCAAATTATTTCAGACCTTTTGTTTGAAGGAATTCCTTCAGACAAAAAGTCTGAAAGAATTCAGCCTCAAACAAAATTCCAAAAACTTACCCTTCAGTTGCCTTTGAAATTATCCTTGCCCTTTGCAAGGACTTTAATTCCTTCAGGCAAAAAGTTTGAAGGAATTCAGGGGAGGCCACATCCAAAGGACCCAAAGGAATGGCGAGCAACCGGGACAAATTCTCATGGACTTTTTGTCCATCAGAAAATTGTCCATGGAAAAGTCCAAAGGGAAAAAGCCCATAAAAAAGACTGATAAGATTTGCCAAGGATGGTGACGTCCTAAAAACCATCAATTTTAAGGAGATGAACTAGCTGTTGGGTATTCAGTTTCAAGGTGACAGCTGCGTGAACATCAAATTTAAGATAGTAAAATAGTCATTTGCTTTTGAACTGCTTGAGTGCCAACCATGAAAAGAGCCCAAGGAATGCATAGAACCACTAGAAGATCACCCCCAAGGGTTGAAAGAGTAGAAAGAGACAAAAACAATATGAGACAAGGTGTAGAAAGAGATAAAGTAGTTCAAGTGGCAAAGAGGAGGCAAGTTATTGCCAGATGAGTGGCATGGCCTGTTTCCTCCAATTGGCATTTATGAAGGGACAAACCATAGTCTGTTTGCAGAAAAGAGGCACGGCCATGTTTTCATATTAATATGGAATTCCAAAGTCAAAGCAGGAGCTGACAATTAGATAGCTTCCTCTTCCCAAGGTTTAGAATGCACATGGGCCACTTGTAAAAAGAGCACCAAAATATTTCCAGGAAAGTGCCAAGTTCTCTTCCCCTTTCTATATGTTGTAAAAATTCTCATTTTGAGAAAGATACACACTCTTAGCCTTAAGGCAAAACTCTACCCAAAAATCTCTCAGACTTGTAAGGCAGAGCTGCCATATTTTACCTTGAATCAGGACTTCACATTTTTACCTCCACCTAGACTTTCACTTTAAAGTATATGTCTATTTTCTTCTTTTATGTTAATTCATTATCTTTCATGCTTTTCACAGATCAATTACAGCATGTCTAGTTCATTGTGAAGTCTCCTCTCTATAGGTCTGCTAGAAGTGTCTACAGAAAGAATATAGGTGCCTGTGAATAGGTTGTCAAAGTGTGTCCCAGAACACCTTTTCTAGTTCCTTCCTCACTGTACTTCCATGGACCCCTAGCTGACTGTTGTAGAAGAGCTTCCCACTTTAGATGAAGTGTATGGGTGCTTCTTTTTGGTGAAAAGTGTATTTTCAGGCTGGGTGGGTCATCACTTTTTTGGTGTATCACCTTTTCATTTTTAGGCTTAGTTTCTATTTTTAGCATCTCTCTCTCCCTTTTCATCCCCCCCTTTTTTCATTTTATTTATTAGTAGTAGGAGAAACTAGGGCCTAAAAGATACATCAGAGGGAGTAGCCCTTATCTAGAGACTCTCCCCTCTAGCTTCGTTGGTCCCATAAGTGAGAGGGGAGTTTCCATTGTTGTGTGTGGAAGGGCGGGAGCTAGGCATCTTGCCCTAGGTGTAACCCACTACGTCAACAATTTTTGGCACGCTCGGTGGGACCAACTAGGACAAGTTTTTGTCTAAATATTTGAAGAATTTTTGGTGTGTTCTTCAACCAACCAGCCTTTGGAGTATTTTGCATCAACACCAATGGTGACTCTGAGTTGAATTAGCTAATTAAGCAGTCTAGGTGCCATCATAAATCACATTTTTGTATGTATAATTCATTTGCACAAAATCATGGACCTTGTATTCCTTCATATGACTATGATCAAGCTCTAGATATTCAGAGAATCCCCTCAAGTAGATCTCCTAGTTGCCCTTCAATGATAAGGGAGGTGGCGATGGAGTTTGAGAAGCAGGTAATAGAAATAGACAGACTGGATGAGTAGTATGGTTATTAGCAGGAGCTGATGTATAAAGAGGCATGTTTATTCATGCAAGCTTAGGCCTTACAATCCATGGAGGAGGAGGCAAAAAAATGGAGGAATCTATTCATGTAAGGCAGTCAGCCTTGTGCTTCCCCTCCTATCCTAAAGAAAGCCCCCTCTTGTACACCAAATCCTTTCTATCAAATGGCACTTGCTCACTCTAGCTCATTTGATGCATCAATCAACCCTACTCTTGACCCCGTACACCTAGCCTTCAAGCATCAAAGGGAACTAGAACAACTTCCATGGAGATGAACCTTATAAACTCCTTAGATCATGAATCTTCTTTTGGGAGGAACTTTATGAACCAACACATCTCTCTCGAAACTACTCCTACTCAACATGATGATGTTGGTGACCTCCAAGAAAGACTCTTTCAGGATAATCTAGCCAAGAAAATTGAAGATTTAGAGGCTAAGATGAGGCTACTTCATGAAAGAGAGATATAATTTCTAGCCCTTATGGAGGAGCCCTAGGACCTTGGAGAAAACAAAGTTGATGCATGTTTGCAAGAGCAAAATTCCAATTCCGAGATCCTGAACTGGAAGAAAATATTAGAATCATGGGGCAGGGAGGAGGAGAAGAAGGGTTTTTCTCAAAACCTTGAAGAAGATGAGGCTGATCCTACTCATGATAATGTTGGTGACCTCTAATAAAGGTGTTTCCAAGAGGATATGGCTAGGAGAATTGCAAAGTTGAAATCCAGAGAGAGATTCCTCAGTTAATGTGTGGTGGATGGTTCAGACCCAATGGCACATTCTATGTCTAAACACACCCCATCTACACATTCCCAAGAGAGCTATCAAGCCACACCTAATATTGATGAAGTGCTAGCCAAGTGGAAGGAGGAGAATCATTCGATTTTAGCTAGAGGACTGCCTCTTCTTCCACATGTTTTTTCCACTTCACCCCTTCTCAAGGAGGAACCTATTCAATAGGAGGTGAGTGAGGAGTAGAAGATTCAATTTGTATTTTCCAAAAAGGATTTCATGAGTGATAATGAAGAAGAAATCATCATTAATTCTCCTTGTGAAGACCTCATCAACAATGGAGAAGATGCAGGTCACGCATACATGCAAATGTTCCAGCAATACGAGGAGGAACATAAGCATGGTGAGCTCCCTCCTCCTTTATTTGATGAACTTACCTATTGCTTCGATGAGAGGGACAACTATGCTGAAGAGCTTGAGTTGGAGGAAGATCAGGAGGATATCTTTGAACATCTAGAGATCTTGATCTTTGAGGAGGAAAAGGAGAAGGTGGTCTCCCTTGGGGAAATCCTTGAAGAAGAGTTTTTTTAATAGAGAGGTGAATTTATATGGGATGAGCAATCAGTTTGTGATTCCATTTTAGACATCACCATAGTCACCCTTCTTCAAAAATGCCAAGAAGAAGTAGAGGATGAGTTTAATAGAGTCTTCAATGAGGTAGAAGGAAACAAGTTAGACCATGATGCATTGCAGAGGGACTATGCAGATCAAAGGGCCTATGGCGATTAGCCAATAGCCACATATTTCTTGGTGAAATGCACCATCATGAAGGACCAACATTCCACAAGATTATAGGAACAAATAGAGTACGTATATGTTGGAAGAATGTTGAATCTAATCCACTCGAAGGCTGGCCAACCAAGGTGACAGGCAAGAGGAGCAGGTCACCAACTCTCCTTTTCATTCTGCCACTTATCTAGCACCATAAGTCTTTTTGTTAGGAAGGGGACTTAAGAAGTTTTCCTTTTGATCCAAGAGGGAGGCAAATATTCTTGGTTAGCTATATATAGTAGTTTGCTTTTAGTTTCTTTTCCTACATTCCCTAAGTGCAATTTGCACAGGTAGTGTTTTTAGCCTTGTGTGTGTTTTCCTTTGTGTGTGGGGTAAAAAAGCTTCATGTTTGATTCTTGAATATTTGGGGCTATTACTAACCTTTCTTCAAATCTTCATTCTAACTTTGTGCCCAATGGACTATAAGGCAATTGGTCTCTAAGCATAGTAGGCATGCTTCCCTTGGGAGTCACCAATTTGTTGACCATTTTTTGCCCAATAGACCAAAAATTGGTCCCCTTCTATCCCTACTATTCTGGGCCATTTCATTTTTTTATTTTTGCATGAATTTTCCCATTTCTACAGACTCTACAAAATTTCTATGGACTCTATAGGTCCATTTCTATGGACTCTGTAGAGCTTGAGTTTCTAAAGATTCTATAAAGAAGTTTTTCTACGGACTCTGCAAGTTAGTATTTTGGTGCATGAAGAATCAATTCGGAAAGTGTTGGGTTTTACAAGGCTTCTTCAGGATCTTGTCCAAATAAAATCATGAGAAAGGTTGGATTTTTTGAATCATTAAAGTAGTTCATTGCCCAGGTTCAACACCTAGTTCAATCGGCCTTAATTCAATTGGCCTGAGTTCAGTCGGCGAGTTCATCATTTGGTTCAACCACTAGGTTCATCGGCCTTGGTTCAATCGGCTTAGTTCAATCAATCATCTCATCGGTAAGTTCATCAGCATGCAGTGTTAAACCATTAAACTAGTTAAATAGACTAGTTTAATGCATTGGTTCAACGCCTTGGTTCAATCACTTGGTTTAAATACTTGGTTCATCGCTCGGTTCATCAGATGGTTCAAAGGGCTTGGTTTAAAGGCTCGATGCACAGTGTCAAACCATTGAACTAGTTCAACAGATTGGTTCAAAAAGTGGTTCAAGTGAATGGTTCAAAGGGCTCAGCATGTAGTATTGAATTATTAAACCGTTGAACCATTTTTTGGTTCAACAGGTTGGTTCAAGGGGGCATCCCAAAGCTGAAGGGCAGGTGCCCTTGCAGAGGGAAATTCTGAGTCAAAAAATCCCTTGCAGAGGGAAAGGAGCATTTCAAAGGCAACTAAAGGGTAAGTTTTTAGAATTTTTTTTGAGGCTAAATTCTTTTAGACTTTTTGTTCGAAGGAATTCCTTCAGATAAAAAGTTTGAAGGAATTCGGGGGAGGTCACAACCAAAGGACCCAAAGGAATGGCAATCAATCGAGACAAATTCTCCCAGACTTTTTGTCCATGAGAAAACTATCTATAGAAAAGCCTAAAGGGAAAAGTCCCACAAAAAAGACTAATGAGATTTTCCATGGATGGTGACGTCCCAAAAATTGTCAATTTTAAGGAGACAAACTAGCTATTGGGTATTCAGTTTCAAGGTGATGGGAATGTCAAATTTAAGACAATAAAATAGCTATTTTCTTTTGAACTACCTGAGTGCCAAACATGAAAAGATCCCAAGGAATGTAGTGACCCATTAGAAGATCACCCTCGAGGGCTGAAGGAGTAGAAAGAGAGAAAACTAGGATGAGACAAGGTGCAGAAAGAGACAAAGAAGTTCAAGTGGCAAAGAGGAGGTGAGCTATTACCAGATGAGTGATGTAGCATGTTTCCTCTGGTTGGCATTTATGAGGGGAAAAACTATAGTCTATTTGTAAAAAAGAGACATGGCCATGTTTTCACATTAATATGGAATGCCAAAGTCAAAGCAGGAGCTGACAATCAGATGGCTTCCTCTTCCCAAGGTTCAGAACACACATGGGCCACTTGCAAAAAAAGTGTCAAAATCTTTCCACAAAGTGCCAAGTTATCTTCCTCTTTATATATATTGTAAAAATTCTCATTTTGAGAAGGATACACTCTCTTAGCCTTAAGGCAAAACTCTACCTAAAAATCTCTCAGGCTTGTAAGGCAGAGCTGCCATATTTTACCTTGAATTAGGACTTAGCATTTTTACCTCCATCTGGACTTGCACTTTAAAGTATATGTCTATTTTCTTATTTTGTGTTAAGTCATTATCTTTCATGCTTTTCATAGATCAATTATAGCATGTCCAATGCATTTTGAAGTCTCCTTTTTGTAGGTCTACCAGAAGTGTCTACAGAGAGAATATAGGTGCTTTTGAATAGGCTGTCAAAGTATGTCCTAGAACACCTTTGCTAGTTCCTTCCTGTATTTCCACGGACCCCTAGCTGACTATTGTAGAAGAGCTTTCCAATTCAGATGAAGTGTATGGGTGCTTCTTTTTTGGTGAAAAGTGTATATTCAGGCTGGGTGGGTCAACTTTTCTGGGGTATCACCTTTTCATTTTTAATCTTAGGTTCTATTTTCAACATCTCTCTCTCCCTTTTCATCCCCCCTTTTCCATTTTATTTGTTAGCAGTAGGAGAAACCTGGGCTTAAAAGATACATCAAAGGTAGCTAGCCCTCATCTAGAGACTCTCCCCTCTAGCTTCACCAGTCCCATAGGTGAGAGGGGAGTTTCAATTGTTGCCTGTGGAAGGGCAGGAGCTAGGCGTCCTACCCCCAAGTGCAATCCACTACATCAACAGTTACCAATTCCTTATATTCATTAATGAAGTTGTCAAAATTTTGGCACCAGGTGATCAAATATTCTTTCTTATCCATAAAAACTACCATGAGGATATCTAAATGTCTAAGCTTGATGATCTTGAAGTTTAGGGCATGTTTTATCCTATGCACCTTGATGAGTTCTATCATCTGAGCTTGAGAATCCTACCACTAGGTGATTAAGGCTTATGTCATCTCTACTTGATGGTTTAAAGTACTTAATATAATCTTGATATTATTTAAATTCACAAATATATCTAGCAAAGATTTACTCAACACTTGTAATATGTCCTTTAGAATTGAGAGTAAGACTTGAGCCTCTAAATCCTGCTTCTCTTTCTCCAAGTTAAGGATCCTTTAATTCATTCCTTGGATTTCAGCCATAATCATTGTTGATTGTGCTAACACCAAACTAGATACATCTTCCTGATAGATGGAATTCTCCCCTACTACCTATCCTTGAATAGGATTTAACCCCACAAAAGGTTCCACCTTTTGAAAAGTGAATTCCTCAGTGCCAATGGTGGCCTTCTTTGTCACTATTATCTCCAAACCTAATTTATCTAGATTGAAATGCATTGTCATGTCAGACTCCTTGAATTGTGGTTGCTTAAAAACTTCTACATTTAAACTCCTAGAGGCCCTTGGGGTGTCAATTCTATGGCTTTCTTTGTGATGAAGGATTTGGATCCTTCTCTCTATCTGTTTGTTTACAATGTCTTGGATCTATGGCTCGACATTATCCTACACATCTATGCCAACTAGGGTTAAGGCGTATGATGGAGAGAGAGATGGGATTTTTTGTAATTTCTCATAAATAAACCATTTAGGAATGGTTGGTCCATAAATAGGGTTCTCATCACTGAAGAGGTTAACTTCACTTGTAGGATGAGTGAAGGTTAACCTAGGCTTCTTTTTAGGTGCTAGGGGCACTAAGGCCAATTTTTCTTGTCTCTTTCCTCCATCCATTGGGATCAAATCCTTGCTTTATATACCATAGGGATCCTCCTCCCTATCAAAACCATAGGTAGTTATAATGTCAACAAGGGCACTCTCCATTATTTCTCTTACCTCTAGGGAAATCATGCTAATAATTTACACTATGGAAGGATGAATCTATGGGGATGTATGGGGTTGAGGACATTTTCCAAGTATATGCTCTATCTTTAGCTCCTCAGCCACAATTTTACCTTTTCTTTTTATATCCTTAGGTTACCCAACCTAGGGTGGCTTTATCAATTCTACTTGTTGAGGCTTAGAAGATTGTCCTTCAATAGGTGGCTATGGATGAGTAGTCCCATATGGTCCTATAAATAGGTAATAATGCAAGGGATGTAGTTGGCATCTCTCTCCTAAGGGCTTATTGTCTCTAACTAGTCTATGCTACAACTGGATATTGTAGCCCTGGATCCTAGATAGGACCTCTTCAAAGTTTTTTTCCCTTATATAAATAACATCACCCATGTTTGGTTGATGTTTATATTCAATATTTGGGAAATTTTTATCTTATATTTGGTTTTTCACTCTATTATTAGGGTCCCACATCTTAAGTTCATCTAGTTATAAATAAAAATATTTTTTGTGGATCACTATAATTTCCAATTACTTCTAATCCTTGATCACAATCTAGCCAATCTCTAGTGGAAAAGGGTGGAGCTGAGCTTTCTTATTTTAATTGCTTATCCCATCCACACCTTAGATGATTTGATAGGTAATCTCTTGCTCTACCATTTTACTAGGGACATGAATGGGCAATCGGTAAGGTTGAATCATGATTCCTTCTATTCTTATTACACTACATTCTGAATAAAACCATACATCCCCCATGGCTTCCACTTGATTTTTGATTTGAGGGTGGAGTCTTCGCATAGGGACACTAGTGATTACCTCATAGATAGTTGGGAAAACACCTATATAGATAAATTGCATTTGGTTCCTATAATTGAATATATATAATTTAGAGTAGTGGTGAGAGATTGTGGTCCTACCATCAGGGGACCAATTTTAGATGCCAAGGAAATCTACAGAGGCCAAAAGTGAATCTAAGAGATAGGATGTCATATGAAATTGTTTGGAGGTATTTTTATTGATGGCTGTGAATTGTTTGGCCAAGAAAAAGCTTACTAGGTATCTAATGGGAGGGGTTAAATTTTGCTCCAACATGCAGTGGATGTAATATACCTAGACTTTGCTCACATATGTAGTGAAAGGGGAACTAAAGGCTCTATTAAATAAGGTCATAGCTATCATAATTCCCTCCTTAAATTTGACAATAGGAATCCCACTATCAGGGGACCTAAAAACATGGGAACTTTGGATTAACTAAGGTGTGAGGACTAAATCCAAATTTTGGGTGTTTATCCAATCTCTCAAGGTTGGGAGATATATATGAGGCAAGGGGAGCTTGTAATAAGTTTTGAATTCCATAGGGGTAATGCATGAAGCTTTCTTAGTGATTCCCTCTATAATGATCCATTCCCCATGTATTCTATAATCAATGAAAATGGGAGAAAGGAGGTTGATACAATACATTACCTCTAGTTTGGCTGCAACATGGTGGAGGCCTACCAGCTAAATTAAGACTAGGTCATTGTATCTTTGGTGTACAACAACATTCCATGTTTCCTCTTGTGAAATTGGTTGTAATTCCTCCAAAATAAATAATAACTTGGACCAATTCCTAATTCTATGCTTGTTTAGGGCTATCAGGTCTAGCTTTGTGTCTTTGAAGATCCTCCCCTCACTATCTAAAGTTAGATAAAGTTATGATTCCATCTTCATCTATTGCCTACCCACCACCATTGATGACATTTAATTATACTTATAAGGTCACCAAAGGTTTCAATAGGGAACTTGATTTAAGATTTAGTTGTGTTATTCTAATTACTTTGTGACCAATTGAGCTAACTCAGTTCTTCTTTATAGATGGCTTAGGGTTTTTGACTTTAATGGTGGAAATATCTAGTTTGTTAATATTATACATGCCTTAAATTTTATGGGACCTTATTCTCATGCCCTCTATGCTTTCAAGCTTAGGATATATTTGGTTTTATTTATCTATGCTTATGTGGTGTGGCTCTATGCATTTCATGGAAATTTTCATAAATGTTGTTTGGAGACTAGCCATTGGCTTTCAAAAGTTTTCTTTATTTCAATCTGATAATCCAAATCCAAGTTCCTATGTTCTTATTGGTCCTTTTATCTTTAAATTCATGACTATGCCACTTAGCACCCTAGAAAATCTTCCCCATGCTCCTTACTCTTGCCAGTTGTTGTCCCAACCATGTGCTAGCCACATGTTGAGTTCATGAGGACTTTGAAAAGTCTTTGGGTTCATTGCATCATTGGATCAAATCCAATGATCAAGTGATCATCATTGATTTTTACAAGGTCTAAGTCATTTAATTTAGCATCTTTCTTAAGTGGGTCCCATCTAATTTTCATCCTTCAAATGGTAATCTACCACACATCCTCCTTGTGGGGCTCTATATACCTCTATCAATTACCCTAACCATGGGTAGGCCATGTGTCAAGTTCGTGAAGCCTTTGAAAAGTCTTTGGGTTTGATGCACCATTGGATCAAATCTTGTAGGTGAGTGATCACTATTGGATCTTGCAAGATGCACACCTTTAAATCAGTCATATGATTATATAAAATTAGACTTAAAATGATGTTTCTAAGGTCTTTTTATGTTAATAAATACAAATTGACTTAGGTTAAGGCCTTTTATGCTAAGTATTTTTACATTAAAATGTTAGGAATTACTTTGAAAGGGTCTTTATAAATGCCCTCTTTGCTTAGGCTTTGAAAAGTTATCTAAGTTAAATTTGATGGGCTTGATAACATCAAATACATCCTCGTGGATGTAAAATGATGGGAGTGAGCTTGTCAAATTTAAGACAATAGAATTGCTTTATTCCAATGACTAAGTGACACGCATCAAGATCTCAGGAACTCTTGGGGCTTTGAGGTTGATGCGCACTATTAGATTGAATCCCTTGAGGGAGTGAGGACCATTGGATCATAATCTGAGTGCTTGATAGTGATTGGTCTCCCTTTCAATATTGTCTTCTGTTCATGTTGTTGGATCAAAATCTCTAATTAAATGTGAGGTGTCAAATCTATAAAAGTGCATGAGATTTAAGTTAAGGCCCGATATGTATAAATGTTTAGACTAAGGTCTTGACCTTTAAAATTTTGTTCGTGCTTGAAAACACCAAGATATTTAAACCTTAATAAAAACTTATTTAATCTAAAAACGGCTCTTAGATTTTAAAGGGGAAAATAAGAGATCCAAGTCTTGATTTTATATTAATTTTTGGTCATGTTAAGAAACATAATAAAAGATTAATATAAAGTTAAACTTAAGGTTTTTATAATTGAAAGGAAATATAATTTCCTACTAAAGTTTTCTCATGGATGTTTGAATTCAAACCCCTAGGGTTTACTACTTAAGAACCTTAACTTTCTCCATAGAACCTGTAACTAATCACCTCAAAGACAATCATTAGTAACATTAGTCCATGAAACATAATCACAACCAGATACACCAAGGATTATGTTTTTTTTTATTAAATTAACTTTAAATTTGAAGAGAGAATGACCCTTTCACATTCAATCTAGAACACAGATGTTTTGAGACATTCACAAGGGTCCCCTTTTAGCAAAAGTAGAAAAATGGGGGTATGTTGGTCTCAACATTACCCAACACCCCCCTTATTTCCATAGGAAATAAGGGCCCACTTTTTTTAGATTATTGTCTTGATTTTGAGCTCCCTCTTCTATATGTTTTTTTCAAATTTTGGGAAAAGATCATGATTTGAGCTTTCATACTTCAACAAGATGGAATTGATATTGTATTTTTGATTTAGCAATTTTGAGAATAATGGAGTTTTATTCCTAATTTAGTTAAAGGGTTTGAGTAGCAAAATTATTAAATATTTATACCATAATTAACCTACTAATTTTTTAATTTTGATTATTATTTATAAATTCTAAAAATAGCAAGTAAATAGAGAGAAATCAAACTTATCTTGAAACTGCGTTGATCTGACTAAGACAGACTTTAATATTGACTATGCAAGACTATGAGACTATCACAAAATAAGATCTAAACTTTATTTTTTGATTGGATAGGAGTATTTAAACTATACAAAAGTGGCACTAATGTTGTAGACCTTATTTTCCACTATTTTCCTAGGAGTGAGATTTTTGGGTTTTGTTTGATAGGTCTGTGTGACACTGTCTCTAAATTTGTGAATCTTTGCTATCAATAGTGCTCCCTATAGATCTGATTTTATTCATTTATAAGCCTTCAATTTACTTGAAAAAAACTTTGGAAAATTGGGAAAAAAGGTTAGTGTGTGTAAGATGCACTAGACGTGCTTCACACCCTATGTGTGGGCATGTTGCTTACATACCAATAATATGAAGAAGGTTTAATCTATATGTAGTTATCCCTTTGAAAGTGTTTGGTGTAATTATGATATGAGAATGTATGTAAATTCTAAATTGGGTGTGCTTGAGATGAATAGGGAGTGGTGCAAAGATTTAGATGTGCTTGGGACTGTACAAGATGGTTGTATGCAAAAAATAAACAAAATTTCCTGAGTGGTTTCACTTGTATTCTTGCTTACTTGATAATATTTTCTAACACTTTCCAAATGATATTTGAATGGGATTTTATAGGGATATATTGGTCATGTATTGAATTTTATCATGTTAGGCTGACAAGGAGAAGGATGGGGAACCAAATAAATTGACCATTGTGGCCTAAAATGAGCTTGGATAATAGCACTGAAAGTGGATAACAGTGGCACCAATGCTCCTATCCTAGTTAGGTGTTATTATCTTGGGTAGATGAGACCTAGGGGAATGGATTGGTCATGGAAAGAGGGTCATATCTTAGCTAGGATTAGGTCTAGAAGGCTATAGATGATTGGGAATCAGGAAAAAATCCTATGAGGGTCATTAGAGAAAACAAGAGGGATCTATGGGTTGGATGTTATTAACCATGCTTAATTTACCATTTTTTGCATTTTATTTGACTATATTTTCCCCCTACTTTATTATAGTGATGCAGCAAAGTGAAATACTAGGATAAAGGAAAGAAATAAAGCATTCTAGAACTTACTTGCAAGGGTGAAGCTTGTGTGATGTTGGGTGTGCATAGAGAGAGCATGCTATGAAGTGTAAATTTACAAGAGAAAACATAGAGTATATAAGTTCTTACTAGATATGTTATATCTAAAATAATAACATACAAAGATAGGTAAAAGAGAGGAAGAGAAAGGAATGAATACACCTCACTAGATATGTAGACCAATACAAAACCTATTATGATGTTGAGTAATGTTGGACATGTGTTGTACCAAGAGTAATATCATGAAGGGAACTGAGTGCTCAATTCCTCAAAAAGTGGCTCAAGAATGTAAAGGCTATCCCTTTGGCTCCATCATCATTTACTAAGTGAAATTATATGATCATGCATGTGTTGACCAATGTTTGGACTATATGTCTAATCCCTCTGCATAGGTAGCTTAAGAATACAAAGGCTAGCTAGACCTTTGGCTCGATTATTGCCCCATGAAGTGAAGTTATAAATTGAATGTGTGTCATATGAGATAGATCTTAAATCAAATGAATTTACTATGATATAATAATACTGGCATGTATAGTTGAATGTATGATGGAAACTAAGCCACTCTGAAAGATGGGGATTAGACTTATATGAAAGCCACTTCAAAAATGGAAATACAGTTTATGTGGAAGCCACTTGAGAACTTAGGAACTCAAAATTTAGGATTGCATGAAAGATAAATAAAAATGATGCCAACCACTTGCATATGGAGTAAGGCATGTAACTACTAAGAATGTCTAGGTAATGTTGAACTCAGAAAGAAAGAAAATAAATGTGCCACACACATTGCCCCAAATCACTGGTGTCTAAAAAATAGATTTTGATTTGGTAGTTATACCAACTACCATATCTAAATTTGGAAGTGAGATCCATCATGTTGTGCATGATTCCCCCTATATTTATATTCTCTAAGCAAAATGTGTATTGAAACTACTAATTTTGAACTAGTCTGGTTATGTAAATCTATAGTTGAACCTACTTTTTTGCTTACTTCTAGAAATTTTGATTTTTTTTTATTTGGATAAGAGTACTATAAATGGATAGTAGCACCACTATAAAAATGGTTCAGTCCTGGCACTATTATCCTAGGCCAAATCTAATGAATATTTTATATTTTTGACTGTCTACCTAGTCTATTTTACCTAGTTGGATGTCTAATTACTATTCTAGGTGTCCTAAAACTAATTTTTTTGATTGATATGATCTCTAATATCTATGATAAAACCCCTATTTGTTTCCCCCTCTTATGAAGGTAGGAATTATGACCCTATAATGACTAACCTTAGAATAAAGATCCTAGTTTAACAATTTTGAGAATAATGGGGTTTTATTCCTAATCTAGTTAAAGGGTCTAAGTAGTAAAATTAATCAATAATTATGCCATAATTAACCTAATGATTTGTTAATTTTGATTATTGTTTAGACTTTATAAAAATATCAAGTAAATAGAGAGAAATAAAACTTAGATTGAAACTATGTTGATCCAACTGAGATAGAGGTTGATATTGATTGTGTAGAACTATGAGACTATCATAAACTGAGATTTAGCCTTCATTTTTTGATTGGATAGGAGTGCCAAAAGTGGATAAGAGTGGTACTAGTGCTTTAGTCCTTGTCTAGCATTGTTGTTTTAAGATTTTGAGCTTTTTGGGTTTTTTTTGACAAGTCTATGTGACACTAACTCTAAATTTATGAAACTTTACTATCAATAGTGCTCCTTATAGAGCTGATTTTATATGTCTATGTCTTCTATGCACTTGAATATAAATTTTTGAAAATAGGTAAAAGGAGTTAGTGTGTGTAATATGTACTGGACATGATTCACACCCCATTTTTGGGCATGTTACCTATATACCAATACTTTGAGGAGGGATCAAACCATATTTATTTCTCCCTTTTAGAGTTTTTGGTGCAATAGTGAATGAAAATGAAAAAATGCAAAAATTGAGTGTGCTTGAGATGATTAAGGGCTAGTGTAAAGACTTGAATTGGCTTGAAAGTATATAGGATGCCTATATGTAGAGAATAGGATATATTTATTGAATGGTCTTTCTCACTTGCTTGAGTGATATTTGTCAACCCTCTCCAAGTGATCTTTGAATGGGTTTTTATATGGATCTATTGGTCATGGGTTAGATGAAACCAGACTAAACTAACACAATGAACAAGAGGAATCAAGGAAAAATGGTAATCTAAGCTCAAATTGTGATTCGATAGGAGCACTAAAAAGGGGAAACCCTAGGGTCCAATGCTATATTCCAACTTTTCACTATTGTCCTAAGTAAATGGGACCTATAGGGATGGATTAGTCATGAAGAGAGTGTACTAGCTCAGCTAGGATCAAGTTTAGAAGGCTAAGGATGATTAAGAATTAGTGAAAACAAGCATGAGAGGGTTATAAGAGAAATAAATAGGGACCTAAGGATTGGGTGTCATTAGAAATGCTCAAGTTATTAATTTTTACATTTTATATGACTACATTTACCCCCCTTTATTTTAGCGATGCAACAAAGAAAAAAATTGGGTTAAAGGAAAATAAAAATCATACCTAAACTTACTTGTAAAGGTAAATCTCGTGAAGCTATGTGATGCTAATTAATGTTGGATAGTGTATAGAGAGCACATTATGTAATTGTGAATCTATTGTGATTTTGAATAAGCCTGAGTAATGCTAGATGTGTTGAATGATGCTATACCAAAATTTATATCATGAATGAAGTTGAGTGATCAATTCCTTAGAAAGTGGTTCAAAAATACAAATATTGTCCCTTTAGCTCCATCATCACCTACTAAGTGAAGCTATATGATCTTGTGTGTGTTAATCAATATTTGGACTATGTATCTAATCCCTCTAAATAGGTGGCTCAAGAATACAAAGGCTAGCCCTTCGGATCCATCATTGCCCTATGAAGTGAAGATATGAACTGATACTAGTATGAAGAAATATGTCATATGAGATGGATTTTTAAGTGCATGAATTCTCTATAAATATAATATTATTACATGGATCATTGAATGTGTACTATAAATTAGGCTAATGTTGGCCAACTCAAAAAATATGGAGATTAAGCTTGTATGAAAGCCACTCCAAAAATAAAACTTTGGCTTATGTGGAAGCCACTCAAGAAATCAAGAATGTGGAGGTTATGCTTATATGAAATCCACTCCAAAATTATGATAACCACCTATATAAGGAGTAAGTCATGCAACTGCTGAGAATGTTAACCTAGAAAGAAAAGAAGCAAAAGCATTGTGTAATCTACCCCTGATCATTGGTGTCTAAAACATGGATTCTAATATGGAAATTATACCAAGTACCATATTTAAAAATAGAAGTGAGAACTGATCATGACATGCATGATTCCCCCTATGTTTGGATTCTTTGAGAAAACCATACTAAAAACTATTGATTCTAAACTAGTTTGATTATACAAAACTATAGCTGAACTTACTTTTTTGAATGTTTCTAGAAAATCTAGATTTTTTGTTGTTTTGATAGGAGCACTAAAATAGGACACCCTAGTGTCTATCACTATATTCCAACCTCATTGTTGCTATCCTAGGTTGAAATTGATCATTGTTCTGGATTCTTGACTACATGCCTGGTCTGTTTTGAGTGGTTTGATGAGTAGTTGTTTTGAGTGTTCTAAAACTAGATTTTTTAACTAATAAGATCTTTGATCTATATATCAAAAACACTATTTTTCCCCCTCTTTGAGGGTAGGAAATAGGTACCCTACAATGATTTCCCTCAAAATAAGAATCCCTACAAGTGTGTTAATCTAGAAATATGCATGATATAGTAATGATAATCAACAAGATATCTCAAGATATAGCATGGTTTGAATTGAGATATTGCTAGATAAATAGGGGTGTGCCTATGTGTGTGTGTGTGTGTGTGTGTGTGTATATATATATATATATATATATATATATATATATATATATATATAATAATGTAATAGCATGTGCAATGTATTAGAATTGAATTAAAACTAAAAATGTTAGTTGTTAGTTTTTTAGTTGTTAGTTGGAGGGATGGAGCATGATATCCATCATGGCATCCAAGAGAACATAAAAATGTATGATATGGATCATTAAATTACAATAATAAATAAATAAGAACACAAATCAATAATCAAGAAGCATACAAGGGTGGCCAAGGGACCACACAAACAAGGGACATGGGCATATGTCACTCAAACTAGAAAGCAATCATACAAGGCATGTTCAAATGCCACATACACATACAAGTGGAGAAATCAAACTTGGCACAAGGACCACAATCATGTATAAGATTATAATAAAAGGACATTGGCAAATATCTTAAGGCTTACACATGAAGAGAAGTAAAGGACATTGAAAAATGTCTTAAGGCACATATAGGAGACAAGTAAGAATTGGCAATATAATCACACCAAGCTATGCTAAGCAAGAAGATAAAGCATGTAAATATTAGAAATATACAAACACACCTAACTTAATTAAATAAAGAGGTAAATAATGTAAGACATGTTTAGTACAATACTAGGTATATGCTAAGAAATACACAAGTGCTAGATGCTAATGATATGTCGATAAAGTAATATGTGTAAGCTAGTAGATAATGTACATCAACATGATAACTTAAGAGTGTGGAGTGTAGGAATTACATAACCTAGATGGTGTATTCATGGTATGCCCCTAGTGGGTATGTATATCAATGTGTGTCTTGAATGTACAAGTAGGAATACCCCCTCAATGGGTAGAGTAAAGTAATCAAGTATCTGGATTTCACTGCACACACTCAAAGAAGATCAAATGAAGTATGGTAATGTAGATAAATAGGTATACAATATCATGAAATATAAAATGTAAGTCTTATCATAGTAGTATCAATGTAAAGCATGCATGATTCATACAATTGAAACATTTTTGTTATTTTTGACATATTTGAATGTTTTTGTATTTTTGACATGTTATATTTTTTGTATTTTATAATTATTTGAGCTATGTATAATCAATAATAAGAAACTATGTACAACCAATGCTAAGGAGAAATGATACTAACTAATGAGTCTCATGTGAGACTCTGTATCATGGTGTCCTATATTTAGCATTGGAATCATGCGTGATCGTGAAGCATGATAAAATTTTTGAGACTATGGTTTTGAAAGCTATATATATTTTAGATACTTTAAAATATCTAAAGTAGAAAATGACTATGGGATCCCTTTGTAACTCTAAGAAGTGGATGTAACTATAGGGCTCTTAGGGACCCATCTGGAAGTAGGAGAAACTCTCTAAACATATGATCTATGTGTAGATGCATGAGACATCAATGATAATACCCTAGGTGTGAATACTATAGATTGAAGCTATCTAGAATCATGAAGTGGTATAGGTGTGTGAACCCTCTATACTAGTGGTAGATGCCTCAACTATGTCGAGATCTAAACTGGAGCAAGAACTATAACTAGAGGAGAAACTAAAACTAGTGGCAAAATTGAAATTGGTGATTTTGTAATAGTAGATGGATCTAAATTTAGGAGTGGTAACTCATATGGAACTCCAAAAACTATAATAACTTGATTAATGTGAATGAATTTCATGCATATGTGAACTGTAGAAGGTACTGATTAGAGTTTTTGAATCCATGGTCAATCAAGTAACATATCAAAAACTCTTACATTTGGAACCATAGTGAATGATGTAGCCACATATGTTGGACCAACCTATAGAGGAAGTATAATCTCACCTAATGAACTATATATGTGCTCACTAAATCCATTGATAACTATATCTATCAAGGTAATATCTTGTTCTAAATATCCTAAATGATAAAATAATGTCATAGTGCACATGTTTACACTAGATCCATTGTTGATAAGAACACTATGAATAGAATGTTCATGAATGTAAGCTCTGATAAAGAGTGCATGATAATCTGAATCATCCTTGATGATCTCCTACTCTAAAAAGGAGATGAAAGGTTTAGTTGAAACTCTAGAATTATATACACTAGTCTTGTTACTCAAAGGATGTAACTCAATTGAAGGTGCCTTGTATGTATCTAGTGGGGGATGTGCATGATATGCATGGTGAACCCCTAATTGATTCTCTATCTCTTATTTAAAATGTTGTAAAAATAGATCTAAGAATATTTTAAATGTTTTATCTTACGTTTGCTTTGTCTATGGAGGCTCAACTAAAGTGCCAAGATCGATAGTGTTTGAATCTATTAGCGCATGTATCTTGTGCTTTAAACTAATGCATCTATTTATCATATGGCTTGGTACTCTATGGTAGTCTAAAAATCCATGTTGGTCATATCCCTTTGGAAGATGCTTTGCTGGATCAACCTCCCAAATATGAGGGAAAGATATGATATTACAATCTAAAAGTTATTGTAAAACCCTGGCTAGAGGAATTAGAAGGTGTGAAAAAGTATGTTGAGGGGGTGTTAATAAAATTATTTTCTAAGGAGGCTCAAAAGCCACATTAACTATAGGTTGATTTTGTCCTTTATTATCATTAAACTTGACCTTATATGGGACTTTGCAATTACTCTTATTAGTTTTGTCTGATGTATTAGTGTACTTTAGTTTGTCCATTGAAATTAATTTGACTTCTCTTTCCTTTAATGTGTTACACAATTTAGTGAAGGAAGAGAATATTTTGAACATGATTGATTCATGAAGTCCTGGTAGAAGACTCTATTTGATGAGGTCCTATAACTCTTGATCTACCATAGGGATAGTCATCTTAGTCAATATGGTCTTATATTAAAGAACAAATTTGTGAGATGCTCATTTGAACTTCATTTCTATTGTGCAACTTGAACATATGAAACCTTGTCACCAATTTTGATACTAAAGTGTGCTAGGAACATGTCAGCTAAAGGATTGAATGCATTGATCAATTGATTTGGTAGACTATAGAAATATTTTAAAGCATAATCCTTTAGTCTCCATGGAAATATCTTGGTAAGGAGCCAGTCATTTGGTACATAGTCCCATCATGCTACATGAAATGCTCTTAAATGTTCTCTGGATCACCCTTGCCATCATAAATAGTAAGCTTGGGTTGAATATAACCTTGTGACAAGGGTGTAGAATCAATGTGACATATGAATGGTGTATGTAGTAAAGTAAAATAATCCAAAGCCTATGTAGGTCTAGAGGTACTTTTCTCAATATGTTTCACCTTGGATTGAAGAGATCTTATCTCTTGCACAAGGGTTGCCACATCAGGAGACAAAGATGTACTAGTTATAGCTAGTGGCATAAAGGTAGGTTGGGTTGTTATAGGAGGTTGTTGGGACATAGTTGCCCCTATAGTGTTATTTACAACTAGTTGTTCTATGTTTTTGAAGATTCAACTTATTTAGCCTTTTTTATTTCCATGATAAATTGTAAAATAAGAATAAGATCTCGGGGCTAGTCCCAGAGACTTTCTTGAAAAATTTGTAGGATCAAATCTTTATTGATGACAACTTCATTATTAATAATGGGTGGAAGCTGATCAAGAGTCTGATGTGGTGGATCATGAACATCAATATTTGTATAATCATTATTATCCTCATATTTCTCTTTGTCAAAATTATCCTCATTAAAATTGGTGTAATATGGATGTGTAGAATCTATAATAGGAATTTGAGTTGCTTGTCTATCCATGGTATATGGTCAATTTGAAGGGATCTGGGTGAATTCAAGAGGGTTACCACTAAGTCCTACACTTTCTCTTGAAGGAAGAGATGAAAATAACGTAGGTTGCATAAGAAAAACAACTTGGATAATAGTAAAAAATATTAAACTAATATAATCTAAATAAGGAATCAGAATATGCATAAAAAAGATACAGAGCTCCCAAACATGCAAGGTGATATCTCAAGATGTAAAATAGGATCTAGTACATGCAACTAGGATTTTGAAAATAATATTTTTGTAAAATACTATGAATTTTTGAAATTAAAATTGAAATTTTGAGTTGAGTATGTAAGTAAAAATTCATAAATCTATGGGAAAATATTTGATTTAATGGGACCTAGTAAATGCAACTAGGGTTTTGAGTAAACTAAATTTTTTTGAAATTACTATGAATTTTTGAAATTTGAAGTGATTTTTTGATTTTAAAATAAAACTAATTTTTTTGAAAATGATTAAAATTACTGGGAGCTAGTTGATGCAACTAAGTTTTTAAATAAAATTAATTTTTAAATTACTATTGAATTTAATAATTTGAATCAAATTTTTGATTTAGATATGCAAGAAAAAAATTAGGAAATTATTAGATTAATATTAAGAAATTACTAGGAGCTAGTGTATGCAACTAGGGTTTGAAATAAAATTATTTTAAAACTTAATACTAAATTTTAAAATTTGGGATGAATTTATGATTAAAATATTCAAAAAAATTTCAAAAATTTATGGGAAAAATTAGCTAAGAATTTACCCTAGGGTTTCTAGGCTTTTTATGCACAATTTGAAGTAAGTCAAGTTCACCAAATGATTTAACAATTTTGGGAATAATGGGGTTTTATTCCTAATTTAGTTAAAGGGTTTGATTAGTAAAATTATTCAATAATTATGCCATAATTAACCTACTAATTTTTTAATTCTGATTATTGTTTAGACTTTCTAAAAATAGCAAGTAAATAGAGAGAAATCAAACTTAGCTTGAAATTGTGTTGATTAAACTGAGACAAAGGTTGATATTGACTATTCAAGACTATGAAACTATCATAAAATAAGATATATCATTTGTTTTTTGAATGAATATGAGCACTAAAAGTGGACAAGAGTGGCACTGCCACTGTAGTCCTTGTCTAGTCATGTTGTCTTGAGAGTCTATGCTTTTTGGGTTTTATTCGACAGGTCCATGTGATACTGTCTCTAAATTTGTAAAGATTCACTATCAATAGTACTCCTTGTATATCTTATTTTCTATGTCTATGTCTTTTATGTACTTGAATGTAAACTTTTTAAAATAGGGGAAAGGGGTTAGTGTCTGTAAGATGCACTAGACATGCTTCACACCCCATATATGGGCATGCTACCTACATACCAATACTTCAAAGAGGTATCAAGCTATATGTAGTTCTCCCTTTTAGAGTGATTGGTAAAATAGTGCATGAAAATGCAATAAATTCAAAAATTGGGTATACTTGAGATGATTAGAGCTGGTGTAAGGACTTGAATTGGATTGAAAGTGTATAAGCTAACTATATGCAAAGAATAAAGAAGATTTCTTGAGTGGTGTTGCTTGTATTCATTCTTGCTTGAGTGATATTTTCCAACCCTCTCCAAATTATCTTTGAATGGGATTTTATATAGATCTATTAGTCATGGGTTAGATGAAACTAGACTAGGCTGGTATAATGAACAAGAGGAATCAGGGTGAAATGGTAATCTAGGCTCAAATTGTGATTGGACAAGAGTTTTATAAAGGAAACACCATAGGTTTCAATGCTATAATCTAGCTTTGGAGCTATTATCCTAGGTAGACAGGACCTGGGGGGATGGATTAGTTATGAAGAGAGGGTCTTGGCTCAATTGGGATCAAGTCTAGAAGGGTATGGATGACTAGGAATTAGTGAAAACAAGCTTGAGAGGGTTATGAGCAAAAGTAAGAGGGACCTAAGGATTGGGTTTAATTATCCATGATTAAGTTTCTAGTTTTTACATTTTATATGACTATAATTTATATAGACTAAATATTTTATTCTATCAGGTTTGTTACTTTGAGATTTTTATTATAGACTTTTGTTTTCATGGACTAACCCTCTTTGAGAATCTTTGTTGGGATTTGTTTTTTTGGGATTTTTATCTTTATAAGTTTTGTTTTGCATGAATTTTTCTCTAGGTTTATTATGTTAGAAATTTTATCCAATAAAAATTTTTCTTTCTAGCATTTTACCCACAATAATTCTGCTAAAACAATTTCGCTAAATTAGACTTAATCTTATAGACAATCTTGCCAATACACTTTTCTTGATATAATTGCCCTTTAACCCCTTCGAACCTACCCTTTGAAATTTTTATAGCTTATCCTTCAGTATTTTTGAGATTGCCCTTCAGCTTTTATGAAGTAGATCCTTCAAGACTTTTATCATGGACAAATGTCATATGAAATAGACCCTTTAGATTATTGCCATCTAGAAAGTACCCCTTCAGCATTTTGTAATTTCCCTTTATAACTTTCAAATTTCCCTTTTTTACCTTACCAAATTATCCTTCAAGATTTGTGTAATATATCATTTGGCCTTTTTGTTGTATCCTTTTTTTCCTAATATAATTCCTTTGGACCTTTTACAATTGCCCTTGGGCCCCTCTACACATATCCTCCAGGACTTTTATCTCACACCTTTACCTTTTTAAACCTTTCCTTTGGATATTTTGTTTGAGACACTTTCTTCAATCTAAATTGAATTCCTTCAGACATTTTGTCTAAGATAATTGGGTCTTGAGGAGAATTGTTATAGACATTTTGTTTAAAACAATTCCCTTTATGGAATTCTTTTG
This sequence comes from Torreya grandis, assembly GCA_037957365.1. Lineage (NCBI taxonomy): Eukaryota > Viridiplantae > Streptophyta > Pinopsida > Cupressales > Taxaceae > Torreya > Torreya grandis. The sequence continues at coordinate 3,284,881 of JARHVA010000624.1, forward strand.
AGACTTTTGAAATGACCCTTTGCCTTTGACTTACCCTTCAAAAAATTTGTTAAGGACATATGTCCTTCAAAAATTTTGAATAGATCCTTCAGCCTTTTGAAAGTACCCTTCAAGAATTTTGTGGTTACCCTTTAAGACTTTTGTAAGGGCCCTTTCCCATCAAAATGTACCCTACAAAGTAGAAACTTTGGGCATTTTTTCTATGAAGTAGATCCTTCATCCCTTTTGAACAAATCCTTCGAGACTTTTGTCCTACATCTTTTTCCTAGACCATTTGCTTCAGACTTTTTGTTTTAGACATTTTTTTTTATGCAAAATTTTAGAAATGATTCTCCCAAAGGAACATGCCCTTCAGACCTTTTAAAGTGCCCTTTAGACATTTTTAAAAGGACCCTTCAGGCATTTTTTAAGTGACCACTTACCCTTAAATACTTTGTCCTATCCCTTTTTCCCTCTAAAACTTATCCTTCACCTTTTATCCTGGGACTTTTGCCTTTCAACCAATTCCTTCAGACATTTTGTCTAAAACATCATATACTTTGACCCTTTTGAGACCATCCCTTCAAGATTTTCTTTAAAAATCTTGTCTAACAAAAATGAATCTTTGAGATAATTATTGTGGACATTTTATCTAAAAAAATTCCCCAAAATAAATCCCCTAACAATTTCCCCACAAAAATCTCATGATAATTCTCCCACAATGATTGCCTCAAAATAAATGCCATATTGTCAAGTGGCACCTTTGCTTAGAGAGAATTTCATTATGTTTTGATCTCAATTTGATATTTTATCCCAAGCCCAAATCATATTTTATAAAATACTAAAACATTAGACAAAATATTCATGTAAGGTCCTTTTTTACATATTTCCCAAAAGTATTGTGCTAAGTCTTATTTTTGTTTATACTTATAGTAACATGGAGTCTCAAGGAAATGACCGTGTCAATTTCATGAGATTAAATTTGATAGTCACATGGATGTCATTTGATGGTTACAAGGACATCATTTGATGGTCATGTAAACATCAAATTTAACATTGATAACGTGTTAAACTTTTAATATTAAATTTGACAGTCATGCAGATGTCAATTGGTAGTCATGAGGGTGTTAGTTAATGATCATGTAAACATCAAATTTATCCTTAGTAATGGATAATTTATAGAATTAAATTTGATGGTCATGCAGACATCATTTAATGATCATGATGATGTCATTTGATAGTCATGTGAATGCCAAATTTAACCTTGTAAATTACCCTTTTGGATTCAAATCATGATCCTGCAATGTGCATCCTCTTCGGCTCATTTGATTGAATGATGCAAGAGTGAGTTGAAATGTCAAAACTCTATGAGAGTGACAAGTGTCACCATCATGAGATCCCAATGCATAAATCTAATGAACCACATTAAATTAGAACATAAATATCGATGGTTTGAGGTTAACATGGACTTTTCAAAGGTCCCAAAACTAGTGAATAGCTGCCAAGTGGCACACTCACATTTCATCATGCAAAAGATCGATGGTGTGAGTCCTAGGTGGACTTTTAAAATATATTAAGATCAATCAAGTGTTGACATGTGTCACATTTCAAAATCTATTAATAGACATAACACATATATTTTTGAACTATGTCATAGTTATCAACAAACATTGGGACTCATAGTTAAGACTAAGAATATGAACATGCATGTGAGTAAGTAGTGAGGATCCAAAAATAAAACAAGATAAGGCTATAGTTACATAGCATATTAAAGGTAAATTTAATAATCACTATCAATTCTTTTAGTTAAGACCCTATATATCATTTCAAAGGAATACTTTATAAAGACATGGGCAAACATGCAACACACCATTCAAGCAAGTCATAGCTAACAACAATGTCCCTAGTTCTAAAAAAACAATTATAAAGTAGTGCATATCTAAGTTCCATTTGAAGATTGTTAATCTGAAGATCAAAAGGTTGTTCTCATAACCTATAAAAGAAGGCATGTGCAATTTTTGTAAATAGTGCATATATTTGTAGTTTTCATACAATTCAAACTATAATTATAAAAATTGCATCTATCTTTATACACATACACATGTTTCATATCTTTGGCAAAGGCTATTTTAAATGGATAACTATAAGTAGACTCTTATATATTTTTAGACTATAGTTATAACTATATGTTATGACTATTACATGTAATGACCTTGCATGAACTTGGAGGATGAGGTGACCCCTTCCCCAAGTCTATATTAAAAATTGTAATCCAGCTTGGATTTTTTGTCAAAGAATTTTTGAATATAGGAGAAAAATCAATTTTGATCATCAATAAATGTGTTTGTGTATTTTATTTATAATTTTTATTTAATTAGTTGTTACTTTCGTTGGTTGTATATTTCAATAATCTTTAGTGTGTAAAAGTTGTGAACAGATTCTTGATTATTTTAATTGATACACTAATATGTAGATATGCAATAGTTGTTGAAGGATTGTTAAATATATTGGTTAATACATTCAAGTTTAAATTGATTCATACCTTTGATTATGCATGAATTCTTTCTTAGGTATAGTTTTCTATGTGTGTACAATAGCTACCCTAGATAATTCACTATGTTGAGTCATAATCTTTTGATTAAGGGTGTGTAACATCTACCCCAAAAGGAAAAACCTTTATTTAAATCTTGTGAATTTCCTTCATCTTTATCTCCTTATACTTCTTATCCATGTCTAATTGTGTGTGTAATTTATACTAGCAATAGGCATATGTACTAATATAACTCATCTTTTCAAAAACTAGCCAGGGGAGTAGTTCCTAAAATACCATAGAAGCTTCCTTTTTGCTCAACCTTTCACTTTTTTTTAAATTTGTTTTAAGACTTACCCACTCTATATTATCAACTAGCCACCCATCCAAATCACATAGAGATTCACTACCCCTATCAAGAATCACACCTCCATCTAAAGACCTTATCAACAACCTATATGCCCTACCTGCTATTCCATCAATAGGTTGAAATAAACTTCATACATGCAACTCATGCCCTAAAGTGGAGTTTACCTCCATTGAGATCCTAAAATGTTATAGGCTACCTTGTTATGATTGTGCTATACATAAAACCTACACCAATAATTAATTGGTGCTAGAAGGAAGTCTAACACCTCTGATAGTATTAGTTATCCTTTGTGTATAGTTTCACTAGAGTCACCCAAGAGAGTGACTAAATCTAATTCCTAATCTAGTTTTCTAGTCTCACCCTTGACAAATCATAGGAGACCTAGAACTACGCCAATAACCCCAATCTATAATAATCCCCTCCAATAGGGAACCCCTAACTTGAAAGGAAACCTTTACTTATTAATCAACCAATGGATCAATAATATCCTTGGTTAGTTGGATCTACTATCACCTTCCCAGGATATGTGCATGATTTACCTCAAAATATCAAAAATTACTTGATATCCTTTTTTCCTTAAAGAGCAAGGATAGCAGAGGAACATATCAAATGAGTTAAAGATGCATTAAGGCTAATGAATGTCATAGATGTGGATGTTACATACAAATTATTCCCTTTCTCTTTAATGGATGTTGTTTATGATTGATATTTAAATCTAATGAAAAATTCCATCACTTCTTAAGATGAATGTTAAGCATCTTTTCTTGCACAATTTAGACAAGTCACCAATCCTAGTTTGGTATACCAACACTTCACCAACATGAAGAGATAACCTAATGATCCCATCCATGATTTTAATTCAAGATGGTAGAAGATGTACAACTAGTTGACCCTAAAATATAAACTAGAGGTAGAAATAGCATTGGAAATGTACAAGAATACCATGGACCCTATCACTGATATGTTTTTGAGAAGAGTAATTGTGGCTAACACTTTGGAATTAACCTTCAAAGAGGCTATCACCATAGATAGGTAGATTATATCTCCAACTCTTGGAGTTCCTAATGTCAACAATGGTTTTCTAGCTTGAAATCTAGTTCTACATGCAAGGCAGAATATCTCAGTATCCAATTAAAACCAATTGTACACACTACCTCACATGATGTAGACAACACATCCAAAATTTGGTTACTTAAATAATCATATGATGAGCAATGGTTATCATCAAAAATAGCAAGTAGCTGCACTACCTACTACCATTTTACAATGTATGAATTCCATAAAGGTATAACTAGATTTTATTTAGAAAATGGTTCAAAATTTTAGCATTGATTTATTTAATATGTAAAAGAAGATGGGTAATGTAAATGGCCCAACTGGAAATCAAAATACTAGATTCTAAAGATACAATAGACTACTCAGTAGGCCTGAATAACTTAATAAGCTTCTAGAGATTAACATAGTAGAGATGGATCATCCTAATTCATGTAGAATTCACAATACTTTTGACCATGGTGAGATGACAGTGTTGAATTTTATGTAATATTCAAAATCTTCCAAAGAGAGGTGTTTAAATAGGATCATATGCATAATCTACCTAAGCATCATCTAGATCCTAGTTCTTCCAACACTACCATGTTCTTTGAAACTCATGAGTTTATTTTTACAAGTGAATATGACAATGATATAGAGGATAACATGGATGAATTTCATGTTTTCTATCCATTCTAGTGAGGTGCATACAATATATGGAGTAAGTAACCACTCACAACATCAACTCCTACAAATACCATGGTGACTCCTCCTAATCCTAAAGAAGACAATAATCCACCCCGTCTAAAGGGGAATGATCAATAGCAAAGAAAGGAAGAACTAAGTAAAGTAGGATACAACATTTTTGAGGATATGAATAAGATTAAATAAAATATAACTCTTCATGAGTTAGTATAGATCACTAAATAAAAGGAGTTACTCTATAAGTCCATTAGTGGGAAGACACCTATAGAAAAATTGAAATCATCTGTAGGAAAATCAAAAAAATATAACACCAATATTATATATAAGAGCAAGCAAGAAGTTCCACCCTTCTTATTGACTATCAGGGCATTTGGTAAGAATATTCATAATTGTTTAGTTGATTCTAGATCTTCTGTAACTATCATCCTTACATCTATATGTCAAAATATTGGTTTGATGTCAAACCCTTAAAAGAGGATAGCTTCACAATTAGACAAAATAATGGTCCCATTAGTTATAGAATTTAACAATATACACATTCAAGTAGCATCTAAGCCAAGAGTCCAAATGACCATTGATATTCTAGTGGTGGATATACCTAAAGGCTAAAGTCTATTGCTAAGTAGGGATTAGTCCAAGACACTTAATGGATATCTCTCTATAGACTTTTCTCATATTTGGTTGCCATATAGAGGAGCTATAAATTAAATCAAAATTGATAGAGAGCCAAGAATGAAATACCCCATTACATAGTACAATGTCAAAAATAAAGAGGTAAATTATGAGTCTCCCAACCTTGATATTTATACTTTTACTACTCATAATCAAGTATATAAGATAGAACTTAAAGGTTCTAATAAACTATGGACTCTACACTTTGATGGTACTAAATCCAAGAAAGGATCAAGCATAGGAATCAATTTGATTTATCTATAAGGTAAAAAATTCTTGGTAATATATAGGTTGTAATTTCCATGCACTAACAATAAAACTAAATATGAGGCTTTAGTTCTAGGATTATAATTTGCACTCAAGAATAATGTAAAACAAATATAAATGTTTGGTGACTCAGATTTGGTTGTCAATCAAGTCAAAAATAAATACCAATACAAGTTATCTTATTTGAATAGATACAATCATAAATCATGAGACTTGATTAAAAGATTTGAATATTTCAACATCGTATCACTTTCTAGAGAGTAAAATCAAACTATTGATTCATTAGCTACTATTGCTCCTAATTTGAAGCTGTTACAACAATCTAAGGTAAAGAAGTTCTCCATTAAATTGGTACCAAGCCCCTCTATTCTCGATAACATAGAAAAATTTCAAGTCTTTAATGATGACTAGTAGATTATTCAATTTTAAACTAATTAAAGGGAATTTGAAGCCTAAGTCATCAATGATAAAGATATTAATCACCTCTCCCAAGAGGAATCAGATAAAGAGGGCATTATCTATCTTAAAGAGAATTTAATTCTAGCTAACTTGGTCTCCTTAAAAAAACCATTTGACATAGATACTCAGGAATAGTAGCGAAGATAGCTAAAAGTCAATAAATCAATCTTCAAAAAGAAAAATATAGGAGATGAGAATAACCCACATTATGTGAATATTGGTCTCAGTTGCACCCCAAAAGAGAGTAGTGAGTGAAGGCTTTAATTAATCAATAAATGGACATCATTTCTTGGACATACAAAGATCTTAAATTATATGATCCATAGGTCATTACTCACATGATTCCCTTGAAGTTAGATCACAAACTATTCAAACATAATCAAAGATTAGTTAATCATATTCTAGAGCCTTTCATTCAGAGAGAAGTGGAGAACCTTTCAATGCAAAAATCATCTTCCCAATTCAACATTCTACCTAGGTGGCCAATTTTATCCCAATAATAAATAAGAATGATGAGATCAGATTATGTGTGGACTTCAAAATTCTGAACAAAGCTTTTCAAAAAGACAATTATCCCCTACCTTCTTTAGATGTGGTGATACAAATAGTAAATGGATCTAAAATGATGTCCTTCCTAGATGGATTTTAAAACTAAAATCAGGTACTATTTCAATCTAAGGATATAATGAATATGGAATTTACCATGAATTAGGGAACTTATGCATATAAAAGGATACCATTCATCCTAATAAATGTAGGAGTGACCTTTCAAAATACTAGCAAAAAAATGCATAATCATCTACATGGATGATCTTATAGTATTTTCAAAGAATAGTAAGGACCACATAAGTCACCTACAAACAATATTCAAAATATGTAAAAGGTTTGGTATCTCATTAAACCTAAAGAAGAGAAAATTTAGAGTGACTAAAGGTAAGCTTTTGGGGCACATCATTACCAAGGATGGGATCACCGTTAACCCAAATAGAATTCAAGTGATTTCAAAAATTCATCCACCAAATAGCAAAAAGGAGCTCAAATCATTATTTATAAATATTAAATTTGTAAGGAAATTCATCTTAGTATTTGTAGAGATCATCAAGCCTTTGAATTCCATGCTCAAGTAGGACACCAAAATAGAATGGATAGCTAAAACCCAAAGTACTTCCACGACATTAAAGACTTAATATCATAGGCTCTAGTGTTCAATCTGGATTTTAATAAATATTTCTACCTATACTCATTTTCTTCAAAATATTTGATTGTTTCTATCATCATGTAATTTAAGGATGACACTGATCATCTAATTGTTTTAATGAGCATGAATCTAAAATATGCAAAACTGAAGTACTCTAAAATTAAAAAATATATTTTTTCCCTTATCAAAATAGTGAAGAAGTTTTGGCACTACATCTTGAGGAATAAAATCATTGTCATTGTGCCTGATCCTATGGTCAAGATCACCCTATTATAAAATGAAATGGGAGAATAATGAGATAAATGGATGGCCAAGTTGTAAGAATTTGACATAGAGATCAAGCCTACAAATATAGTTTGAGGGCAAGGCATTGTTTAGATTATGAATGAACTAGATATGTGCATCAATGTTGAAAAGGTATGTGAAGCTCAAGTATCTAAGGGATAATGGTATACTAAGATAATATAATATTTGATTATAGGAAATTTTTACTTGGAGCTCAACAGAGAGAGAAGAAGAGCTTTGAGGCTCAAAGCTATTCATTACATGATCAATAAGGGAGTCCTCTACAAAAGAAATTATGAAGGTATTTATCTCAGGTGTGTGTCTATAGAGGAATCTAGAAAAATCTTAGAGAACTTGCATCAAAATATATTTAGTGGTCATTATTTTGGGAATACCATAACCCACAAGATCTTACTAATGGGCTACTACTGGCCAATAATTTTCAAATATGCTCATGCTTATGTGAGAATGTGCCATGAATGCCAAGCCTTAGCCAATAGAGAATTACATATAGTAATGCTTTTATAGCCAGTTTTTGAAGGAAGGACATTTTTATAGTGGGTTTTGGACTTAATTAGGGTCATCAAACTAAATTCCTTAGTAGGCCATAAGTTTTTGATTACTTCTACATATTATTACACTAGATGGACTCAAGCCATAGCCACAAATAATTATGTATTATAAGATGTGATTCAATTCTTAGAGAAACACATAATAACCAAATTTGGCACACTTATTTATTTGGTTTGTGATAATGGGTTGGATTTCATATCATTAAAATTTACTAAGTTGGCACATGACAACTAAATCATTATCGAGTCAGCTTCTAACCATTACCCTCAAGGAAATAGATTAGTAGAATCAATGAATAAAAATTTGATCGATGCAATTAAGAAGTCAGATAGAGACAAGCCTAGGAATTAGCATAATTTATTGAAGTATTCTCATTGGGTAGACTAGATTAGACATAATCAATCCCTTAAATCTTCACCTTACCTATTGATGTATGGATGCAATCCTATGTTCCCAATTGTGCTAAAGTTACCCACTTATCAGTTTATGAAAGACTACATGGAATTGAGTGATAATGAAAAATCAAGGTTGTTGGACATTATATAAATGGAATATTCAAGGATTTAATCCTTACAAACATTTTATAAATAGTAGGATGTGATCAAGAGGTGGTTTAATAAGAGAGCAAAGGTCAAAGCATTTAGGATTTTAGATCTAGGGCTACTTTGGGATAAATCCCATGAGAAGAAAGGACAACGTGATAAAATTTACCCACCATGGATTGGACCATACCAAATTTTAGATATCATGGGCAATAATGTATTTCATCTAAAGGACCTCTAAGGCAATGAGCTTACATATCTAGTCAACAGACAATTTCTGAAGCACTACTTTAGGGATATATTATTAGTTGATGTTACTAAGTAACAAGGGACATATGAATGTAGAGTTAGGATTAGATTAGATTTTTTGATTTATTATAATATTTTCCTACTTTCATATATTATATTTCTTTCTTTCATAGACTAGTTTTTTGCTTTTTAGATTAATATTTCTTGCTTTTAGTATTTTTCTTCCATAGATTAGATTTCATGTTTTCTAGATTAGATTTTAATTTTTTATTAGATTATTTTTTCTTTGATTTATTTTATGATCTTAATTGAGTTTTATCTAACTATAACCAAGTTAAAATCCAAACCAACTGAGCTTATGACTTGTGGAAAAGGGGAAAATTAAAATCTTGATACTTTGGGACTAGTTTATAGATTGGGTGTATGTCTATGTTTTTGAGTCTTTAGGATGAAAGTAGGTAGGTAATCATGGATTAATCCTAAATGTTTTAATAATTGAATAATTTTACCAAGCATGTGGAAGTTGCTCTTAGATTACTTTATACAAATTTAGAAAGTTTTCTTATTTTATTGGATCAAATGCACTTATCACATTAAAAACCTATTAGAAGTGATAATTATAGGTATAGGTGTAGTTGGAAAGGACATTGTAATAATGATTTTTTTTATAATTATACTAGATCACTAGGGTTACAGCTCTTCTCTTTTCCATTCAAGAATAAAAGAAGGTCAAAATAAAGGAAAGAAGAAGAAAGAACCAATGGATTAAAAAGAGAAAAATAAAATATAAATAAAACCAAAAGGCTCATATGATGAAATAAGGTAAATGCACCTATTTTCACTTGTATTTTCACCCTTTGATGAGATGGAAAATATCTCCTCATCTAAGTGGCATAATAGAAACACTTCTAGGCTTGTGGGTAGCCTAAGGATGAAGTGAATCTCTAGATAGGGCTAGCTCCCTTGATGTACCTCTTTGGATTGAAACTACACTCAACTTTGGAGGGTGAAAAGGGAAAGAGATAATTGAAATAAAAATAATATAATGGAGTTGATACACCAAAATGGATGATGAATACCAACCAACTACATGTTACACTTGAAACCAAGGAGACAAACTAAACATACACTTCTCTAATCTTCATCTTTTCACATCAATGTTACATTGTGAGGTTATGATGAATGTGAAAAGTTAAGAGGAATATATAGGATGATTTTAATGTCACTAATAAAAATAATAAATCACTCAATCCTTGAGATCTCCTAAAAAAAATCACATGCCCTTCAAGAAGAAGCTTTCCAACTGTAAATAGGATGAAAGAATGAAACATGTTAAGGAAACCATAGTCTTCACTTATGAAAAATCAAACTTTATAAATGAACACACTAAAAATAGTAATGGAAGAGGTAATAATTAGTAGTCTTATTGATCAAAATTTATACAAATGAGAAGGGCTTGGCCATACTCAGGTGGAACATCTAATATAATGCCAAAATGGTTAGTTCTTATAAAACTTAAGAGGGCGAGAAGAAGAGATAAGTCCAAGGGTCATAAGGAAACTTGTAAATATAATAAAATTATTTAATTATACATTGTAATAGGGTATGGGATGAACCATTCAAGGTTTTAATGTATAAATGTCAATCCAAGTCATAAACTTCATGAAAAGTGGCATGAAACTCCTCATGCTGGCTCAAAACAACTACCTTAATGATTAGACATATTTTAATTCCTTATAACTGATTATTAATAGGTCCAATTATTTTTATTAATTTTAAATACATCATAAAATCTTCTCTATGCATTGGTTTCAGGCCTGGTCCTCTGAAATCACCTAGAATAAAGCTATCATCATCTACCACCTAAAAAACTTCTCTTTCATGTACCCTACACACTTGGCCTAAAAAATGGCATAAATTTCACATTAAAATATGTGGGAGGGAGTTTATGACACCTATAAATACCCTATATGTACTTATAAGCATCAGGATACCTTAAATTCACCTCACTTGAAGTTTTTCATCCTTCTCACAACTTGTCCAATAGGCCAATTTTGACTAGAAGAAATGAAGCACCTCGTTTGGAAACTTAAAATTTTTTTATTAAAATTAAATTAAAATATGGAGTTATAAAAAGTTTAAAAATTCCCTCAAAACTTTATTTCACCTTCAAACTCCTTCTATAGCTTGCACAGCACAAAAATGGTCAAAAGTACCATATTTCTACCATGTCCATACAAGTTCATACAAATCATCCTAGTAGTAATTATCTTGAGTGAGTACTCTTCAACTTCCTATAGGTTTAATGATCAAACTCTTCCATTTTATCAGCTATCCAACTCCATTTCCTCTATCAAGTCACTAATCAGTGTTTGTAAGGGTTTTTTATAGTTTTAATTCTTAATATTTTTTCATACAAGTTTCATGTTCAACTTGAAAAAAAAAATCACTAATTTGATGTTAAATGTACCTTAATAACATCCATAAACTTATTATACTCCCATGTATATCCCCAAAAGATAAATGAGCATTCAAAGTTACCCACTTGAGCTTGTTGCTTCCATTCCTATATGTCTAAATTGGTTTGAGTTTCAATAATGGATTCCTTTGGTTTTATTTTAACTCAAAAATATTTATAAACTATTTATTTACCCAAATAACATGTTTCAATATGTTATATCTCATATCTAGTTGTATAAGTATGGTTGACTCCTCATTTGGACACTAGATCTAGTCATGTCTAGTAAGCCTGTCTATAGGTTTAGGCCCAAAGTAACATTTTGATTTCTTCCATACATTAAAATAGCCTATATACCTCTATTTTTACCTCATAAAAAATTATATATTCATGGTAATGCTAATTTTAGTTAGGAGTGAAAATGGTCCTCCATTTGGAAATTAGGCCTACACCTTGTTTAATAGACCTGCCTACAACTTTGGAGGTTTAGAGCACCTTTTATAGTTTCATTTATCTATGATTGGTTTCCAATATTTAATTAGGTTTTTCCCATATCTAAACACATTATTGAATTTTTTTATAGGTCTTAACATATTCTTTCATCATTTTCTTCAAAACTGCCAAGGCTTGTATATGAAGGGAAGTACCCCCTATTTGAGATAAAATAGGGGGTACTTCCCATATTTTATCATACTATATGAATAATTGAGAGGATTATTTCAGTGATAAATACTCTCTCCATAAATTTTCATTCCTTGGTTCATGAATATACCCCTGAAATGCACTATAAACTCAAGATAGACTTCTAAGCAATGGATTGTGTATGTGACAGTTAGAAATAATTGTGTATTTATTATTTAAAGAACCTTTATTTGATTATATAAAATGTAAGAGGTATATTTAAATTTTAAAAATCATTATTTATTGGATCTCATCCTCATTCAATACCCTAGACCCTCATTTATCCTTCATACACTCTATATTCTCAAGATTATGCATCAAACCCTGACTATGCTTTTTTATCCTAGGTGGATGCCTATAGGTGCATTTTACTATTTTGATTATAATTAAAATGTGTAATAATCTCCTTATTATCTCTCATTTTTCTCTCCATGATGATCTAACAGTGTCCTTAACTCCTTCATGTGACCTTGGTTCACAAACTAAGTTCTGTCTGTATTAACTGTGAACCCCTACCTCTAGGTGCTTTTGAGATTAAAATTGGCTTTGGATACATGCATCAAAACATATTACAACATCATTATCTTATGGGTTGTGTTTTTTGTCCTTTTATTCCTATTTTTATCATACTAATCACCAAAGAACCTCTCTTTTAGCTCACTATCCTATAAAGTCACCTATAAAGGTTGTAGATGCTCATAGGGTCCTAAGAGGTCCTTGCAGGCTTATTAACATTATTTTGCAGCTCATTAAGTCTATCATATCTATGTATAAAAGTGTATATATTCTTATTTATTCATTTTAACCTCTCATTATCCCTCTGTATGTATCTAGGTTAATGAATGAGCCCTCCACTACCTTGACTAAGACAATTCCCTTTTAGACCTTGCCTATAGGTCACTCTAGCTCATTGAGACCTGGCCATGATGTGAAAAGAGTTCAATTTTAATCCTATAATATCCCATAACATATCTTTAAAATTTTCATATTCCTTGAGTGACCTAAACAAAACCTTAACACTCATACCCACTCATTGTTTGAGTACCCTATTATAGGTTAATAATGGCTCAGTGTATAGATTATAGGTGACCATAGGACTCAAAAATAGTATTCCATCTTCTCTAGATTATAATTATAACATGAATTCTCATATTAATCATTTGAAATTATCTCCATGTGTTTTCAAGGTCTATAATCATCAACCTTGAGTGAAAGGCCATTTTGAATCAGAGTCTTATAGACATCACTATCTGAATTTAGTGTTTTTATGGGCACTTCGAGGCTCTAAACTTTCACCATATCCTCACTCTCTATTCCTCATATTTGGCATGGATCCTCTTTATGTTAGAGGCTAAAATTTTTTCATAACAGTATGTATCAATATATCTTTCAACGATGTCATTTACCTTTGGTAAAAAGTGATAGGTCCCCTATTTTCTCAGTTTAGGGAACTTGGTGTCAAACTCAATCATTGAATGATAGAAGGATTCTTCACTCTTTATCTTCCACTTAACATAGAAAATATGAATTTTAATGGTACCCTTAACATGTCAGGACTTCAAGGATAATTTCAAATTATTTTAACACTCCCATATGCGTATTTTCAATCCTTTTTTAGTATCTCTTGTAGGTGGCCCTTTTTCATACAGGAAACAAGGTTGAAAGCATGGGTAAGGTGCCTATTTTATGACCTATAGTAGTTACATATTCATCTCAAGACCTCCAAAAGTAATACTCTCATAATCAAGACCCTACTTATCTTGAAATCTCTTCTTCAACATGCTTGACTTTCATGATAGACATGTAGATGAGCACCAATGCCTACCAAACTGTATAAGTTATACATGACTACCATCATAGACTTATTTGTGTTATTTATAAGGCTATAAATGACTATTCATAAAAAATAAAATATAAAACACCCTTTAAAGTTTCCATTGTTCATCTATAAGCATGCTTAGAGTTCTAAAATATGACTGTAACTAAGTGGCAGGTAGAAAGCTAATTGTGAGTATGATAATGGACTGAGAGTTTGATCCAAATATGGAATTATGAGGACAAACATGCAAATGATGTAGTAAATATGTCATTAAGACATGTAAATACACCATATCCTATTCACATGAAAGCCTCTATATGGATTCAAACTCTTACAAGTGGAAAACTAATTGAAACTACACATGGTGGTACCTTCCTCTAAAATAGGATATTTAGACTATAAAATCAAATTAAAACATTAAAAAAACCATATGAATAATTTTATGTTGATTTTAACATCATTTGACATCAAAATTAGTAATGGTTTGGTATGTAATTGCTTAAACCAAGGTAAAACCCATAGGGTACATAGATTTGCAAGTAGATTTGAAAGGTTAACTTCTTAGGAATGGTTCATAAATATTAGGCCACCATTCCTCTAAAAAAAATATCAAATGGAATATTATTTAGTGTAAAATATACCCCTAATATAATTTTTCCTAAAACCTCATGTGCTAACCATACCAAGTACAAACCTTGAGGTCACTTTTGCTTGTCAAAAAGGGTTAAAAAGGAGAAAAATAGTTTTAGATAAAAAAATGAAACTTATAAAAAAACCAAGGATGTAATTGAGCATGGGAAAGCTTAATAGGAACTTCTTGACCATTTTCCATGTGGCACACTTCTCAAAGAGGCCATACAAGTGCCAAACTCTTTTTTCCTTCAAGAAAATTCCCCTTTCTTCTGTATAACCTGACACCTTTCAATTTTTTCAATTTATTAAGACCTTTAAGGACACTTGGGACATTATATCATGTTTTTTAACATTCAGAATTCCCAATTGATATATACAACTCATTAAATGCTCAAGTTTGACCCCTAAAATGATTTAAAAGGACATCTTGGCTAATGAAATTAATGACCAAAGCTAATATAATATTTAATGACATCAAATTACATATAATACATCTTATGAACAAATTTTATACCCCATAAAACCTCTAAAAACCAAGTTTTTACTTATAGGTTGGTCAACAAATTGGTGACTCATAGGGGTAATATGCCTGTTATACTAGCTAGACTAGTAACCTTATCAGTCCATTAGGATTAGGGAGTCATTTAAAGTATGATACAAACAAATAAACCTTTAATCATCAAGACAATACCACTAATTACCTTGACCACACAAAGTAAAGGACACACACAAAATAAAACAACAAACTAACAAGAGACACACACACATGTGCTTAAGGCACTTAGGGGAATCTAAAAACAAACTATTATGAACACCTAAATACTAATAATACCTCATTTTTAGGATCAAAATGAAAACTTCTTGAATCATCTTCATGGTGAGATGAAACATAGAGCCAAGCATGTTTCTCCTTGGATTGGGTGCTTTGTAGATCATACCTATTCCTTAGCACTTCACTTGAATTGATCTCAAGTAGATCATCCTAAAATAGGTCTCCAATGTATATATATATTATTCTTGAACATTTTCACATACTTCATACTCTTTCACACTCTTCATTTCATGTTTCATTTGTATCTCCTTAGTAGGCATGGCTTCAAGAGGAGCAGTTTCATGTTCCTTAGAATATTGAGGCCAATAGGAGCTTGTTCCATCTTTAAAAAAATGTTGTGTTTCTCTCAACTTATTGAGAGTATGATATCCCATTTTTATAACTTCAAACATATCATCATCAAATGTATATTCTTCTTGAAAGGACATATTTGCAAGGTTGATTTTCCTTTGCATACTTACTTGAGTGCCAAGGTTGCCTTCTCCATCTTTGAACATATCATAACCTCCTTACAGAGAAGTATAGCCTTATATAATTATTTAAAATATATTATATCAATATTTATTAATATCTTGTTATTTTATATCCATGGTATCTTTCATAGCGATGGAAGAGCGAATGACTATTTCTTCTTCTTTAGCAAAAGGAGAACATTCTTCATCATCAACCCAATAAAAAAAATCAAAATAAGAGACCACCTATTCTTCATCATTTAGGACCTCTTAATGTATCTCAAGTTTCATATCAGCTTATATAAAATTAATTTTATTCTCAAGTTTTGTAAGACCATCCATTTCTTTCTCCTTCTTTGTGATTCCAAGACTAGGCATTTTGAAGTCATGTGACTTTGTCCAATGAGGCAGCCAAGGAGTTAGGATTTATTTGAGCAAGAGATCTAATATTTTGTCAAAAAACTTATCCTTCTTATTTTCCCATACCATATGTCCATTAATTCAAATTTTTATGGGTTAATGACAAGATGAACTAGTTGGTGGAGGTGGCACATGGAACTTGAAATAAGATTGAGAGTGAAAAGTAGGAGTCTCTTTTGGAAACTCTTGAGGAAGAAGAGGCAAACCTTGGAATAAAACCACTTGATTTTCTTCCTTACACTTTAAAAAAACTTCATTAATATCTTATTCAACTTAAGGACTCTATTTAGGAAGGGTGGATGGGGTGTGTTTAGGCATAGGATCTTCTTTTGGGTCTAAACCTTCCATCACACTTTGACTCAATAGTCTCATCTTTGCCTCTAAATCTTCAATTTTTTTAGCTAGATTATCTTATAAAATCATTTATTTAAGATCATATGAATCATCATGAGTATGAGGGATACATGAGGTCTGACATGGAACATAAGAAGTTTCTTGAGGAAGGGTGGAAGGAACTTGTAAAGGATCAACTTCATTCACAACTTCACACTCCTTATCAACCAAAGTTATATCCTCCTTCTTTCCCCATGATTCCAATATCTTACTCCAGCTTAGGATATTAAGATAATAATTATTTTCTTGAGGAAGGGTAGGATGATTTTGTATAGGATCAAAAGTCTTATCAACTTCATACTCTTTGTCAAGACTTTTCTCCTCTTTCTTTCCCCATGACTCCACTATCTTGTTCTAGCTTAGGGTATTGAGATTATGAGTCTCTGAGGTGGTGGGGATGAAATGTGAGAGGAAAAATGAGGTATTTAATTCCACTTCTTTTTCTACTAATATGTATTGGTTCATATGCATATTTTCCAACTCAATTTACCTATCAAGGTTAGCTTCAAACAAAAGGTTTTTCTTCTCAACTTTCTCTTCCAACTGATTGGGAAAAGGATGACTTTGATATCCTTGATTGGGATCATGAGTAGGGATAAAATATGGATGATATGGAACTTGGGGAAGTGGGTATGAAGGCTGATAGGTTTGTTGAGGTTGCCTTTCATGAACTTCTAGTCTATCATATAAGGAAGAAATTAGGCCACTCACATCAATCATCTCACTTGTGAGCCTTTGCCAATCAACTCTCTCAATAGGTACCCACTCTCTTTTGAACAAATCTAATGCATCTCTCACATTATGAATAATATTCTTAAGAACCTCTTGACTACATCATATTAGATTATCAAGGTCTAGCATGTACCTCTCATATCCCAAAAGAGTTTTCTTGAATTTGGGAATGGATTGACTTGAGAAGTGGCTAGGTTGACTAAGGGAAGTAAGACATTAGGGATGTTGACTATAGGACTAGTAATAATCATGAGAATGTTAATAATGGCCATGTGGTAGTTGATATGGATCATAAAAATACTAGTAAGGATCACACCAAGGTTTATTAATAATTTTCTCTTGTTGATAGGGAATGACACAAGCTTTAAATGTCTCACCAACTTGTGAAAGACACATATCAACACCAAAATTAGCCATGAAACTTCATTAAAAATAAGAATACAAAGGAAAATGTTACCAAAAATATTCAAAGGATAACCTGGGATGCCTTAAAAATGACATAAATTTCCCATGAAAATACATGGGAGGGAGTGTATGAAAAATTTAAATACCATCCATATACTTATAAGCATTAGGGACACCTTAAATTCACCTCACTTGAAGTTTTCTATCCTTCTCATTGGCTTGTCTAATAGCCTAATTTTGACTGGCTGAAATGAATCACTTAGTTTGGACACTTATGAGTTTTTTATTGAAATTAAATGACCATAGGGAGTTATAAAAATTACAAAATTTCCCCCCAAACTTGATTTCACCTTCAAGCTCATCCTGTAGCCTACAAAACACAAAAAATGGTTAAAAATACCCTGTTTGTACCATGTTTGTACAAGTCCATATAACTCATCCTAATAGGAAGTATCTTTATGGAGTCATATTAATTTTATAATAGTTTTATTGAGAAAAATATTACATTTTATCCACTATCCAACTCTATTTCCTCCATCGAGTCACTAATCAAGGTTTGTAAGGGTTTTTGAAAGTTTTGATTCTTAGGCTTTGTTCATATAGATTTCACATTCAAATTGAAAAAAAAATCACTAATTTTATGTTAAATGACCTTTATAACATTAATTAACTTATTTTACTACCATTAAAATCCTAAAAAGATAAATGATCACTCAAAATTACCCACTTGACCTTTTTGCTTCCATTTATGCATGTCTGAATTGGTTTGAGGTTCAAGAATGGATTAATTTGGGTTTTTTGCACTCTAAAATATTTATCAACTATATATTTACCCCAAGATCATGTTTCAATATGTTATATCTCATATCTAGTTATATAAGTATGGTTGACTCCTCATTTGGACACTAGATCTAGTCATGTCTAATAAGCTTGTCTGTAGGTTTAGGCCCAAAGTAACCTTTTGATGTATTCCCTACATTAAAATAGCCTATATACCAAAATTATTACCTCATAAACAATTATTTATTCATATTAATTCTCATTTTAGTTATAAGTGAAAATGGTCCTCCATTTGGAAACTAGGCCTACACCTTATTCAATAGACCTACCTGCAACTTTAGAGGTTTAGAGCACCTTGTCTAGTTTCCTTTCTCTATGATTGGTTTAAAATATTTAATTAGGTTTTTTAAATCTCTCCACACATTCATAAAGTTTTTATACATGTCTCAACACATTATTTCATCATTTTATTCAAAACTGCCATGGCTTGTACATGAAGGGAAGTACCCCCCATTTAAGACAAAATAGGGGGTACTTCCCCTATTTTTTTAGACCATCTGACTATTTTATAGTATTAATTAAGTTTTAAATACCATTTTCATATTTTTTCATCCCTTTTTTCATGAATATACCCCTCAAACACACTAAAAACTCAAGATAGACTTCTAGGCAATGGACTGTGTATGTAACAGTCAGAAATGACTATGTATTACTCGTTTTAAAACCATTTCCTTGATTTTATCAATTTTAAGATGTCTATTTACATTTAAAAAATAATTATTGAGTGGATCTCATCTTCATTCAACACCCTAGACCCTGATTTATCCTTCATACACTCTACATTCTCAATATTATGTATCAAACACTTATTGTGCTTTTTTGTCCTGGGAGGATGCCTATGGGTGAATTTTCCTATTTGGATTATAATTATAATGTGTAATACTATCCTTATTATCTCTAATTATACTCTCCATGATGATCTAGTAGTGGCCTTAACGCCTTTATGTGACCTTGGTTCACAACTAAGTTTTGCCTATATTGACTATGAACCCCTACTTCTTGTTGCTTTTAAGATTAAAATTAGATTTGGATACATGTATCAAAACCTATTAAAACATCCTTAGCTTATGGGTTGGGTGTTTGGTAATTTTATTCCTATTTATGGAATACTAATCACTAAATAACCTCTCTTTTAGCTCACTATCCTATACAGTCACCCACAAAGGTTGTAGATGTTCATAGTGTCTTAAGAGGTCCATACAGGATTGTTCACATTGTTTGGAATTTAATATCTATCATATATATTGATAAAACTATCTATATTATTAAATATTCATGTTAACTTCTCATTATCCCTCTATATGTACCTTGGTTCATTAATGAGCCCTCCACTTCCTTGACTGAGACACTTCCCTTTTCGACCTTGCCTATAAGTCAATCTAACTCATTAAGACCTAGTCATGATGTGAAAATAGGTCCCTTTAAATCTTATGATATCTCATAAAATATATTTAAACTTTTCATAGTCCTTGAGTGGCCTAAAAAACACCTAAACACTCATTCTAACTCAATGTTAGAGTAACCTACTTTAGGTCAATAATGGCTCAGTATACAGACTGTAGGTAACCATAAGACTTAAAAACAGTATTCCATATTATCTAGATGATCATTGTAACATGAATACTACTATGAATAATTTGGAATCATCTCCATGTGTTGGCAAGGTCTAGAATAATCAACCTTGATTATAAGGCCATTTTGAATCAGAGTCTTGAAGACATCACTATCTGAGTCTAGTGTTTTTATGGGCACTTTGAGGCTCTAAAATTTCATCATATCCTCACTCTCTAATATTCATACTTGGAATTGATCCTCTCTTTTCTAAATTATGAAAGGTTAGCACAATAGGATGTATCAGGAGTTCTTACAACTGTCATTTAAAATTGGCAAAAAGTGCTAGGACCCCTATTTTCTCAGTTTAGGGAACTTGGTCTCAAACTCAGTCATTGAATGCTAGAAGGATTCTTCACTCTTTATATACCCACTTAACATACAATATATTCATTTTAATGGGCTCCTTAACATGTTATGACTTCAATAAGAATTCCAAAAAATTTCAACACTCCCATATGTGCATTCTCAGTCCTTTGTTAGTATCACCTATAGATGGCCCTTTTTCATACAAGTAGCAAGGTTAAAATCATGGGTAAGGTTCCTAATTTGTGACTGATAATAGTTTCATATTCATCTCAAGACCTCCAAAAGTACTAATCTCATAATCAAGACCCTGATTATCTTAAAATCTCCTCTTTAGCATACTTGACTTTCACGAGATACATGTAGATGCATGTCAATGGCTAATAGATTGTATAAGCTACACATGACTACCATCATATACTTCTTTATTCTATTTTTAAGGATAAAACTTACTATTAATACACAAAAACATATAGAATACCCTTTATAGTTTTTATTATTCATCTATAGGCATGGTCAACATTTTAAAACATGACTGTAACTAAGTGGTGGGTAAAAAGCTAACTGTGAGTATGATAATGAACTAAGAGTTTGATCCAAACATGGAATTATGAGGCCAAACATGGAAATTATGTATTTAATATGTAATTAATACAAGGAAATACACCATATCTTATTCACATGAAAGCCTCTGTATAGAGTTCAAACTCTTGCAAGTGGAAAATTGATTGAAATTGCACATGGTGGTACCTTCCCACAAAGTGAGATATTTGGACTATCAAATAAAATTTAAAAATTAAATAAAAAATTGGTAACAATTATAATATGAGGTAAAAATCATTTGACATCAAACTTATCAAATAAATTGTATGAAATTGCTCAAACCAAGGCAAAACCCAAAGGGTGCATAGATTAGTAGGAAGATTTGAAAGGTCAACTTCTTTGGGATGGTTCATAAAGCTCAATCCACCATTCCTATAAAAATAAATATCAAATTTAATTTTACTGAGTTTATAATATTCCCCTACGAGCATTTTTCCTAAAACCTCTTGTGCTGACTGTACCAAGTACAAACCTGTAGGTCACTTCTCCTTGCCAAAAAGGGTGAAAAAAGAGAAAAATGGTTTTATCTCATAAATGAAAATTTAAAAGAAAAACAAGCATGGAATTGAGCATGGGGAATCTTAAAAGGCACTACCTGACCATTTCCCATGTGGCACACTTCCCAAAGAGGATATACAAGTGTTAAACTCTTCTTTTCCTTCAAGAAAACTTCCATTTCTTTTGCATAACCTACCACCTTTCATTTTTTTAGTTATTTAAGACTTATAAGGACACATGGGACATGAAATAACATTTTATAACCTTCACACTTCCCAATAAATTTGTATAAATCATTAAATGTTCAATGTTGACCCTTAAAATGACTCAAAAGGACATGTTGGCTAATGAAATTGATGACTGAAGCTAATATAACATTGAATGGAATCAAATTAGATATAATACATCTTATTAAAAAATATTATACCCCATAAAACCTATAAAAACCAATTTTTTATGTATAGGCACCCCAATTTGACTTAAAAGTCAAATTTGGTCAACAGTACTATGCATCATGATCAAAAGAAAAAAGTAATGGAATGAGAAGAAGAGCCCAATGTATCTGTGTCATGACTATGGATGCTTGGATGGTAGTAGAGCAATTCTTGAGCTTCCCTTATTTTTGAGCTTTAATAGATACTATAATGAAACCTATAGCCCCATCAAATCCTTTGAAAAACTCATCATAGTAGGGGTTAAATAAACTACACAATTTGACACACATAGATCCAATAAAATTAGGAGGCAATTATGTTGTGTGAATTAAATTAGGAGTATCTTTCATGTTTTTTATTTAAGTATTCTTTTGTGCCACACTTCATTATTTATTGAGGATTATAAACTAGAGTTAAGGTTTTTTGAATACTTAGGAGTATTCCCCTTGTAAGTCACCATTTGTTGTACCCAACACCCCCTTATTTCCATAGGAAATGGGGACCCACTTTTTTAGATTATTGTCTTGATTTTAAGCCCCCTCTTCTATATTTTTTTTAATTCTAGGAAAAGATCATGATTTGGCCTTTCATACTTTGGCAAGATGGCATTGGTATTATGTTTCCATAGACTAGATCTTTTGTTCTATCAAGTTTGTTACTTTGAGGATTTTTGTTGTGCACTTATGTTTTCATGGACTAACCCTCTTCAAGAATATTTGTCAAGATTTATCTTTTTAGACTTATGTTTTTGGGATTTTTCTCTTCAAATTTTTTTTATGCATGAATTGATCTTTGGGTTTATTATGGTAGACATCTTTTATAATGAAATTTGTTCTTCCTAGCATTTTCCCAGCAACAATTTTACCAAAACAATTTCCCTAAATCAAACTTATTATTTACAAAAAATATTTTTTATACACTTTTCTCGATAGAATTTCCCTTTGGCCTCTTCAAACCTACCCTTTATACTTTGTGTAACTTTTCCTTTAGCCTTTTTTAGATTACCCTTTGGCCTTTGCAAAGTAGATCCTTCAAGAATTTTTTTATGTACAAACTCCCTACAAAATAGACCCTTTATATTTTTTCCATCTAAAAATTACCCTTTAACATTTTAGAATTTCCCTTTAAAATTTTCAAAAATGCCCTTTTATGCCTTACCAACTACCCTTCGATCTTTGTGGAATATTTCCTTTAGCCTTTTTTGTGGCCTTTTTTTCCTGATAGAATTCTTTCAAACCTTTTGCAATTGCCCTTCATCCCCTCTACACATATACTTTAGAACTTTTATCTTGCACCTTTTCCTTTTTAAACCTTTCCTTCAAATATTTTTTTTGGGACACTTTCTCTGAGCTAATTGAACTCCTTCAGACATTTTATCTGATAGAATTAGATCTTTAGGAGAATTGTTTTAGACATTTTATCCCAAATAATTCCCATAATGGAATTCCTTTGGGACTTTTGAAATGTCCCTTTGCCTCTAAATTTCCATTTAAAAGTTTTTTTAAGGACACATGCCCTTCAAACTTTCTGAACACACCCTTTGACCTTTTGAAAGTACCCTTCGGGACTTTTATGGTTACCATTTGGGACTTTGTAAGGGCCCTTTCCCATTGAAATGACCCTACAAAGTAGACCCTTCAGGTATTTTCACCATGAAGTATATCCTTCATCCCTTTTGAATAAATCCTTTAAGACTTTTGTCCTGCACCTTTACCCCAAACCATTTCCTTTAGATTTTTTATTTCAAACATTTTGTCTAATGAAAAAGACCTGAAATGATTCCCCCAAGGGCACATGCCCTTCAAACTTTCTGAAGTACCCTTTAAACATTTTGAAAAGGACCCTTTGGGCCTTTTGAAGTGACCATTTACCCTTTGAGACTTTGTCATGTCCCTGTTTCCCTCTAAGACTTATCCTTCAAAGCTTTTGTCTCAAGCCTTTTGCCCATTGGCCAATTCCTTTAGAAATTTTATTTGAAACATCATATCCTTTAGCCCTTTAGAGACCATCCCTTCAAGCTTTCCTTCATACATTTTTTTTGATGAAAATGATCCTTTGGGAGAACTATTATAGACATTTTATCTAAAAATAATTCCCCAAAACAATTTCCCTATAAAAAGCCCATGATAATTCTCTCATAATAATTGCCTCGAAACAAATTCTAGACTATCAAGTGGCACCTTTGCTTAGAGATCATTTCATTATGTTTTGAGTTTAATTTGATATTTTAACCTAGGCACAAATCATATTTTTTTAAATACTAAAACCTTAGGAAAAATATTCATGCAAGGTCTTTTTTTACATATTTCTCAAAAGTATTGTGCTAAGTCTTCTTTTCATTTATACTTGCAGTAGTAGGGAGTCCTAAGGAAATGACACATGTTACTTTGATGAGACTAAATTTTATAGTCACATGGATGTAATTTGATGGTCATGAAGACATCATTTGATGGTCATGTGAACATTAAACTTAACATTGACAACATGTTAAACTTCTGAGATTAAATTTGATAGTTGTACAAATGTCAGTTCACAATCACATGAATGTCAAATTTAACCACAACAATGTCTAATTTATGGAATTAAATTTTATAGTCATGTAGATGTCAATTGATAGTTATGAGGACATCATTTGATGGTTTCAAAAACATCAAATTTAACCTCATAAATTATCCATTTGGATTCAAATCATGATCCTATTATGTGTATCTACTTAGGCCGATTTGATCAAATGATTTGAGAGCGAGTTGAAATGTCAAATCTCTATAAGAGTGATAAGTGTCACCATCATGAGAGCCAAGTGCATAGATCCAATAAACCACATTAAAACTAGTATATAAGGATCGATGGTGAAAGGTCAATATGGACTTTTCAAAGGTCCTAAAACCAATGAAGAGATGCCAAGTGGCATGCTCATGTTCCATCATGCAAAATATTGATGGTGTGATTATTAGGTGGAATTTTCAAAGATCCTAGGCTCAATCAGTTGTTGATTCATGTCACATTTCAAAATATTGAAATAGATAGAACACGTATATATTTGGACTATGCTATAGTTATCAATAAACATTGGGACTCATAGTTAAAACCAAAAATATAAACATGCATGTGAGTAAGTAGTGAGGATATAGAAACATAACAAGAGAAGGCTAAAGTTACATGGTATTTCAAAGGTAAATTTAGTAAGCACTATCAGTTCTTTTAATTAAGACCCTATAGATATTTTCAAAGGAATACTTTATAAAGACATGGGCAAACATGCAATGCACCATTTAAACTAGTCATAACTAACAACAATGTCCCTAGTTTTAAAAAAAAAGCATCAGAAAGTGATGCCTATCTGAGTTATTTTTAAAGGTAGATAATTTGAAATATAAATAGGTTGTTCTCACAACCTATAAAATGAATCATGTGTAGTTTTTTGAAATGGTGCATCTATTTGGAGTTTGCATATAGTTTGAACTATAATTGTAAAAATTGCCTCTATCTTTAACACATGCACATGTTACATATCTTTGGTAAAGGCTATTTTAAATGGATAACTATAAGTAGAATCATATATGGTTTTAAACCATATTTATAACAACATGTTTTGACTATCACATGTAATGACCTTACTTGAACTTGGAGGATGAGGTGACCCCTTTCCCAAGTCTATATAAACAATTATAACCCACCTTGGATATTTTGTTAAAGAATATTTGAATACAGGACTAGCATCAATTTTGATTGTCAATGAATGTGTTTGTGTATTTTATTTCCAATTTTTGTGTAATTATTTATTACTTTCATTGGTTTTATGCTTCAATAATCTTTAGTGTGCAAAAACTACACATAAATTCTTGATTATTTTAATTGATATACTAATATGTAGATGTACAATAGCTATTGAAGGATTGGTAAATATATTGGTTAAGATAGTCAAATTAAAATTGATTCATATTTTTTATTGTGCATGATTGCTTTCTTAGGTGTAATTTTATGTGTGTGTGAAATAAATGCCTCATATACTTCACTATCTCGATTCATAATCCCCTGATTTAAGGGTGTACAATAGCTACCCTAAAAAGAGTAACCTTTGTCTGAGGCTTATGAATTTCCTACATATTTATCTCTTTAGACTTCTTATCCATGTTTGACTATATGTGTGTAATTTATTTTATCAATAGGCATAGATACTGAGATCACTTATCCTTTTAGAAATGAGCTAGGGGAGTAGTTCTTAAAAATCACATAATCTTCCTTTTTTGCTCAACCCTTCCCTCATTTTTGTGTTTGTTTTGAGACCTACCCATTCTAGATTAGAAACTAGAAACCCATATAACTCACATAGATATTCACTACTTCTATCAGGAACCACACCTCAATCTAAAAACCTTGTTAACAACATGCATGCCCTACCTGCTATTTCATTAATTGGTTGAAATAAACCACATACCTGCAACTTATGCCCTAGAGTGGAGTTTACCTCCATTGAGATCTTAAAATGTTACATGATACCTCATTATGTTTGTAGTGTGCATAAAACCCACACCAAAAATTAGTATCACCATTAAGTTGATCGAATACATTTAGACCTCAATCTTCTTTTAGGCCTAATAGAGACCTAATGCATTAAATATATTCTCTTCATAGAACAACTTGAACCTCTATCACCTAGATGGCCCTCACAAAATAACTCAAACATTTCAAAAACTTATATCAAAACCTCAACTAACCTTCTCCATTCTCAATAAGTCACAAATCCTTTGCTCACACCTTGAAATCACCATTAGGCCTTAAAGAACTATTAGGTCAAATTACCCCAAAAACATTATATTCAAAGATGAAGCTCAACCAAACCATAAAAACACATTCTATGCACAATACACATATGGATGGAAACTTCATGACCTCATTTTCATCATAAAACTCATTAAACTCCATCACTTAGGCTTAAAAGACTCAAGAACACCTCATCAAAAAGCTCATTTAGAACTACCAATTTGCTTAGAACCCAATCATTAGTAATTTTATCTTAAACATCAATATAGTCACTTTAAAACAATCCATATGAATGTATGATATCTCATGACATATATATAACATCAACACATGCTTGATATATCTCTGCTTAAGATATAATTATCCTAGAACAACTCTTTACTTAACTTACTCAAGTTTGTCAAAACACCTTAGAAACTAGTCATACATACTTAGATCTCCAACACTTAGATGAACCTTACCATGAATAATAAAGCATCAACATGATATAATGATATCTATATAACACCATTATATTATTTAAAAACTTCTAGACTGGTCATAATGACTCAAGAACATCAATCTTACTAACACAAAAAATTACATGAATGCTCTAAAACAAAATCATGATGAATGTTATCTTCAAATCCTATAAGGACACTTCCAAGACATATCATTAAAATTCATAGTTCCTATGTGACCTATATAACATACTCCAATAGATATATCACAAGTTATAGTGTCAACCATTGGTATTTAGACAAATTTGTTAAGTTTCTCTTTCATAATTCTTACATAGCCATAAAAACCATTTTAGATTCCATATTTTAACTTCTTAAATTGACTCTCAACCCTACATAAAGAATTTTTAGGTCATATATATCTCAAACAACATCAACATGTGCATTATATATACTAACTCATGATATCACTTCATATTGCATACCCAAAACTAACAGTCTACCTTGAGGACCAGTCATGGTGATTATGACTTTCAACACCTATGTGGGAACTTTTAAAAACTCTTGATACATGTGTATGATACTATGAGATCATTATGTAACTATCATATATAGATATATCATGGTCTAGTGATAATATTGGTCTTGTATACCAATCTCTCAACTTTACATCTTTATTATCTCATCTTCACTAGATAGGTCATCTTGTGAACAACATTTTCAACATTTTCATTGAGATCCAAAAAATTTAACCAATATGGACAAGTGATACGAGTATTTACAAACATTTTTATGAATTTTTATTCAACCCTGTACCTTGAAAACACTTCCATAATCTCATTCTTACTTCTATCTAGTTTTTCTCACTATCTTCCTCACTAGGCTTTTTAGTGATAGGTCTACTTCCATGACCTATTTATCTTTTTAAAGTCTAAAATCTACTCAAAAACCACCATGGGAATGAAATATTAGTCTCAAACCCTATCCTCTAATGATTTTCATTCATTGACTTGGTCAATTATATACACTATACCAAATTTTTGAGAAACAACACTTCTATGTGGGGTCCACTTGTTCACCTAACAAACTAATGCCACTTATAGGTACCTAAGAGAATCCAATCCATGATCTAAACAAAAAACTATATCATCCAATCCATTTTGAGTCATTTCCATAAATATATTCCATATTAGGTCACTATGAGGGTTTTAAGAGGGTTTTAGACTAGTTTCCATTCTTAACATTTGTTCATATAGCTCTACCCCTAAAACTAACTCCTAATGCTTTGAAATCATTACTAGGACCCTTTTCCATCTCTCCCTAAGAGCTCATATTCCCATGAAAAAGTCACACATGCCAATAATAATCATAAAATCCTTATTGTGTATACAATGCTATAAACACTACCACTAAGAGCGAGGTGAATTAGTGTCTTAAAATAATATTTTCATTTAACCTTTCAAACCAATATAGTTCAATCAATGAATGTAGAATAAATCACATAAACATGAAGCAAGATATAAACACATGAACATAAGAGATATGTGGGAAACCCTCATTAGGGATAAAGCCAATTGAATCACATCTTGGACTATATGTTTATAATCAATGAGTCAATATTTAGTGATGCACCAACCCCAAAAGGAGCACTAACCCCTCACTATTCAAGCACCAACTCAACTAGTCCTTTAGCAAGCACCAACTTATAAGGAGGCACTAACCCCCTAGGTAACTCAACACCAAATCAATCACTTGGAACATTTTATCACCATTGGACACTTTTTTCTCACTCAATTGATGATGATCACATTCCTTTACTCTTCAAACTCTTCTATCTCTCTCAAACAACCTTTTAAGGCCTCTTCCCTCAATATGCCTCTTACTAGGCTTATTAAGTCAATTGACTATGACATACACATGAAAAAACATATTATATGTTCATAATAATATACCTCCCTTATTTATATGGTCTATAATACCTCCTTATCCTTCACAATCTACCCTATTATTTACTCATAGAAATATTCTCTTTTGCTCTTTAAATTATGCCAATTAGGCCTTGTTCTTATACTAGTCTTTTTGTCTCATACACCTTGGTCAAACATAAACCTATACATAGTTTTATTACCATTAAAATTGGTTAGATAACATGTTTAATACATGAAATAACCACTACATATGCTTATCACCACTCATGAGGACTAAAACCATTATTAGCCTAAAGGAGACCTAATGCAATTAGGCCTTCTCAAGCAACATGTTACACTTATCCCTCTTGAAAACTAGTGAGCCTCCATAAAATAATTATACACTTAAAAAATATATAAAATATACCCATAATATCATCTATATAGTTCCATACCACCTTTTATTCTAATTCTCTACTTGGACCATATCATAAGCACTACTCACAATAAGGTATATGCACACTTGGAAAGTATGTCATCTAAAAATAAAGTACGCAACCAATTTTATCAAATAAACTTATAAATAAATCACATTTATAAAAAATTACTGACTTAAATATAATCACCATGTTATTTAGATATTGAAATATAGGTCTTAAATCACCTAACTCATTCTTGCAACATGACCACTTAGAACTATCTGAATGCTCCAAAACCTAGCCATGAACAATTGAATATCCACACTTGTATAGGGATTTATCATGAAAAAAAGAACATTAAAATGAAAATTTTATACCTAAATAACATATTCATATGCATTGTATTCTTCAAATCTAGGCAAACCACCTCAAACTCATCTCTGCTAGATGACTACCCAAAACTGCCAACAAGCCTGACAACACAATCATGATGAATGTTGTTTCAAACTCCTATAAGGAAACTTCAAAGAATAATTATTCACATTAATAGTTCATATTTTATCTCCATTACATATTACAATAGATATATCAAAATATCTAGTGTCAACTATTGGTCTTGTAGACCAGTTTTTTAAACTTCTCTCTCATAATCCTTACACAACTAGATAAGCCATTTTGGCTAGCATAATCAAACCTCATATATTAACTTAAAAGATTTTTAAAAATATATATAGGGATATTGGTCCTAAAAAAACTGTAATCTTCATTTGATAGTTCATCTAAGTGCATATAGCCTCCAACTCATCATGCTCACTTGCTTACTTAGGATTATCATTCTGCTTTGTGGATCAATCATAATTGTTATGCATTATAACATATATGTAGAAATAATAAAGAGGTAATAATACATTATTATTATCTTTATATATATTTATAAGATATTAAAACATAAATATATATATTTATAATGGAAAATATGTAATATATAGAGCAATCTCTGAACTTACATCTTCGTTGTCTCATCTTCACTAGAAAGGTCATCTTATGAACACCATTTTCAAAATTTTAATGATATCAAAAACATATAACCAATATTTACATGTGTTATATGTCTTTAAAAACAACCCCACGAAAATTTATCCATTCTTAAGCTATGACAACTCATCCCTAATCTCATTCTCACTTCTACCTAGTTTTTTCATTATCTTCACTATTGGAATTTTTAGTGATAGGATAGCTTCTATGAATAGTAAATAATATTTGAGATATAAAACTTGCATAAAAAACACCATCAATATTAATTACAAGTCACAATATTCAACCTCTATCCATTTTTTAACTTTGACTCAGTCAACCTTGTCTGTTATACCAAATTTATGAGAAATAAGTGGTTTCTTCTAGCTTCCACTCACTCTTTTGATTAAAAAATGACACCTAGAGGTAAATTTGAGATTCCTATACATTTTTAAATCATAAAAATAGGTCATATATTCCATTTTTATCCATCTACATTAAGATCTTTGATATCAAGTCACTATAAGGGTTTTAGTAGGAGTTTAGATTAGTTTGCATTATTAACATTTATCCATATATATTTATCCCTAAAACAAACTCATAATTCTTGTAAAAAAATTATATGACCCTTTCCCATCTCTCTCTAAGAGATAATATTCCCATGCAATAGTCACACATGCCAACAAGCATGAAAAAATCCTTCTTAGGTCTTCATCTCTTTATTTTGTACATGTAAGAGACCTTCAAACTCATTTTCATGATTTATCCTTTAAATAAAGACCTAAAACTACAAAAAAATACTTTAAACATCATGTAAAACCTCAATCCATTCTCAAATGATCTCACAAGCCTCCAAACTTGATCATGATACCTCATTTTACCGCCTAGAATCTTAAGACTAGGTCCATGAGAAGACCACCAATGAAGAAATTACCCCTTTGGCTCACTCTGATAGTCATGTGACTAATTAAACACCTTTATTAATTTCTCTAACATTTCATTACATAATTTAAATATCATACACATTCATATCACCACCATCATGCCTCTACAAGCCATATTCATGCTTAAGGACTAGTCCATCATATAAACCTATTAGCCTCCATACCACTTTGAGATATTCAAAACACATACTAGAGCTTACTAATCACCTCCTAAAATATAATATAATATCCATATCATCTCCCATAATTATCCTTTGACCAAGTCTCCTTAGACCATATAGGTCACTACTCAAGACTGAACTAGCCTTCTTGAACACACAAACATGAAGACAATCTCTCTATCTAAACTCATGAAGCTATGAAGACATGAAAATTACACTAATTCAATAAATTACATATCCATTTTTCACTAATTTCACCATACCTCACTATGATTCATAGGACACTCCATCTGATCACTTAAAACTACATTAACAAGCTCAAACAATCAACCTCATACCAATGACCATATACACCTTCTTGTAAACCAACACTTAACCTCAAACTTATTTTGACATCAATAAACTCAAGTATATGGCATGAAATAAAACTCTTTAATGATCCTTCTTGACATCAATGATAGTATACAAACACATGACATCAATGATAACTTTCAACAATATCCCCCTTTGTCATTGATGGAAAACCATAAATGTACTAATCATTCTCAAACTACACTACTCCTAACAAGTTACTTCTTTCTCAAACTAAACAATTTCATCAAGAACTTTCTTCCACATGAAATTTGACCATCAAGAACTTTCTCCCCCTTTGACACTAATGATAAAGGATCATATACGCTCTCAAAAGGTCATCCACACATAGTTCATTAATCCTTAGACCTAACCATTCATAGAGATATCAAGCTCCCTTTTTGTCCATGCATACTTATCTTCAAGATTCTCAAGCCATCATGGCTTAGATCACTTCATAGCATCTTTATGGAAACATACAATTAAAATAGGTCCATGAGAATAAGTTAGTCTCTATCAAATTTTTGATATGCTTTATTTCCTTCAATAAACTCAATATAGGTTATCAAATAATTAAACCCATGCAACATGACCCTAAGGTCATATTCAAACTCCTAGATCATTTAACTCTTTAATATTCTCTTCATATTAACTTAATGAATTAGTTTAGTATACACAATCAAGACCTTGTTAATGAAAACTTAGAACATTTGTCATTCTTAGATCAATAAACTTATTCAAGGAACTTACAATATGTTAACATACTCTATAGATCATATTTAGTGCTTAAATATCATGGACAATACTTCTAAAAAAAATGGCATTAGTCTTGTAGACAAATCAACAACTCTCATGAGCCTCTTTTATTTTTGAATATTAACTAAATCTCAAACATACATTTCAAGTATGATACTTTCTAAAGAAAACTTCTCACTCAGACCCTGTAATACTTTCTAAACTCTATGGATCATATAGGGGACATTTAAATCATAACTACCCTAGACCATCAAACTTTGATCATGACCATATAATCACTAAAGAACTAATCCTTGATTCTTTGTTCATAAGAGTCATGGCCATATCTCACATTACACTCAAGAGACCTGAGTTATCTACTCCTAACTCCATGCTTCACATCTACTGTATGCCTTTATGATGAATACACTATCATTCATATGAGCAACATTTTAACTTCCCTCACTTCATATCTCCTAAATAAATATTTGTACCAGTCCTCAAAATAATCATGCTTACACACACATGGATCATCATGTATATGATCCCATAAAACCAATTCTAAATATGCATAAGTTAACTCTAAAAAATGACCATATCAATAATATAAATAAACTTTACATACCTCTTAGATTTGCTCAATTAACCATCCCACCACTATATATATCTTGATGCCACATGGATGTTATCTCTTTTTTAGATACTTTTACTTGAGACCAAAACCTCAATCTTGGTGAACACCTTTAAAACAGCTTGTCTAATCTTACTATAACATTACACTATCTTTCATGCTTCAATAGACCTGACAGGATCTAGGACTAGGTCTAGGTGCAGACCTAAACCAAGCATCACCTTTTTTATACCATACTTGCTGACCATTTAGACCACCTTGGAATGCCTTTGATAACCTCATGAACACCCTTAAACATATTAACTACTTCAACCTATCTTCCCATTATCTCTTCATGTAGTCCTCTATACAAACTTTAAATATAACCTATAGACTAAGGAACTACCTTAGGTCTTCTCAACATGTGCACTCATGACTCCAATAAAATCCTTCATTGGGTCTTGTTACCTCTCTCTCTCTCTCTCTCTCTCTCTCTCTCTCTGTATCTACATGAAGAGATATATATATATATATATATATATATATATATATATATATATATATATTATCCTTGTTTGTATGATAGTTGAGCATATATATATATATATATATATATATATATATATATATGCTCAACTATCATACAAACAAGGATACATTCTCATAAATTTATACATCATGAATTTATTTCTATAATCATGCCTCTAAAAAGCTAATATTTGATCATGTTAGGCCCAAATATCTTCTTTCAATTATCAGTATCATGTCAAAACATATAATTATAACAGTCCTTTATCATATACAATACTTTTCAACTTAGGTTTGAATTTTGACATGGATTCTCCATAATCCTCCTTCTTCTTAGTCAGCTCTGCTAGTACAATTATACTTTGGTAGACCATCATTACAATCATAATAAACACTGTCCTCATCATATTTCAAGCTTGTGCTTCTTAGGATCACCTTTAGGATGTTAAGCCTCTCCCAAAAGACTTTCTCTAATACCAATTTTTGGAATCACTACCACTAAGGAAGGGGTGAATCAATGTCTTAAAAAAATATTTTTATTTCATTTAACCTTTCAAACCAATATAGTGATCAATCAATGTGTAAAGAAGCAATCACATAAACATGAAACAAGATATAAACACATGAACATAAGATATATGTGGGAAACACTAATTGTGGATTAAAATGACTAAAATAGATATTATAATATATTCTTATAATTAATGAATCAATATTTAGTGATGCACCAACCCCAAAAGGAGCACTAACCCCTCACTAGTCAAGCACCAACTTAATTAGTCCTTTAGCAAGCACCAACTTATAAGGAGGCATCAACCCCCTATATAAATTAGCACCAACTCAATCACCTAGAACCTTTGATCACCTTTGGAAACCTATTTCTTACTCAACTAATTATTATCACCTTTTTTATCTTTAAACTCTTCTATCACTCTCAAATAGCCTTATAAGCCTCTTTGCTCAATATGCCTCCTACTAGGCTTATTAGGTCAACTGACCTTGACATCCACATAAATAAAATATTTTATATTTTAATAATAATATATCTCCCTTATTTTTATGGTCTATAATACCTCCTAATCTGTCACAATATTCCCTCTTCTTTCCTCATAGAAGTATTATCTATTGTTCCTTGAATTAGGCCTTGTTCTTATACTATTATTTTTCTCTTATACACCTTGGTTAGCCACAAACATATCCAAACTTATATTACCCTTAAAATTGGTTAGATAAAAATTTTAATACATGAAAAAACCACTAAATAGGTCAGTCACCACTTATGAGGACTAAAACCACTATTAGGCCTAAAGGACACCTAATGTAATTAGGCCTTCTCAAGAAACATGTTGCAATTAGAGATATTGAAACTTATTAAGCCTCCATAAAAGAATGTGTGTGTGTGTGTGTGTGTGTGTGTGTGTGTGTGTGTGTGTGTGTGTGTGTGTGTGTGTGTGTGTGTGTGTGTGTGTGTGTGTGTGTGTGTGTGTGTGTGGGTGTGTGGGTGTGTGTGTGTGGGTGGTGTGTGTGTCCATACCACCTTTTAGTCCAATTCTCTACTTAGACCATATCATAAGCACTACTTACAATAAGGTCTGTGCACACTTAGAAAGTTTGTCATCCAAAAATGAAGCACACATCCAATTTGATGAAAAAAATATAAATAAATCACATAAATATAACCTTAATAAACTTATTCTTATCACCATGTAATTGAGATACTGCAATATAGGTCTTAAATCCTCTAACTCATTATTGTAACAAGACCACTCAGAACTGTCTGAATGCTCCAAAACCCAATCATGAATAATTGACTCTCAAAACTTTAATATGGATTTATCATGATTAAAAATACATTAAAATAAACCTTTTAAACCTACATAACATCTTAATATTCATTTTATTCTTCAACTCTTGGCAAATCACCTCAAATTCATCTTAGCTAGATGACTATTCAAAACTGCCAACAAGCTTGACAACATAATCATGATGAATGTTGTTTACAAATAATATAATGACACTTAAAATACTAATTATTCATATTAATATTTCTTTTGTTACCTATAAAACATATTCCATAATATATATCATAATATCTTGAGTCAACTATTAGTCTTACAGTTGAACTTCTCTCTCATAATCCTTACACATCTTTTTAGCTACCATAATCCAACCTCATATATTGACTGCCAATATTTTTAAAATAAATTATAGGCAATTTAGGTCCTAAAAAACAACATAATATTCATTTTATGTTTCATATAATTTCATATATCCTCTAACTCATCACGCTTACTTGCTTACTCAAGACTGTCATTCTACCTTATGGACCAATCATGATGATTATGCATTCCAACATCTATGTAGACATATTAAAGAGGTCCTAATGCATTAATATTACCCTTATACATATTTATAACATCTTAAAACACAAATATATATATATTTTTAATGTAAAATATGTAATATGTAGACCAATCTCTAAACTTACACCTTCATTGTCTCATCTTAACTAGATAGGTCATTTTGTGAACAACATTTTAAACATTTTAATGATATCAAAAAACTATAACCAATATAGACATTTTTTATAGGTATTTAAATAAAACCATGCAATTTTATCTATTCCTAATCCATGACAACTCATCCCTAATCTCATTCTCACTTCTACCTGGTTTTTCTCATTGTCTTCACCATTTGACCTTTTAACAATAGGGAAAATTCCATTAATAGTAAATCATATTTGAGACCTATAAATTAAATATCAACCACCATTAACATTAATTAAAATTCATAGGATTCAACCTCCATCCATTGTGTAACTTTGACTCAGTCAACCCTACCTACTATACCAAATTTATGATAAACAAGGGCTTTCTTATAGCTTCCACTCACTCTTTTGATAGACCAATTCCACTTAGAGGTACCTAGGAGATCATTATACATGATCCAATCATAAAAATAGGTTATAAAATCCATTTTAATTCATTTACATCAATATCTTCCATATCAAGTCTCTAAAGGGGCTTTAGTAAGGTTTTATAAAGGTTTTCATTCTTAACATTTATTCATATAGATTTGTCCCTAAAACCAACTCCTAATGCTTGGAAAACATTTATATGACCCTTTTCCATCTCTCCCTAAGAGCTCAACTTTACATGCAATAGACACACATGCCAACAAGTATGAGAAAATCCTTTTTGGGTCTTCATCTCTTCATTTTGTAAATACAAGAGACCTTAAAACTCATTTTCATGCTTTATCCTTCAAATCAAAAACCTCAAAATACATAAAACATCATGTTAAACCTCAATCCATTCTCACATGAGCTCACAAGCCTCTAAATTTGATCATGATACCTCATTATGCCACATAGGGTTTTAAGACTAGGTGCATGAGAAGACCACCAATGAATAACTTACCCATTTGGCTCACTCTGAGAATCATGTGATTGACTCAACACCTTTGTCACATGATGTAACATTTCATTACAAAATTTTAAGCTCATACACATTCATATCACCACCATTATGCCTCTACAATCCATATTCATTCTCAAGGACTAGTCCATCATATAGACCTACTAGGAACCATACCACTTTGAGATGTTCAAGACAATTATCTTGTCTCACTAATCACCTCCAAACATCTGAGATAGGATACATATCATCTCCCATCATTCTCCTTTGACCAATTCTCCTTAAACCATACAAGTCACTACCCAAGACTAAACTAGCCTTCTTAAACACATAAGGCATGAAGATAATCTCTCTCTAAACTCATAAAGCTATAAAAATATTCATCAAATACTTTAAATTTACACTACCTCAATAAAATATATATACCTATTCACTAATTTCACCATACCTCACTATGCTTCATAGGACACTCTATTTGATCTCTCAAAGCCACACTAGCAAGCTTAAACAATCAACCTCATACTGATGACCATAGCCACCTTATTGTAAACCAATACTTGACCCAAAACTTCCTTTAACATCAATGAACTTAGGCATATGACATCAAATACAATTATTTACTTATCCTTCTTGGCATCAATGATAGTACACAAACACATGACATCAATGACAACTTTCAACATGCAACACTATATCACTTGAGAGACCTCAAATTCACTTTTTATACTTTTTTATTCAACTAGAGACCTTAAAAATTCACCAAAGAACTTGAAAAAACATTTTATACCTCAAACCATGCTCACATGATCTCACAAACCTCCAAACCTGATCATGATGCCTCATCATGTCACATAGGGTCTTAAGATAAGATCTATGAGAAGACCACTAATGAATAACTTACCCCTTTGGCTCACTCTAAGATTCATGTGATTTACTTTACATATTTCTCTCATTATTTAACATTGTATTATATAACTTTAATTCCATACACATCCATATCATCATTATCATGCTTTTATAAGCCATATCCATGCTAGAGAACTAGTCTATCAAATAGACCTACCAAGACCATACCACTTTGAGATATTTATGACACCTTATATATCTCATAACTAATCTCCAAAAATCTGATATATAATCCACACTATCTCCCATCATTCTCCTTTGACCAAGACTTCTAAAAGAATATAGGTCTCTTGTTAGGACTGAATTAGCCATGCCTTCATCAAGATAGGCTCCACAATAAACCTTGTCCACAAAGACTTGATTCTTATTCACTTGGTCAACAATGAAATTATCAAAAAAATCACTTCAACACAACCAATACTCTCTTTCTAATGATCTCTCATAGCAATACAAAGCAACACTACTCATAAGCTTGTCATATCATAACACTGTGCCAAGACCTTATATTAAAATTAAGGACATACTAGACCATGATTTTTCACAAGAGCACCTCTGGGACATCAATGACACTCAATTACCTTTAACATAAATTAAAACATCAATGTCTCAACACAAAAATAGGAACATACCTCAACAATACATAGGATGGTAAAAGTAGAAATGGAAGTCTTAAAACTTTTAAAAGCATTTGGATATTTGGCAAGCCAAGATTGTAAAGGCTAGGTTATAACTAAGAGAAAAAACATGTAAAGGACAAAATGATGAAAAATTAATGTAAAACACACTAAATTCTATAAAAAAAATCATTGAATATATTGTAAGTATATTAAATATCAATGTAATAAAAATAAAACAAGTATGTAACCCTGTGTAGAATAAATATGTCAAATCAAAACACAAAGAAGACATAAATGACTAAAACTGAAATGTAAGTAAATATATAAGAAAATTATGTCAATACAAACATGTAATCATGTCAAATTTCATATGTTAGAAAATTAAAGTCCACAAAAATCAAACAAGAACATGATAAACAAATGAAAAGTCAAAATATCTAAAGAATGATAGCTCAAACCTATTTCTTATTCTATGATATGATCTAAGAAATCACAACCAAATAATTATTAATAGGGTTGAAGGAGATGGTGTGGAAATTATATTATGTAAGGGTGTTTTTTAGGAAGGCCTTGTCTTATTTGAGGTCTTAATATGTAGCTCATAAATTAAGACAAAGATGTGTAACAAGGAAAGTGTGATCAAGGATGTGATCAAATAAAATAAATATCTAAAAAAGGGATGGTGGTAATAATGTGATGTAGATAAATAATATTATAACCAAATGGGTCATGTGAACATCCTTATCAAGAATGAGACACATTAGGAAATTGAGAAAGGCTATAAACTGTTGACATCAAGGACCTAGGATATTTCAAATAGTGAATGCAAAGATTGGGATAACAAGTGAAATACATATAACATCCCATGAAGTTTATATGAATGAAAATTAAAATGTACTTACCTTCCCATAACATTCTCCCCATTCATCAAGAACCTTATAGAGTCATCAATCTACTATAATTATTAGGTACTTATGTGAGAAAGTATGTGTCACTATAAAAATTTGATATAATGAGACCTCCCACCCCAACCTACTAGTCTACCACACCCCAATAGACCTAATATCTATTATAATTCCAAGTATGGAGTTTAATCTTCAACTAAGATATGAGATGTGCCAAATAATAATCACAATATTTTTTATGATGTTGACTTTTAAGACTGTATTTACCTTTTAATCATTGCCTTTTATTTCTATTATAATCTATATTTTAACTCTTATATTTTTCCATTCCTCATCCATACATATTCAAAGAACCAATCATTTGTTAAATAAGTGAAAAACACAAGATAACTTACACTTGATCACTAGACAAAATGACCTAAATACCAAAGTGTCTAAAGACTCATAGACTTTTCCACAATAAGTGTGTAATATTAAAAATGACCTATATATGTGTCAAATAAAAGGAAATAAGGGAATTGTGGGAATTATGATAGATCCATCTAGGTAATGAGTGATAAATTATTAATATTCTTGTATCTAATCACAAGGAGGTAAAATAGTGTTATAAAATGGATGGGACTATGCTTATGATATTCATGTCACTGAGGAAGTTGTAATAACCTACAATAGATATAATACAAGCACTAATGTAAGTAATAGTCATCCCAAAATAGGGGGAAGATAAAATGTCATCCCAAGAAAGGGGGAATGTAAATAGGGGTGAAATAATCATAAAGATACTAAGTCAAAATGATTAAAGTATAATAAATGATAATAATTAAAGTGATACCTAAGAACTATAAGGGAAATAAAGGGCAAAATAAAAATGAAATAAAATAAAGTCAACCAAAAAGGAAGCAATGGTGTAATTAAAATTATACTAAATGAAATAAAACACATAAAAATAAATAAACATGAAATAAAGTAATGAATAGAAGCTGTGCTAATGTCTATATCAATTAATGAGCATGTGAAATACAAGCTTATGTATCTCAGAAGGTTTTTTGAAGTTGAATTTATTTGTTATTATTTAATGTATAAGAAGAATGGGCATCATAAGATGACCCAAAGGTTAATTTGATGTATGAATGGGCATCACAAGATACCCCTAAGTCTTATGTGAAATGTGTATGGGCATCATATGATTCCCCAACATGTGATATGGAGTGAGGTGAAGTAGGACTATTAGAATGAATTTTATTGTGCTTGCCTATGTAGTTTGAGACAGGTAAATGTTTTGATATGCTAGATTTTAAGGATGTTTAAATTTAAATAGTATGTGTAGGAGAGGTTAAAAGAGGTATATAAGATAAAGGAGGACCATTTATTATGTGCTTTGGACTAGGCATTTGAACTATGTCATATTTGGGTTTGTGTGATCTCAGAGGTTGAGGTTTGATGAATGTAATCACTTGTTTGAATTTTTTCATGCTAACTATACTTTCCTTATTGGTATAGGAGTAAGGATCAATTATGATCAAGTAAAAAATAGTGGATGAGGTGGAGGTATGGGGTAACTATTTAACCTTTTAGGGTTTTACAAGTGTAATACATAAGTTAGATTAAAAGAATGAGATGTCGATATTAATTAAATAATATACAATAATTAAGCAATGATTTGTTATAGATTTTGAATTTTTTTGAATTTTAAAAAATAGTAATAAATATTCTTAAATAGATACTTATCTAGAAAATGATTGTCATAGATGAACTGAGTTTTGAAAACTAGGTTCTAGACAGTTTTGAGTGTCATCAATAGGGTCTCGAGATCTATTTGTTCACTAGATAGTATCACCCCACCTAGATGCAATTGTCATACTATTATAGTGTCCTCAAAGTGGTTCTAGTGTAATATTTGTAAGACTACTCCTATTTTTTAGGGGTACTTTTACCTATGTTTCTAAGTCCCATTCCTACTCACATGAAATTTAAAACATTGTGTTGTGCCTGGAAAACTTGATTTAATGTGAAAACTCTAATCTTCCTTGCAAGTATTGCATGAGAAATAAATGTGTGTTAATTAGTAGGATAGGTTGGACATCCTCAACACTCTGATATGAATAGATTTTCTTACATACCAATACTTTTAAGAAGGCTCAATCTCGATGTAGTTCTCCCACCTAGTACTTGGTGCAAGTGCAAGTGAATGCTAGAATGAGAGTGGACTTGGATGCCTTAGATATGATTGACCTTTGAAATATTTTAAATCTAGGATTAGCGATGTTAGATATGGTAGTATATAAAATTAGGTAAGAATAGGGGTCAAATAACTTAATTTTTCTTAACTTGTCTTTTACTTGAATAGTATTTTGCATCTATTTTCCATCTAGTGAATAGAGGTAAAATAAACTTGTATTTTTAGATATTTTTACTTGTTTGGATAATAAAATGTACTTAGGCCAACCTTAGGAAGGGAACATATTTAGAAATTATTAATTTTTAAGAGTTAGGGCAAAGGATAATTATACCTAGTTGGGGACACTAACACTATATGGCTACAATGTACATAGTGTGGTGTTAATCGCCATCTACCAAACTACTACATACACTGGGTTGGGATCTAGGAATACTATCTTAGGATTATGTTTTGGTTGATTGTAGGTATCTATGGTTTGTACAATAAATATAAAGTGTGTCAAAAACTATAAGGTAGGTCTAAGGCTAAGATAGGAATATGATAACTTAAACAACACTCTTAGCATCCAAATACCACTTTTAGGTGATTACAAGTAACTATCATTGATCATTAGAGTGGGCTTGTGAGTTTGAAGATAGTCTTGATAAAAAAATTATGTAAGAGTATCAATATTTAAATGTGGACCAAGCAATAAGGTAATAAATAATTAGTGAATATCATAGTAAGTCTCATGATAATGACCTATCATAACATGCCACCAACAGAACTTATTGATATTGTATCATTTTGGAAGAGGTTTGGAAGGATCAAATCTCATGGGTTTATAGGGTGGAAATTTATTCTTAAGTTCTTATAGACTCAATGGAGGGTGGATTGGGTTAAAATTGGTTGAATTTGATGCTCCCTTTTAAGTTTGGGGAATATTAATTGAATCAATGTTATGATAAAATGATTGGAAATATTCCTTAATAGTTTCTTGAGTTATTCAAATTAACTCAAAAGAAAGTCTTACCTTTTTTCTTGGTCCAAGGCTTATTTTATAGTTTTACGAGAAAAAATCCGAAAAAAACTATTGAATAGGAGATTTAAGATTTATAACAAAGAGTTTTTAAATATTATTATCACTCATTTTATGGTTTGATTTGTGAACTAGAGACTTCCAGTTTTGATGAAAGTGTGAGTATATTTTTTAAGAAGTTGCTTGGCATTGATGAAATTTCTAA
This sequence comes from Torreya grandis, assembly GCA_037957365.1. NCBI lineage: Eukaryota > Viridiplantae > Streptophyta > Pinopsida > Cupressales > Taxaceae > Torreya > Torreya grandis. Next base: position 3,327,978 of record JARHVA010000624.1, read on the forward strand.
GGTAGTTTTCAAAATGGTCATTATGATGGAATTCCTTTGCTATAATATTGATTAAATCCTATATTTATGTAAAGTAATGTCTACTAAGTTAATTTTACCATTTAAATGCATCACCAACAAATATTTTGGCTAAGAGATTAGTGGTAGCAAAGAAGTTAGTTTGGACTCATTATTTATAGATATTATCAAAGCTTTTGAGAAAGATAGAATGATATTTAGTCCCATCATGTGTGATAATTGGGTAGATGTGTCCAATGTCTATAGGTATAATAATTGCGTATAAAGATTCATTTTGAAGATGTTAAATAATTTTTTTATGCATTAAAGGTAGAGGGATGATATGGCCATTGGCATATCTAAGAGGAGGAGGGACAAAGTTTTGATTTAGTTGAGTTATGATGACTTGAGGTGGTTGACTATCCATTTTTAATATATGATATGGTATTCACATCATTTGAGTGATTTTTATATTGGTCATTTGTTGAATTATTTAATTCAAGGAGTTGAGGAGTGCCAATGAGAGAATTAGGATTTTTGGGTGGAAGAGGATTCCCAAAATTGGTAGTAGAGTGAGGACTAGAGTGATTAACTTCAACCATATTATAGTGTTTTTTTATTGAGGATGAAAAATTTAGGTTTCATGATGTATTAATTGGTTTAGGATTAGGAAGACATACAGTAATGAATTTAATAGATTCATCTAAAGTGATAATATAAGTGAGGTTTTGATCTAAATTATTGATTATGCAATGTTCTTAACTAGTTGGAAGCTTAAATTATGACATAATTATGAAATTATTAGTTTAATTACACTATGTCAACCATCAATTGAATTATGTTTTCCACCTACTTAACTAGGTCAACCACCTACTAAACAGGGTCGACCACCTACTAAACAGGGTCAACCACCTACTATACTAGGTTGGCCACGTACTAAATTATGTCACCCACCTATTGAATTAGGTTAGCCACTTACTATAAATGTTCTAATTTTACCTAGGAGGACTTAGTCACATATGAAGGTATAAACAATCATTTTAAAAGCTATTGGGTTGACCTAGTCAACTTAGTTGGATAGATAGGTAAAAATAGAATATAACTAGGTAAAGCTTGGTCAACTTAATTGGATTTATAAAAAAATTAACTATAAAATAAATGATGTAGTCTAAAAATAGAGAAAAATAATCAAAATATAAAATATTGATTCAATCCTGGTTAACTTAGTCTCTTTAAACATAGTCAAATAGGTTGATGCTAGTCAATCTAGTTGAACTATAAAACATAGAAATCTATCAATGTTGGTCGACATAATATATAATACAAAGATAGAAGAAAAAAAAAGTTAAAATGAAATTATATAATTAACTAATTATTTAAATTTTATCTTAAAATAAGATCAAAAATATACACAAAAACTATTTAATTAATTTTTAAACTCCTAAATATACTTATTTGTCTATTGGATAGTGATAGCTCAATGTTTTAGAGTACTAAATATGGAGGATTAGAACTTACCCATAACCCACTGAACATGGTTTTAAATTTAATATAGAAGTAAATTCTTGAACTAACCACTAAAAAATGCACCACAAGTTCCAACATATGTCTAGATTCTTAAGGTTCAGTATACATGTAAATACTAGGAGATTCATACATATCGTGAACTAAATACTATGTTTAGCTCTGTACTATGGCTATGAGCATTGTGGTAAGTGCCTCACACCATAATATATATAAATGAGAGATAAGGACTATAAATAAAGTATTGCATAGCCCTTCATGATAGTAGCTAACTATTTTTAAAACTGTCTATATAATTTTTTTAGATAAATCAAGACCAAGTAAAAATAAAGGCAAAAATCAATTTGTAATTTCTAAAAATAAATAAATATATAGACAACTCTTTTCAAAGAAAAAAGTGAGATTAATTAATTTTAAAATAAAGTGAATTACCGTGCTTATGTAGAAATTTAAATACATAGAACTAGTCTGGCTAGGGTTGATATAGTTGAGCAAATATAAAAGAACAAGGTTGACATTCATTGACACAGTATGTTGAAAAAACTTTCCAAAACAAACTAGATAATTTAAATCAACTTAGTTTATTGGTAAGATAAGACAACAAAAAACTAATTCATCTAAGTTGACTTAGTTAAATTTCTCATATATTTTTAACAAAATTAAAAAATTGGCAAGAACATAATGAAAATAGTAAATAATGAGTTATTTTACTAAAGAACAAAAATATAAAAATGAGATAATTAACAAATTTGAAGTACTAAGCTAGTTATAATTAACTTAAGTAATATATCAAGGTTAACCAACTTGATTTACTTATTTGATGCTAAAAATTTAAAAATATAGAAAATGAACTAGGTCAACCAGCATGACCTAGATTTTTTAGACTAAAAACTCAAAATTGATAGAAAATGAACTGGGTTGACCAACATGACCTCATTTTTTGAGACTAAAAACTAAAATCTATAGAAAATGAATTGAATTAACCAACATGACCTAATTTTTTTAGACATAAAATTAAAATCTATAGAAAATGAACTAGGTCAACCAACATGGCCTAGTTTATTGAGACTAAAAATTGAAACCTACATAAAATTAACTAGGTCGACCAACATGACCTAGTTTTTTGAGATTAAAAACTGAAATCTATAGAAAATGAATTGGGTCGACTAGCATAGCGTAATTAACTATGGATGAGAATATTCAAATAAAGAATAATATTATATGGACCAATGTAACCAAGTTGACTATAGATCTATAATCTTTAAATAAATATTAAAGTTGACAACCAACATGACCTAGTTTATTGTAGATCTAGAATCTATAAACAAATAATTAAAACTAGGTTGACCAGTATGACGTAGTTGACTTAAATTAAAAAAATTGAATGTAAAGGTTAAATTTACACAATTTCACTAAAATGTATGAAAAAAATTAATATAGATCTAAAATTTATTCTACTTGGTAAATTCAAGCTCAAAGAAGGTAATCAACTAACCTATGTTATAATACTTTGTATATCATAAACATGACCAAACTAGATCTACTAAACCTTACTAAAGGATAACTTATCATGCAATACTAAAGGATAGGGTTCTAAATCCTCTAGTAAATTAATGCAATGTAATAACACTATGTAGGTCTTCTAATGCATAAAATTAAATCTAATCTAGTGTTATCAAATCTTATAAAACAAATGGGGATGTTTAAAACAAACAAAATAAATAAGGGATCATGGTAGGAAAATGGGGGCCTAGATCACCTAAGGTAGAAGATGTAAATCCTAGAAAACCCTATATCTACACTAAATTTAAGTGTATAGGTAATATAAACAAGGATTTTCACATTTAAAATTTATTATTTTATACAATATCTATCTATCAAATGAAATAGTGAAAGTTAGAGATACTTACCTTTTAGTGAACCCATCGAGTCTTAATCCCCCATTAGCTAATGGTGTTTTTCAAGATATTTTGTGGATTTTTAATGATCACACTATAAATAAATTCTAGGATAAAATACTCCTAATTTTTATCTAATATTTCCCATAAGACAAGTTATCTTCCCTCCAAGTAAAACCCTAAGCAATGGCTCCTTTAAATATATATGTATTAGAATTGAGAGCTTTAATAATATGAAAATGAATGTTCATCTTTATTGGATTGAAGGTAGTATTGAATTTGACATTTAGGTATGGGCATATACCTTATTATTATTATTATTATTATTATTATTATTATTATTATTATTATTATTATTATTATTATTATTATTATTATTATTATTATTATTATTATTATTATTATATACTTTTAGGATGTGTGTGTATACACTTTCAACATGTTTGAGAGTGGTTTCAAACCTCTAGTGGCTATAATGAAAATTTTAGGTTTTAAATGGTCCTATTATATTTCATACTTAGCCATATTTTAGTATTTTAGATAACCATATTTTAGGGTTTTAAGATCTTAGGGGTACATCATAGGAGGTAAATTGATAGACAGTCTAGGGAATTTAGACTAATGGTAAGAATGATGTGATTAAACAAAAATATTTTGAAGCACCAATGGTTAGCCCACCCATTTCTCATTGCACCTAATGTATAGGTAATGGGAGAATTCACCAAACATCCATATTTACATGGCTCTAGTCTTGAATTATATCTCATACACTTATTATGTTTGTCTTGATCACCCTTTATCAAGCTAGTTGCAATCTCTTTTCTTCACAATCTTTGCTAGTCTCCTTGGTTATTTCATATCAATTATATAAATAGAGTCACTTATTGATTTATAATACCTTTCTCATGAAATTCACATTTTTATCCCTACATCATTACATTCATTTTATTGATAAACTTACTCTTACACCTTCACTGGCCTTCACTAGACTATCCTCCTTTGGCTTGAAGGACCAATTCTTGATTTAACTTTTAAAGAGACAAAATAAATGCATATATGGTCTTTAATTATCATAAAATACCAGTATAAACCCATTTCAAGTGACCAAATATACCTCAACCTTTAATTCCACATGTAAGACTTATAAAGGCACTCCTAGGCTTGTAGCCTTGTTTTCAGATAGACCTCCTTTTCTAGAATGTTCCATGATTATCCTTGGAAAAATAAATTCATATTCTAGCACAATTTATCCTTATTAAACTTTTTGATCAATATCAGAATCTGATAGCCCTTGATGGTATACTTTCTAGTTCAAAACGTCCCCTTTTACACCACATTTTAAGTCTTCAACCCTATACCTCTGAGTTATCCTTGTCTTGGTCTCCAAACCTACGAAAACTCTAAAAGGTATTTTTATTAACCTTTAACATGTTAATACCAAGCTTCACACAAATTTTTAGGTTCTAACTCCTTTAAAAATACCTAAATGTACAAATGATCAAGAAAGCCCTAAACAAGGACAATGCATAGGTTGACGAGTATAAAATGAAATATATTTAGTTTAATGTTCTCTAAATTCACTCAAAGACATTATTACAGTATATGCCAATAAGATTCAACCCTCCAAATAGCTATTGGTTCTTAACTATCTGTCATAAACTCATATCACACTTTTGAATTTTTTGGAACCATTGTATCACAATCTTAGTAATGTTTGTCTATCTTTCATGCATTTCAAGTTCTTAGCAGAGTTAAATGCCAACCTCAAATATTTCCATACACCCTTTTACCTTACTAACAATTCCTTCTCATTAATCATTCCATATTAAACTTTTAATCTGAGTGCTTACAAAATTTATGTGTTCATTGATAAGGCTAAAATAGGGTTCTCTCTGACTAGTGCCACTCAAGGGTTGTCTAATCTCTTTAAAGAATAAAACTCCATAAATTCATATTCATTGAACATCTAGATAATTGTGAAAATAAATTTCAAAAAGTGACTTCATTCACTCTACTTGCTACCTATTCACATTAACTATGAAAATAGGGGATTTGACTATATGAACAGAGTATTACCTCATGTAATCTATGTATTGAAATTTGGTCATTTATACCTACATTCAAACATAATAGTTCATCACTCCAACAAGGTTTCTTCAAATTCAGACCTATTCTAATGTAACAATGTCCTTTTGACATCATACTCCAAGAAACCTCAAATCATACAACATCCTCTTGACTAACATAGTCCATACACAAGATAATCTAGGAGTTCATCTTTCCTTTATTTTTCACTCATAAACTTAATGAATGTTAACTCAGGGCGTACACCACTTATACACATATTATATATTATTAAACATATGTCATTTATGCATGACAATCTTTTGCTATTATCACAATCCTCTTCTTTACTGAGTATTACTACATAGTCTTACATTAAAACACATATCAATAATAAGAACCTTGTTGAAGTAGCCTCAAGGGCTTCTCAAAAAATAAAGAATCAAAACATTCAAAACTCATTAGTCTATCAAATTTTGTTCTCTTTTATTCATAAACATCATTATTTCCCATATACAGTCCATTATTCTTTCTTAGTCCTTCATAGAGAGTGTTCATGATTCTTCCTTGCTACACTTCTCTCAACCATATATATAATTTCTCTCCTACTCTTTTAATCTCTCCTTCTCGCATAAAAACTCATGTGCAATTCTCTATTTTTACCAACTTCAATGTTGGTTATCAAATTAGTTACAAAAACTACCTCCTTTCATGTCAACCGAATGCATGGGTAAGGGTGACCATACAAAAACATGACTTCCACCTTATGAATTGACATATATAAATTATCATTACCCTTTACATGACCTATTTATACTCCTTAATCCCACTTTATTCATATATTAACTCTTTACATGCTTTTAACCCTCATAGACTCCATTCAAACATTTGAATTTTCAAATTCCCTATTTTGGAGGGAAAACACCTAGGAACTATTTGACACAACCCTATGACTCCAAATGGACTCCAAGGAAAACAATGGACCTAATAAGGTCCATTACACTCATTGACATCATAATTTGACAAAATTTTACCTCTTATTGATCATAACATAAAAATGACCTTTTTTTGCTTGATGCTCTTGCATCATACTCCCCAAGAGGGAGAAAACTTGAGCCTCCACATTTATTTCTCACCTTCCAATTTGTTTTTTTATGGTCCTTCACATTCTCTTGATTTATATTATTCATTCCTTGCTCCTTATTTGTCAAACTCTTGCTTGTCCTCTTTTTGGCTTTGTCCAGCCTTCTTGTCCATGCATATTCCATTTATATGAAGTGTTCCAACTATTGTAGACATTTTTTTGCTGCATCTTCCACTTTTTCTAAGTTACTTTGAACCTTCTCATGATTATCTACAACCAATTTTTGTTCATGTTTCTTTCTCATGCTTATTTGATAGCTTGTTTCTTCATGAATCTCACTTGATTCTTACCTCTTGAATGATGTTTGTTGATTATTATTGATAGAATATTCTTCATTGGGATTTAATAGCCTCTCATGCATTTCAATATCTATCTTTTTTCATCTATATTCTCTTTTTCTACCTCTTCTCCAATCTTCTTCATATTTTGATGCCTTTTCCTACCATCTTTCTCACTTTGTAAGTGCAAATTCTTATTCCATTTGTCCTCACCATAGTACAATGTTATTTGGCACCTTTTTGACTTTCCATGTCCATGCTTATAAAATATATACTAATATTTGGATTTCCCAATTGAGAAACTCACCTTATTGACTTGCTCATACTCCCATTACTTGCTTGTTTGCATCTTTGTGTGCAAAACTCTTTGTTACTTCCTTTGTTGTTCCTCTCTTATTATTTCTTAGAGTTATTAATTGATATTTATCTACCATACCTCACCTATTTTCAGCCCCTTAGATGGACTGAATATTTCTTCCAACATATTCAATTCTTCTTGCAATTTGAATGCATCAATCTCTTCATCTTCCTCATCAAATCTTGATCCACATTGTTCTTCATTATCTTAGGAAGCTTGTTATTTGTCTTCTCCTTGGAATCCCTCATTTTTTAGAGTCATATCAATCTCATCTTGTTGTATACCATGTTTTCTAAGAATGCTTTGAGGTGTTTCATCCTCATCTTGATTTGTTACACACTTATTCATCAAGGCAATCGTTTCCATGTATAAAATGTCTTCATCATTAGGATAAAATTCAAATAAATTAATTTACAACATTAAAAAACAAATATAAAAAACACATATATTTCTATATGCATTCATTTTCTTGCATACATGTTTGTACCTTCATCTCATTTGCTTGGTTTGTATGCACCTTCTCTTTTTCTTGATTTATAAAATTGTTATCTTCTTCAATATTCATACTTAGATTACACTTACAACTTGATCCTCTTGTACTCTTTTATTGTTTTTTTTAATCCACTTTCTACCTTGTATCTTCTTTGGCTACCACTTATTTCTCTTTTCATCTCTTTCATGCTTCATACCTTTGTTCTCTACCATGCCAACTTGGTATACTTTGCCTTTTATGATTTGCTTCCATGCTTGTTTTTGTTTTCCACCTATATCTTTGCCCAATTTGACCTCTTATTTGAGGTTATCCTCTTTCTTATCATCACCTATTTATTTTAGCCACTTAGACCAAACATATACATGCTATTTTTCCCTTATTGAGGGTTAAAATTTGTCATTCATTTCCTCAAACTACATATCATCCTCTTCTTCATCATATATACAATCAAGGTCAATGTTCAAATACTCATTTACCCCCAAAGGCAACTACTAAAAGCTCATTTCTTCCTTGATATCTTCATGTGTGACCTTGATTTCTTCTTGGTACACCATTTCCTTTGTTTTATCTATTATACATGGAAATGTGTCATAATATTCCTCATTCTCTTCATCTTCAACATGTGAAATGATTACAATATTCAATACTTTGGCTTCTTAAAGAGGTTATTTCTCTTTATCATCCTCTTACCACTTTATGGGTGATGTGTTTGGCCCATCCTTCATTAACTTTGAGGCTTTATGGTTGGCCTTATCTAATTCCTTCTTCATACCTACATACACAAATTTAAAAGCAATGTTATTATACAAAATGAGAGACCACATAGTCTCCTTGAATGTCCTTGGCATAGACATCCTCCATATATTCTTGTCTTCACCCTCATATTCTCTTCTTGGCACTTCTATCTTCTTCTTTTTTCCTCAATGAGAACCATCTTCTCAATCTCTCTATCTTGTTACTCACTTGGCAACTATTTTACTATTTTTGGTAATATAGTGTTTAGATCCTAAATAATAAGGGTCTAGAATAATAATAAAAATCTAATTTAATATATAAAAATATAGAATTTAATAGGTAATTATGTAAGAGAAATAAAAATAAACTTATCTAATTTCAAACTGAAATGAAGGACTCTAAGGCTAGAATTTAAAGAGTAAGATTGAGACATTGTTAGGAATATAAATCTAGGTTCCATTTTCTACTTAGATAAGGTACCAAAAATAGAACAACCTAGTGTCTGATGTTATAGCCCTTTATTGTGTTGTCCTCAGGATCTAAGATTTATGGTTTTTGTTTGCTTAGTCAATGTGAGCATGTGTACCAAATTTTAGGGGTTGTAAGTCATTGGAGCTCATTATAGATATATCTTAATCTTCAATGCATGTATTCATCAACACAAATGCAAACAATGAATACATAAAATGCAAAAGGGGAAAACTAGGTTAGGAGAAGAATGATCACATAATCAAGAACCCCTATTATTTTTATTGATGCCTACATTAGCCCTCAAGCTAAGGTCTTAGATCTGATGTAGTTCTCCCTTAGGTAACTCGAATTATTAACATGCATGATAGATGCAAGAATGAATTTTTCCTAGGCCCTTCCTTGATCAAGCATGCAAGTCTATGTGTGATACAGAGAAGCTAAGCTATACTATTGACTGATTTTTATTATGTCTAATGTGCCAAAGTAGTAAGTGTTAGATATAAAATGCCTTGTGTAGTCCTTTATATAGGAGACTCGTTATTTAAAATTTGGGAGTTTTATTTGCATTTGGCCAACATTGGAAAATTTAAAAATGAAGCAAAAAAGGGGTAAGACTCATCCAATGGGAGAAAGTGATTGTTGGAGTAAAATTTGTACTTGGAGAACATCTCCAAAAATTGGACACCCTATTAGGTGTTACTGTCCAGAGGGTCTAGGGCCTGGGGGATGGAATAATCCTAGAAAGAGTGACCCATGATAGTAAGGGTTAAGTTTGGAAGGTTACGAATGACTAGGAATGGTCAAAGAGGTGTCTAGGGTATAAAATAAGACCAAGTCAAATCAAATAAAAAGACATGTCTAGATGTGAACAAGACTCATATTCTCCAGTCAGAGTCTCCTATAAAATAAATATGAAACGACATGATATGTGTGGTTTCTTGACCAATTTAAGGTGTATACATTTGCCCCCTTTTAATCTAGTGATGAAATTAAATGAAGTACTAGAGTAAAAAAAGAAAGAAGATGCATACCTAAACTTATCTTTATGGAGATAAGTATACTAAAAAAAGGATCTAACTTCCTAGCCAGAGAAGTGGATAAAGAACTAAATAGTTCTTGGAGAAATAAGTAATGCCTATAATATATGCCCCCTGCACTAAATTTGAATAACTCTTAGAGAAAGAAAGCATCTATGTGATAGATGCCCCCTGTACTAAATCTAAATGATGCCTAGAGAAAGAAGGAATCCCTATAATATATTCCCCCTATATTGAATTTGAATGAGTAATGAGAAATTTTCAGAGGTCCAAAACTAATGTATACCCTCTATCCCACATAAACTCATCTAATATAGAATGTGTGTATAAAATTTGTATATTGTGAAGAGCAAGATCTTTCATTTCCCCACTCTGAATAATATGAACTAGAAATGAGAAATGCTCAGAGGTCTAAAACCAACTTATACCCTATATCCTATGCAAACTCCTAAGTTTGAGTAATTCTATAGACCAACCATTGTAGATGATCATATGGTCTAACTTGGTGACAGCCTGGGTATGCCTAAGTATAATTTAAAAACTCTAGTAAATGTGTAAGAAGAAAATTGCCTATATTGCCATTCTATTCTGTATAATCTTGGATGCTAAAGAACATGATCATCTATGTCATCCCCCCAAATCTAGTATGTAAGTGATGCATCTAGATAGTTTGGAACTTTGTATAACCACATGTGCCATGATCTATCATGCCATGTCACATGTACAAAACTAGAGATCAAAATAATGTGATTTACACTATGCCTAATTATGCTATCTGGTCATGTAACTATGTCATGTTGTATGAAGTTGTATATATGAGACATGTAGTAATGTGCATGCCCCCAAATATGGTATTTGGGTCTAAGTTTGTATCAAAGTCATTATGAGTCCATATAATTTGAACTACTATATCTGAATAGTCTATGTATCTGTAAATTGATGGTGTATCCCTCTAGATGTCCAAGCGATGTTGAGTGACCCACATAAATTGAATCACTATATAATATTGACCAATCTAAACTGAGTGATGCTTAGTGACTCATATAGTCTGAACCACTATATAATTTTAACTAATTTGTACTAAGTAATGTTGATAATTTGAATTCTAGAGGTGTGAGAACCAAGGTGTATCTACCTATGGGAGTGGATAAGGATACTAGGTAATTTTTAGAGATAGTAGGAATAATTTCCTCCTTTTAGAGAGAGAGATGAGATATATGATAGAGAAGGTTGAGCCAAAAGTGATGACTAGTGGCCTATGAACCATAACTAGGTTGACATGTAGTGAATAGATCAAAATTCTTTTGTTTGATTGGTGAGAATTGAATTACTAGGATTGAAATTTGTCTTTGATTAGTTAGGATCAAATATTATGTATGGGTATAGTAGAGATTAGAAACTATCAGAGTTGTTTCTAGAATTCAGGTAATGCAAGTGAAATGGAGACGTGATCACACAAGTTGAAGCAAGTGCACACCACATAGATGCTAAAGTAATTTGAAAATAACACAAGAAGATAAATTACACAAGACAAAATGGAGAAAAGCAAAATTTGATTAGCATGAAATGGCCAAAGTGAGGAATACATATAGGAGAGTACATAAGTAACTCTTCCATAAAAGGTGGACAAGGCACCCCAAGAATAGATAGTAACTCCTCCATGAAAGGTGGTGACAAGGTGCTAAGAATAGAGAAGTAACTCCCATCAAGGGAGTTACTTATGACATTCTTATGACACCTATGACACATCTATGACACACACCTCCACATAAGCTATCCTATCCCACAAATGTAGGAAAACTCCATGTATGCACAAGAAATACAATTTCCCTAATTAATAAATAAGGAAAAATAAAAACCTACACTAATACCCCCCATAAGCACAGCTTAGGTGGGCAGTGTGGAAATAGAAAATGGGTCCCAGCAACTAGGCCTGATGAGGTACCCATGTATAAATGCAATCTCCCATAAGATAGAGAAAAGGAGAAAACCCCTGGGAAAAAACTCCCCCCCAAAAGAGAGACATGAAAGAAAGAAGAGGCTAGTGGGCCCCCCTGAAGATGATGCTACTACAGATGTGGACCGCACCCCAAGAAGAGCTCATAGATGAATGAACTTGCTCTCAGTGAAAGGTTTGGTGAAGATGTCTACAACCTGATCTAAGGACTAGCAAAATATCAAGTTAATGACTTGACTATGAATAAGCTCCCGAATGAAATGCATGTGAATCTCTATTTGCTTGGTCCATTGGTGTTAAACCAAATTCCTAAAAAATTCAATGGTACTCTAGTTGTCACAATAAATTATGGTGGGCTACTTGATAGGAATGCCAAACTCAAAAAGAATCCCTTGAAGCCAAATAGCCTCAGTAGCTACATTAATATCTCCCATGTACTCTACCTCTATGGATGATATAGAAATGGCATTCTGCTTCTTGCTAGACCAACTAATAGGAGCAGAACCTAGAGAGAAACTATAACCAAAAGTGGATTTGTGAGTTTGTGAATTGCCAACCTAGTCTAAATCTATATATCCAACCAAGTCAACCTCTATGCCAAATTTGTAATGAATCCCATATCTATGTGAACCCTATATGTAATTCAAGATCCTCTTAGCTACTTTCCAATGTAGCTCATCAGGTTCCTGCATGAATTTGGAGACAAGTTCCACTATATATGATATGTCGAGCCTAGTGTGAGTCAAGTAGATGAGACTACCAACAAGTTGTCAATACCAAGTGGCATCAACCAAAGGTGAAGAACAATCAGCCTCAAGCTTGAATCCTAATAGAAAGGGAGTTAGATATGGCTTGCAATCAGCCATGTGAAACCGAGCCAATAGGTCAAGAGCATACTTAGGCTATGCAAGAGAAATCCTTGAATCTGACTGTGAGATCTCAATGCCAAAGAAGTAGTGCAACAAACCCAAGTCTATCATGTCAAATCTATCCTAAAGAGATGCCTTCACCACTATAATAGCTGATGAAGAACTCTCGATGATCAAAAGGTCATCAACATATAGAACCAAAATTAAGAGCGAATCATCCTGCCACAAGAAGTAGACATTGGGATCAGAATGGCACCTAGTGAAACCCACTGTGAGAAGGAAGGAATCCATCTTGGCATACCAAGCTCGAGGGGCCTTTTTGAGTCCATAGATAGATTTCCTAAGTATGCATACTAAGGAAGAATCCTGAACAAATCCTGACAGCTGCTCCATGTAGATCTCCTCCTCAAGGTCTCTATGAAGAAAGGCACTCTTCACATCCATCTGATGCACATCCCAACCATGTGTTGTGGCAATAGCCAAGGTGAGTTGGATAGAAGTCATCTTTGTAATGGGTGCAAAGGTCTCTGAGTAGTCAATGCCTGCCACCTGTGAGAAACCCTTGGTGACCAATCATGCCTTATACTTATCAACTGACCCATCTGCTACAAACTTGGTCTGATATATCCACCTACATCAAACCATCTTTCTTCCCTTAGGAAGTGAAGTCAAATCCCAAGTGTGATTTTTTACTAAGGAAGAATATTATTTCTCCATAGCATTATCCCACTCAAGTACCCTCGATGCCTCTCAAAAAGTATATGGATCCGAAACTAAAGCAAAGAAGGCATGTGGATCTCTCTGAAAATCCCCCCTAGTATGTCTATCATCTGTGAGATCTCCTGCCCAAGTGCCATCACTCTCAAGTGTCTGTCTAGCCCAAAGTGGCCTGAAAGTGGGTGAGTCAGATGCTAACTCCTCATTCTCTAACTGACTAGAGGTGTATGACTCTACATCACTATCCTCACTATCTAAACTTAAAGAAGAAGATGTCTCTAGCTCAAGAACCTACTATGGCTGATCTAAACCTGATAAGGAATCATCATGAAGAAGAAGATCCAATGAGGGAGAAGTGTCAAGTGTTGAGTCTCTAGGACTCTCCTAAAAATGGACACTTCTCTCAATGAACAACTCATGAGTGACTAGATCTAGAAGGTGATATCCCTTAATACCATCTGAATATCCTACAAAGATGTAAGGCTTGGACTGATGTTCCATATCTTTTCATTTCTTCTTCAAAATGCAGGCCATGGCTATGGATCCAAAAAATCTAAGGTACTCAACATTAGGTTTCCTTTTATGCCAAGATTCAAAGGGTGTTATCTCTTTCAAATCTTTATGAGGAACCCTATTTTGAATGTGGCAAGCATAATTGATGGCTTTGGCCCAGTACTATGGTGTTAAGGATTTGGAGTGAATCATACAGCTACCCATCTCTTTCAAGAACCTATTTTTGCATTCTACAACCCCATTCTGTGAAGGACTGTAAGTGACTATGCACTATAATTCAATCCCCTCTATGGTGCAAAATTGCTCAAACTTGATGCTGACATACTCCCTTCCATGATCAGTTCAAAGAAACTTGATGAATTTCTCACTCTATTTCTCAACAAGAGCCTTGAAGTCTAGAAATTTTTCAAACACTTTGGACTTTTGTTTGAGAAAATATATCCAAGTGTACCTAGAGTAATCATCAATGAAAGTGAGGATGTACTTGGCCCTTGTGAAAGATGGTTTGGGAAAGGGTCCTGATACATCACTGTGGACTAACTCCAAAAGTTGTGAAGCCCTCCAAGCTTTGCCTTTGTCAAATTTTGCTTCAATATGCTTCCCAAGGGAGCACCCCTTGCAAAGTCTTTTTGAGAATTGGACATGAGGCAAGCCAATGACTATGTCATTTTTGCAAAGTTGCTCAAGATAGCAGTAGTTAAGATGGCCAAACTGCTCATGCCACAATTTGCTAACTCCATCTAAATGAGTCAGCAATGTTGTTGGAGAAGAATCTAATGCAAAATGTGAGAAGGTGTATAACCTAGTTTGGTGATCTACCCTACCCACTGCCACTGTAGTATCACTATGTAACTCCCTGATAGCCACTGAATCTAGTGAAAACTCAAATCTCATGCCCTGACCAATGTGAGTAATTTGGTACACTAATAAGATATTGGTTAAAAGAGAAGGAACACTTAGAACATTATTGAATGTTCCTCCTTCTATTTCAATTGACCCTCTCCCTGCAATAAAAACTGATGTATCATCACCCAAACTAATTAAAGTCATGCTACAAGGCTCTAAAGAAGAAAACTCATGAAGATGTGGAAGCTACTATAGCTACAAGGGCCTTGCCCTTTTCTTTCTCCTTACCCTTGCCTTTTGCCTTGGTAGAATCTTAGGTAGATGAATTCTGCTTGATGGACTTAGGAACACCTATGTTGTTCTTCTCTAGAAGATGAGTTAGGTGATCTATTTGTTTCTTCATGCATTTATGTTCATCATGCCCTGTCTTTTTACAATAGGCACACTTAACCTTCTCCTTCTTAGGTTTAGCATTGGAAGAGGAAGTCTCAGTGTTATTTTTGGCAAGATTGGTGTTTTCTTTCTTCTTCTCCTGATCCTTGTTCTTTTTCTTCTTCTCCTTTGTTAAAGTCTTGTCCTTACCATTTCCAGCTATCAAAGCTTGGAGTTGAGTAGACTTCATTATGCCCATTTGAATTAGATTATCTTGCTCCCTAGTTAAGTCAGCAATGAATGAATCTAAAGAAGGCATTTTCCATGTAGTGCCAAGGGCACTTTTTATGGCATGGAAAGTGGAGACAAAGACTGAATAGCTTGGACCTAACTTTGTGAGAATAGAAAGTATGAGTTGATCATCTTTCTTCTCTATCCTGCATTCTTTCAATTTCAATCTAAAGGCCTTAAACTTAGTGAAGAAGTCCTGTAGGGTGTCAAAGTTGCTAGGACTTAGACTTATGAGTTCATTTTTGAGCTCATGACCTCTCATCTCATCAATCTTCTCAAATAATTTTTCTAAGGTGTCCCATATGTCATTGGAAGTCTAAGAGGATTCTAGATGGAAGAGATGTTTTGGAGACATTAAAAAGCTTAGTAATCCAAAGGCTTCATCACTACGGTTGTACCACTTAACCTTTTCAGCATCAGTGTTGGGTTCTACTTCAGTACCCATGGTGATCCTAGACAACCCTTTACTTCTAAGAATGATTGACATTTTAACCTTCCATTCATGATATTTGAAGGGTGTTAGGGGTTTAAGTTGAAAAGAATCTATTTTTAGCTAAATTTAGGTGAAGTTGTGTTGATTGCAAGTTGTGAGTTTATATAGAAAGGAGAACGAAAGTGAAGATTTACAACTTGTGAAAATAAATCACACCCTACCAAAATATTGAGCCCCCCCAAATATCAAAGTACACCCTCAAAAGACATCAGACTCAACTGAGAATGCATCTTAGAGCAATCAGTGCAAGACTAAAGCAAACAAGACGTCAGACTCAGTCGAAAATGCATCTCAGGAGACCCAAATTTTTGGCACTTTATAAACTAGTGCATTTTTGACAAATAACAAGTATACAATGTGGATAATTGAATTACAAGCACTTTTGCAAAAAATGGTGCCCAAATCCAAGCTATCATTTGCAAGATATTAAAGGTACAATTTTCTTGTAAACTAGTGTTTTTGCAAAAAAACCACTAAAACATTAAAAAAATGTCTATTAAGGGAGAGAAAGTGGCCTTCCAACCACTCATTGGATTTGGCACGGAATGAGGAATCCAAAGGAGGTCTTTGTGAGGGGGAATTGGCCTCCTACCAACTTAGGCCTCACCCTTCATCTTCATAGGTTGAAGATACAAGTTAAAATTTAAACCCCCAAAATTACCAGACTGTCTAAAAACCTTAATACTCAGTCAAATTGACTAATTTTTGTTTTGACAAGTCAATTTTAATAAAAAATTAAGTTAAAGATAAAATGGATAGAATGGTAGAGTGTTTAAGGGTCCACATGGGATGCCAAGCATGAAAGAGGGTGCCTTTTTCAAGAAATTGTAGTCTAGAATTTACAACAGAAAAGACAACAATTTCAGACCTATGCTAGAGCATACAGCCTGTCTGAGGCATGGTAGAAGACTGTGGCAAAAATATTTCACTGAAAAATAAGGGTGCTCTACTAAGACACCAATAAAAATAGGAAGTGGCATCCAAAAAGGGCACAGTTCTAAATTTTTAGCAAAAAACAAAACCAACTTACAGACCTGGGCCGTATGGCTAGCTTGGCTGGTGGCATGGCAATAGAAGTGGCATTGCAAGAAGAACTATTGTGTTGAAGGCATGGAAACTAAAAAAGGTTAGCTGAGGATCTATAGAAGCATGGCACAAAATAGAATTTTGGTGCCTACCTCCTTGCTCTTTGCTCAACAATGGTGCCTAAGTGCATCAACCTACAGATTTATCTGTAAATAACTTGTCTGCTAGTGGTATTCTGCCAAGACACCCAAATTCAAGGATCCCAAGGAAACTAAATAGAAATGATATAGATAGATTTTTTTTAATTTAAGACCAAATTTAGAATTAAAAAAATAAAGACAACTCCACTCCTCTTAATTTCAAAATAAGCTAAAAGCATAATCACACACAAGATTACTGGGTTAGCTCTGATGCCATATTGGAGTTGTCAAAATCTGAATAATGCAAATGCAATGGAGATGTGATCACACAAGTTGAAGCAAGTGCACACCACATAGATGCTGAAGCAATTTGAAAATAACACAAGAAGATAAATTGCACAAGACAAAATGGAGAAAACCAAAATCTGATTAGCATGAGATGGCCAAAGTGAGGAATACATATAGGAGGGTATGTAACTCTTCCACAAAAGGTGGACAAGGCACACCAAGAATAAATAATAACTCTTCCATGAAAGGTGGTGACAAGGTGCTAAGAATAGAGAAGTAACTCCCATCAAGGGAGTTACTTATGACACCTATGACACATCTATGACACACACCTTCACATAAGCTAGCCTATTCCACAAATGTAGGAAAACTCCATTTATGCACAAGAAATACAATTTTCCTAATTAATAAATAGGGAAAAATAAAAACCTACACTAATAGAAACATTCATATCATGGTAGGAAAATGAGGTAGTAGTAGACTAAATGGATAAAAAAGTTGATCAATTTGGTTGGGTTGTTTGAATGAGTTTTTGATTAGTAGGTACCAATTTGTATGTTAGGGTACAAAAGAGGTATAGGGATGTGTGTATGCCATAGTAGGTAGATGATGGAGTGAGAGATCAAGGCATGCATCATGTCAAAGGTATCATTATTATAATTTCATTAAATAAAATGGTTTGTAAAATAGAGCTATGGGGTTCTAGTTATGGGTAAAATGATATTTTATTTTTGAATAGAAAAGTTCATTGATATAAGAATTTTGATTGACTTTGGGTTCATTTGTGTAGTGACTAGTTTGAGATATTGGAAATTTGGAGTGAAAAATGACTAGTAGATGATCACCTTCCATGACTCATTTTGAGTAGCTAATAGCCTAGATTTAGGCTGGCAAGGAGATCAGCGTGGTGAGTAATCTTAACACTTGATTCTTTCTTATTTAAAATCCTATTTTGGATATTTTTGAGCTATTTTAAGTATTCTAGGAAAGTTTTTACTAGTTCTAGTGCTCTTATCCTAGAGCCAGCACTGTTACCCAAGATGTAGCACTGTTGTCCAAGTTCTAGCACTATAGTCCAATGTTAGTGTCCATCTGCAACACTGTTGTCCACTATGGATGGTTTTTTCAATTTTTGAGTTGTTCTTATTTTTATACTTCTTATCTATTTTTCCTATCATGGTTGTCTAACATATAGTTTATTATCTAGTGTTTTTAGGGTGAGGTGTAGATGTGAGAGTTTCATAGAGGTCAAGTGATGGAGACACTAAGGATGTTACCATTGCCTATTGATGAGTGTGTCATGATAGATAGAGTAAGATTGGGTCATGTATGTGACCTGGGAATGATGTAATAGGATAGGTACTTTATTACCACCTTATGTGAGAGGTATAATGTTGATACTTATACATTTTGTCTTCCTTATAGAGATATCACTATTACTGTAGAGGATGCATATCATATTTTTCATTTATCGATTAGTGGGTGATGGGTGACACTATAGGATGATATGGGTGTTGATTCCATTGATCAAGCATACTTTTATTTTGCTAGTGTGCCTTTAAGTACACATCAGAGAGGTAGTGATAGTTATTTATTACTATTGGTTGTTATGAAGTCAAATGTTCCATGCCTACAAAAATGGTTAGCTATATTATTAGCTTCTTTTGCTATAGTGGATGGTAGAGGAGTGTTTATTTCTTATAGGATTTATAGGGTGGTTTATAACATTGAGATGTATGGTACTATGTTCTCATGGGGCAAGAATATGCTTGCCCATTTATACAAATATTTATATCGATTTACATAGGAGGTATTTAGTGGTGGTCTAGGTGCAACCACTTATTACATTATAGGCTTATGAACATAGTAGTTGTATGATCGATTGGATACATAGACATTTGATGAGTGATGGATGAGTGATTTAGCTATCTGATCTCCTAGGATAGATCACTATAAGAGGATGCTAGATAGATTGGTGGCCTAAGATATCATATGGAGGCCCTATAGAGGATTCCTTGTATGACCTAAGGATGCCGATCAGCTACACTACATGAGGGTCAATTGTTGGTTATATGATCATTGTGATAGAGAATATGAGTGTTTTTAGTATGAGAATATGCTAAGTAGTTTATATTTTGATAAGATGTTCCTCTTATAGCATGGGTATGGTTGAGGAGTGTATGAGCACTAGTGAGAGTAGGGGCTTGTGTAAGACCTACTAAGGTTGAGTTGGCACCATTACCTTTGGATGCACAAGATGTGGTTAGAGATATTCCTAATGTATATGACATGGGATGCACTAAGGCATATACTATATGGTAGGCTAGGCATTGTTGGGCTCCATTATATCCTATAGATGGAGTGGATGTTCTTGTATATAAGGATCTTGAGCTGATCCAGATAATGGGAGGTAATCAATGATTATATTTTAATTATACATATGTTTTTTCTTTAGTTTGGTTTGAAATATATATTTAATATAGTGTTGTACTTCATATGTGTGTAGGTGGGGTGGGAGGTGCTTAGGATGAGGTACTTACTAAGGTGGGTAGGGGAGATGATGAGTTTTGGGAGACCATCATTGAGTTGACACTCTGAGAGCTCATGTGTCATGTTTTTAATGATATAATGGAGGAGGATTTGATAAAGCAAGTGATGGTTATGACTAGCAGGTACGCTCATGTGTTTGATAGGGTTGATATATCTATAGCTGAATATGTTAGGGAAATAAGAGAGAGAGAGAGAGAGAGATGAGCTTAGAGCTAAGTTGGATAGGTATAGGATACCTCCACCTGATTGTGGCATGGTGATCACAAAGATTATGGATGACTCTATGGATCTTTAGCATTGATATATGAACTAAAACTAGTATGACTATACATTGTATTATTCTATTTTGTATCACTATTTGAACACTGTCAACAAATTGAACAAGTACCCATACTACTCATGTTGTGTAGGAATGTGCTCTATATCTGATACTATCTACTGAGTGATAACTATTTTTGTGTGAATATTCTACACAATTTAACTTTATTTATTATGTAGCTGAAATTATATGTTGTGGAAGAGGCTCATCTATTCACAATCATAGTGGATTTATATGAGAAATAATACCCTATGGCCTATGTTGTGATGTATATGACTGATTAATAGATTAATATGGAACTATGACATGTGTTGGTGGTTTATCTAATCTTAATCACAGTAGGTTACTACATGAGATAGGACCCTAAAAATCTACCCATAGTGAATATTTCTCATGATTGGTCCTTTGTTTTTGTTCCTATGACTCTATTGGATATGTATATGAAACTACATATGTATCCCTTAGAATATGGTTTTATGTGTAGGTTTTTGTTGTTGTACTAGTTTCCAAACCTTCTAAGGTAGTGGAATAGGAGATCTCTTGTGAGATTCTATCCTAAAACCTACATTACACTATTGATGAGTGACCAATGATTCTTATAAAGGAATGTCTTGGGATGACTCAATCATGGAAGAATGAGGTCTAGGGTTCCATAATGGAGGATATCTCTATACCCCTTATGTAAATTCTATGATACCATTATCAACACATCTAGTAATGTAATCATTGAGTCTGAAACAATCATTATCTCTATGTCCATGGATATGATGATAGTGACAAAAAGGTTGATGTGGCTATTTATGTAAGAGATGTAAATCTCATCAATGAGAAGATGGTAATGTGATTAACCTCTTATCTAATAGTGTTGATAATGTGTCATATGGACTATCCTACTCTGAATCAAACTGTAGTAGTGCTTTACTATTATTTTTTGTAGTGTAGACTATAGGTTGTGCTTTAGAAGCTAGCTCTTTGTTCTTGACTGGTTACTTTTTTAATTGTGGTCTCCTATCTTGTCTAGGACATGGTGTATGTTGAGTGTTGGAGATATATCTAAAGATGTTTCTATAAAATCTAGAGTGATCTGATCAATTGAATCAACCTTAATCAATCCAAATTTCTTTTCTAGAGATAAAACTATATAACACAAGTGTCTAAAAGAAGACTCTATTTGGTATAGTAGATGCTTGATTAGAGGTTGGTGAATCCCCTTAATAAATATATGTTGAATATATAGATATGCTAGTTTGTATATCAATCTTAACATGTGAGCCTTGATTCTTAAAATATATGTACTAACTATCTCTAAAGAATTTTGATGTAGTGTGTCAAGTTTCTCATATGTAACATGAGGCCCCGTGTTTATGATATAATATCTAAGAAATGCGTCCTATAAGTCATCATATGTGTGCAATGAACCAATGGGGATTAAATGAAAGAACCAATTATGTTCTTCCCCCACTAATGTCTACTACAATAACTTAAGTAGAATCAATGGGATTGCATGAGATGATAGAGCCTTTAAAAAGCCCTGAAGGTGTATGAATGGATCTCCAATTCCATCAAAATGAGGTAATGATGGTATCTATAAATGCTTAGGTAAAGAAAATTTTATGAATGCATTAAAAATAAGGTTACCATGTAGATAATTTGAATCAATCCAAGACTTACAAGCTTTTTTCTATGGTGAGGAGATGTACTTGCTGTTATAATTCACCAACTGCATGTATCGATGAAATAATCTCTTGGGAAGGGATATTAGTATATTGAAGTGGTTCATTTAATCTTTGGGTTTGATAATCTAATTTAGCCATAATAATGCTACATTTTACAATTAGATCATAAAGAGGGGGTGTGCTAACTTGAACCTTAGGAGTAAAGGTAACTTGGACCTTACTATGTGGGCTACCATTCTCTTTAGGTGAAGTGAGAACTGGGTTCTACTGTAGTGAGAAGTGGCTTGGGAGATTCATTGGTATCTTTGTGTTTTAGTAAATTACATGATAATTTAGTAGAGGATGTGATATTATTATTATCATGTGCATTATTTGAAATAGAATTATGAATAGAAGTAGGAGAAACATTTTGAAATGCATTAGATTTGAGAGGAGTAGGAGATGAATTTTCTTCTTTACTATATGCATAATAATCATCATTATTTCATTCATCATCATATTTTATATTTTGTGCATTTGAAATAGAAGAGGTAGAAGTATCATTTTTTAAATCACTTTCATTCTCATATTCATTTGCATGTTCACAATCACACTCATTATCACTTCCATCATTGCTAGGGAGAGGTGTAAGAGAAGAATTTAATTCATTTCTAATATGCAATAAGTTATCATTGAAATTTACAATATCATGTGTATATATGTTATCCATGGATGGAGTGTATGCATTTTCTTCATTGAAGTATGAGAAGTAAGAGTAAGAGAGTTATCATTTGAACATTCTTTGAATAAAGGAGAATTGAGATCATGATATGCATCATTTGAACTATGCTTTGGTAATTTGATTCTATTGCATTTATATTGTTGTATTGTGAACATAGCAGTAGAGAGAGAGAGAGAGAGAGAGAGAGAGAGAGAGAGAGAGAGAGAGAGAGAGAGAGAGAGAGAGAGAGAGATTAGGTTCACATGGAAGTAAATTATCACCTATTAGAGGTTTAATTTTAAGTACGTGACTAATTTGTTCCTTTTGTGCATTGTGCATAGGAGAATGAGGTGAGAAGTATTTATCCCATTTATCAAAAGTATTTTATTTAGAAGAAGGGATGAAAGAGATAGGTTTGTAAGGGGAAGATGCATCTAATTTTTCTTCACTATCACTTTCATATGCATGATAATATTCTTCATTGCAATAATAGTAATTATCTTCATTGTAAATAAAATGCAATTTTGCAAATGTGTCCACTCATTATCATAATTATGCAAAAATTAAGAAATTTATCTATGGGGTGAGAGGGAAGAAGTGCCTTAGTGGCCATTTTATTTCTTTCACCAAAAATAATATGTGCAATTACTATTAAACAAATAAATGAAATAATAACTACTAACATGGAAATTTTCAAAATACTTGTGACTATCTAAATAATTTTCAAAAAATTTCTAAATAATTTCTAAAAATTTCAAGGATGAATGTTTTGAAGGTGGAGGACCTAGTTTAGGAATTTAGGGTTTTGAGCTAGGGTTTTGGAACTTTTAAAATTATGGCTATAATTTAAATTCTAAAATTAATTTTAAAAATGTAATTGCATAAAAAATGATACAAAAAATCAGAATTTTAAAATTGAATTTTTGCAAAAAATAACTACGAATTTATAAATTTTGAAAATATTTTTAGCACACTAAACAATTTTCAAAAAAATTGAAATTAATTTCTAAAATTTGTAAGGGAGGGAAACTTGGGGTTTGAGGACCCATTTTGGAAATCTAGGGTTTTGATATAAAGTTTTAGAATTTTTGAAAATTATGTCTATAATTTAAATTCTAAAATTAATTTGAACAAGGTAATTACACAAAAATTGATACAAAAAAATATAAATTTAAAATTGAATATTTGCACAAAAGAGCTACTAATTTAGAAATTTTGAAAATATTTATAGCACACTAAACTATTTTCAAAAATTTGTAAGGGAGGGAAACTTGGGATTTAAGGACCTAGTTTGGAAATCTAGGGCTTTGATCTAGGGTTTTAAATTTTTTGAAAATTATGATTATAATTTAAATTATAAAATTAATTTGAACAAGATAATTTCACAAAAATTGATACCAAAATCAGAAATTGGTAAAGTAATTTTTGCACAAAATATGAAGGAAAAACCCTAATGGTACCTAGGGTTTTTAAATTTATTCGAAGTAAGTTGGGTTCACCAAAATATTTTATTATTTTTGTTAATCTAGTGTTTAGATGATAAATAATAAGGGTGTGGAATAATAGGAAAAATATAGCTTAATAGGGAAAAATATAGATTTTAACAAGTAATTATACAAGAGAAATAGAAATAAACTTATCTAGTTTTAGACTAAAATGAAAGACTCTGAGGCTAAAATTTGAAGATCAGGACTAAGACATTGTCGGGAATCTGAATCTAGGTTCCATTTTATAACTAGATAGGAGTGCTAGAAATAAAACACCCTAGTGTTTGGCATTATAGTTCTTCCTAATGATTTTTTCATAAGGATCTAAGGTTTTTGGATTTTGTTCACTTGGTCAATGTGATCTTATATACCAAATTTTAGGGGTTGTAAGTCATTAGAGCTCATTGTAGGTCTATTTTAATCTTCAATACCTATATTCATCTACACATATATAAACAATGAATACATAAAAATCAAAAGGGGGGAACTGGGTTAAGGGAAGAATGATCACAAAATTAAGAAGCCCTATTATTTTGATTACTACCTACATTAACCCTCAAGCTAGGGTCTCAGATCCAATGTATTTCTCCCTTAAGGAACATACATAATAAATACACATGATAGATGCAAGAATGAATTTTAGCTAGGTCCTTCTTTGATCAATCATGTAAGTCTATGTGTGATGCAAAGAAGCTAAGTTATACTATTGACTAATTTTCATTATGTTTAATGTGCCAAACTAGTAAGTGCTAGATATCAAATGCCTTGTGTAGTCATTTATATAAGAGACTCATTATTTTGAATTTGGGAATTTTATTCACATTTGTTCAACATTGGAAAACTTAGGAACAAAGATAAAAAATGGGTAAGACTCATCTAGTAGGACAAAGTAACCATTGGAATAAAATTTGCAATAGCACCAAAAACTAGACACCCTAGGTTTTAGTGCTATATTCATATTTGGGCACTTTGTGCAGAGGGTCTAAGGCCTTGGGAGATGAAATAAGCTTGGAAAGAGTGACACAAGATAGTAAGGGTCAAGTCTAGAAGGTTAAAAATGATTAGGAATGGTCAAAGAGGTGTCTAGGGTATAAAACAAGACCAAGGCAAATCAAACAAAAAGACATGGCTAGATGTGAATAAGACTCATATTCTCCAATTAGAGTCTCCTATGAAAGGACTATGAAAAGACATGATATGTGTGGTTACTTGACCAATTTAGGATGTATACATTAACATCTCTCTTTTAAAGCCTATTTGGGATGCCTTCTCTTTCTTCTCATTATTTTAGACACTCTTCTTATGACTTTTTCCTCTCATAAGTAACTCTAATGGCCACTTCACTCTTCTTCTCACCTTCCAACTAGTCCATTGGCTTTCTTGTTCTCTTGTGAGCTTCACCATGAGCTCTATCCTCTCTATACCTTACCCAAATTATATTCTCATATATTCTAATTATCTCTCTACATCCATCATATCTTCTTTCCTGTATGTTTTCTAGGCCTATCTAGACCTTACTCTTAGTAAGATTGTCAATCTTACCTCTTCAACATCTTTTGGTCCTTTCTTCTTCTTTGAGTCCTCTATCTAGGATCTTTTCTTAACCCCTTTAACTCTATTTTTGAGTCTTTACTTCCTTTATTCTCTCTTCTCTATTGTCTCTTGGAGATCTATTGCTTACATTTCCTCTCTCTCTTTTCTATTCTTTTTTTGACTATCTTCTTATCCTTCTCAAAGGACTTTGGAGTTGTATCTCTTCTCTTCATCAACCTCCTATTCCTCTATTCTGACCTTAATACACCAAACTTGCAACCTTATTCTCCATCAATACCCTTTATTTGATACCAAATGATGTAGAGGTATAGGGAGAAGTCACTAAACATCCATATTTACCTATCTTTAGTCTTGAAGGATATCTCATACAATTATTATGCTTGTCTTGGTCACCCTTTATCAGGCTAGTTTCAATCTCTTTTCTTCACAACATTTGTTAGTCTCCTTGGGTGTTTCCTATCACTTATATAGATAGAGTCACTTCTTGATATAGTATACCTTTCTCATGACATTAAAATTTTGATCCCTACCTCATTACATTCATTTTCTTGATAAACATACTCTTACACCTTCACTAGCCTTCACTAAGCTATCCTCCTTTCACTTAAAGGACCAATTATTGATTTAAGTTTTAAAGAGACAAATAAATGCATATATGGTCTTAAATTATCATAATATACTATTATAAACCCCTTTCAAGTGACCAAATACACCTCAACCTTTAATTCTACATGCAAGACTTATAGAGGCACTCCTAGGCTTGTAGTCTTATTTTCAGACAAACCTCCTTGTATAGAATGTTCCATGATTCACCTTGGAAAAATAAAATAAATTAATATGCTATCACACTTTATCCTTTTTAAACTCTATGCTCAATATTAGAGTCTAATAGCCCTTGATGGTGTACTTTCTAGTTCAAAACATCCCTAATTAGGTCATATTTTAAGTCTTCAACCCTTTAACTCTGAGTTTCCATTGTATCAGTCTCAACACCTAAAAAAAATATCAAAATTATTTTGATTCACCTTTATTATGTTAATACCAATATTCACACAAATTTTTAGGTTCTAACTCCTTTGATAGATACCTAAATATATAAATGGTCAAGAAAGCCTTAAACGGGAACTATGCATAGCCTGAGGAGTATAAAATGCAATATCTTTAGTTTAATGTTCTTTAAATTCATTACAGGAACATATCAAGGTCTATACCAATAATATTTAAACCTCTAAATATTTATTGGTTCTTAACTATCTCTCACAAACTCATATCATGCTATGAACAAAATTTTGAATCTTTTGGAACCACTAGATCACAATCCTAATAATCCTTATTTATCTTTCATGCATTTAAAGTTCTTATTAAAGTTCAATGCCAACCTTGGGTAATTACATACACCATTTTACCTTAATAACAATCCATTCTCATTACTCAGTCCATATCAACCTTCTAATTTGAGTGCTTACAAAAAATTTATGTTCATTGATAGGGCTAAAACAGGGTTTTGTCCGACTAGTGCCACTCAAGGATTGTCTTATCTCTTTAAAGAAATAAAATATATAAATTCATATTAATTAGACACCTATATCACTTTTCAAATAAATTTCACAAAATGACTTCATTCACTCCACTTTCTACCCATTCACAATAACTATGAAAATAGGGGATCCAACTGTATGAATAGAGTGTTACCTTACATTATCTATATATTGAAACCTAGTCATTTATACCCACATTCAAACCTAATAATTTTTCACTCTAATAAGATTACTTTCACATGTAGACATATTCAAATGTAACAATTTCCTTTTCACATTTACTCCAAGAAACCTCAACTCATACAACATCATCTTGACTAACACAATCCATACATAGGATGCCCACTCTAAAAGTTCATCTTTCTTTTATTTTTCACTCTTAAACTTAATGAATGTTACCTCAGAGCTTACACCACTTATATACATATTATATATTAGAAAACATTGGTCATTTATGCATGGCAATCTTTTTCTATTATCGTAATCCTCTTCTTTACTGAGTATTACTGCACAGTCTTACATTCAAATACATATCAACAATAAGAACCTTGTTTAAGTAGCCTCGAGGTCTTATCAAAACACAAAGCATAAAAAAATTTAAAACTCATTATTCTATCAAATTTTTTTCTCTTTTATTCATAAACATCATTATTTCCCATATATAGTCCATTACTCTTTCTTAGTCCTTCATGGAGAGTGTTCATGATTCTTCCTTGCTACACTTCTCTCAACCATCTCTGGAGCTTCTCTCCTACTCTCTCTCTCTCTCTCATTCTCCTCTCCTAAAAAATCACATAAAATTCTATATTTTCACTAAATTCAATGTTGGTTATCAAATTAGCTACAAAAACTACCTCCTTTCTTGTCAACCCAATGCATGGGTGAGGGTGACCATACAAAAACATGACTTCCACCTTATGAATTAACATATAAATTATCATTACCCTTTACATGATATATTTAGAATACTTAATTCCAATTTATTAATCTATTAACTCTTTACATGCTTTTAACCCTCTTATACTCCATTCAAACATTTGAATTTTCAAATTCCCTATTTTGGAGGGAAAACACCTCGAAACTATTTGACATAAACCTATGACTCAAAATGGACTCCAAGGACAAAAATGGACCTAAGAAGGTCCCTTCCACTCATTTACATCATATTTTGACAAAATTTTACCTTTTATTGACCATAACACAAAAATGACATTTTTTTGCTTGATACTTCTACATCAGCACCCTTTAATGTGTTCACTCAAAGAGATTGAAACTCGACAAGTTATTGTAAGAGAAAGTGTTATTAAGTAATAATGTTTAAAAATATCATTTGTATATATTATGGATTTCTTAATTTTTCTAAATTATAAGATATTTATGTTGTTGATCATAATTTCTATACATATAATATGTATGGATTATTTCTATGAGAATATATTTCTAAAGTGATATGATAATTTTTTGAGGTATGTTAAGGTGTGTTATAATAACTTTTATGGGTTTCAAAACTTTTAAAAATTAAAAGGGAGCATTATTTTCAGAAAAAGTATAGAGGTGACACTCATGTACAAATTCTAATAATCTAAGAAATATCATGTATTCATGGTATACCCAATAAAATATTATAACTTTATTAGACATAACTTGATAAGGCATAGCTAAATTTTTTGGCCTGATAAGTATGTTATATGTAATAATTTGTATGAATATTTATGTTTATTTATCAAATTCTTTTATAACCTTATCTAAAGGTGAAATAGACTCATGATCAAGTCTAAGTACATTGAGTAAGGCCTCACTACAAAATATTGAATCTTAAACCATAATCTATGAAGAACCTCTTGATTCCTACATGGTTGATAATAACTTGGTAAGGTTTTAGTAACGATCTCTTTAGAGGGCATGTCCTTTGATTTAAAAGAGATGATATTTTCACTATCTCACAAGGTTTTGTCAATATAATAAAAATATGTTGGTTTAGACACTAATGCATTTAGTGAATCTAGTGTCTCAACTTAGGAAAAAATGATGCCATAAATTGATGTTTTTGGTGTTTTTACACTAAAACTTTTAGAAATTTAAATATATTTTAGTGGCATAAATTTGATGTGTTTATACACATCCAAAATTTTAATGATGCAAAATTTCACAAAAAAATGATGATGATGCAATGATTTCAAACAAAACATTCTTAGACCTAATCCTCTCCCTCTTGCTAGTATTTTGCCAATTTTTATCCCTGCAAACTTTAAGTTTTTTTCATTTTTAATCTTTATCCCTTCACATTTAAAACCCTTTAAATGATGGAGAACCAAAATCTCCATGAAGATTACGTAACCACTTTGGTGGTTCTTAAAACCACCTTAATGTTGTATATAAACACCATGGTAGTTTTATAAACCATCATAGTAGTTTTAGAACCACCATCTGCATATAGTTGTAGTTCAATCACTATTTAAATCTTTTTGAAATTGGTTGTCATGACTTTAGTTTACATGCATTTATCATGATTTTGATTGAATTTTTATTTTTTATCTTGGTTTCGTAGTACACATTTAGTATTGATTATGTCAATCTTAACCATCTCTGAGTTAACTCAAACAAGCTCAAAATCAAGCTTTAGTTAACTCCAATTTGTAACTTCTTCCTCTTCCTTATAAATATTTCACCTTTTTATAATTTTGGATCCAAAAATTTCATTATAGATTGAAGCTTACAAGTTTTCATAGAGCCATAATCAGTATTTTATTTCTTAAATAACTTAGCCTCATTTTGTGGTATTCTTTTGGTCATTTTCACATGTTGGAGAAAGGAGCTTATTTTGAAATTACTTGGATGTTTCACAATAATTAAATAATATATCATATAATTAATAGAATAATAATCATATCTACAGGGCCAATGAGATGTAGAAGGGTTGGTAAAGTGGGTTGGTTGTGCCCATCACCACCCAAATTCAAATCTCACAAGGTGTTTATAGGCCAGATGTGGTCATTTGAGCTTACTCAATGGTTTCAAGTGATCAAGTGGTAGCTATTTATATTGGTTTAATAGTTCTCAGGGACCAGACCCTTGGTTTGTGTCCTAAAACTAGTTTGTAGCTCTAGTAAAAAGAGAATATCAATAAAAAATCATCATCATCATATTCATAGTAATAATTGACAAAAGAGTATAATACTTGATGATTACGACTGAGTTACTTTGAGGGGAAAACCTCCATAATAATTAAATAAGAGTAAATTTCATAACATGATGATAAAATACTAACCACTACCTCCTATACTCTACTTATCCATGGTTATTCCATACTCTAACCCAACTAGGAACATAGATAAATTTAATATTATAATATGAAATATATGTAAGCCACAAGTTGGCCACACATATCCCTAGATGCATTAAAGGTTAAGGGTGTAACATGTCCATACTGTTTAAAACAACATTTCCATCAATATAAAATCAACTCTAGACATTGTTGTAGGAAATATTCATCCTCTCATGTTGCATATTCATAATTCAAACTCTTTCACTTGATCAAATACTCCTTGAGTCTCTTGTTTGTAGCCTTTTTGTGTGTGTGTGTGTTAAGGATATCCTCAAATTTTAGAATGACTCTATCTTCTTAATCCATTTCATTTAACTAAACCTAGGCATAAAATCTATGTCCAATAACCTTATTCATGAGAGATACATTAAATATAGGATGTATACGAGTGAATTAGGGTATCTCTAACTTGTATGCCACACTACCAATTTTCTATAGGATCTGATAAGGGCCATTAAACACAGGACAAAGTTTTTTTATCCTTTTTATGGTACTTTAAATATGTCTACTTATATGGATTCGATTGTATAAATACCTAATGACTGTTATCAAAATTCTTCTCACTACAATGTTGATCAACTTGTTACTTCATTCTGTTTTGTTTCATTATCAAATTATCCCTTAAACTAGTTATTAACTTTTATTAATGTTGAATGCTTTTATCAATAGTTCAAACCTTGGGTTGCACCTTCAAATGTTAATTTATGTATAGGGGATAACATCCATAAATTTTCACAAATGAATACATTTTATAATAGGTATGGAAAGAAGTGTTATACCACCATTCTACTATCATCAACCAAAGGACCTAATGTTCTTGTTTATCTAATGCAAAACAATAGAGATGTCATTATAGGCATTTATTCACAACTTCTATTTTCTCATAAAATTAAGGATGATAAGAAAAACTATGAGCCAATCATGTACCCAAACATACAAATAAATTAGTTCAAAAGTTATTGGTGAAGATAAGATCATGATCGTTTACAATAATTTTGGGAGTACCATGCAACTTTTGAACTATATTGAGAAAAAATATAGATATTGTATTGGCTACTAATGGTTGTGATAAAGAATAAAAATGAGAATATTTTGTGAGCCTATCCACAACTACCATGATGCCATTTTTACCTTTATAAATCCATGAAAAGATTTTCCCACCATTAGCTAGGGATGGCTAATGGTAACATAATACTTGGTGTCATAATTGTTTCTCCTTTGTTTTGTTAACAAACCATGTATTATTCCATGAATTTTTGTACATACCCCTTGATTAATTCCCAAAATAAATCTTGTTTGATTCAATAATATGTCTTTTAAAATATCGAGTGCCCCCTATTGGAGATGCATGAAGATCTTGAATGATTTTGTGTTTGAGGATAGAATCCTAGCATAAGCATAATAAATATTTATACCATAATGTGTTCTCTTTATACTCAAATTTGTTAGAAACAACTAAACTATGATGATGATTTTATTGGAACAATTAATGGTTATGTCAAGTTATTTTGTACCCTTAATACATTAAATTACATTGGTTAAATAATAGTATATTTTGTCATTTATCATGAGTTTATACCTATATAAATAAATAACAAAATATATTAAATGATCATTCGAGAGGTTGTACCCATTAATATGGTGGTTAGAAAAGGTCACATTACAATGGTCATATTAGCTTGCCTATATAATAAAGAGTTTATATTTTAAGATGTAATGATAAAAAAGGAGAGTTGAGACAAATGAGGAAATGTAGAGAAAACACATTTCCAAGTTATGTGAAGATTGATTGAGAAGTGAGAGGAAGAAAGACTATATTGGGTACTTGTAAGTTTCTCATAATATGAATAATCTTTGTGGAATTTTTACATCTTGGAGGTTTTCCCACGTATATCTTGTGTTGGTTTCATGTATGTATTTGCTCTTGATCTCATATCTAGATGTATTGTTTGTATGTATTATTTTGCTTAATTTATCATAGTATTAAAGCTTGTGATGTGTTAATCAAGTGACAAGGTTGTAGATTGGGCTTGTTGAGTTGTGTTCAAGCTCATTTTTACTCAAAAATCTATGTTAATCATGTGGCACATTCATGAGAGTGTTGTTGGGCTTCTCACTTTGTTAATTTCATGATCTATTCACTTCAAGCATTCTTTGATAGATTTGACCAACTAGAGCTATTTTTAGGTCATTTTTAACCATGTGGAGGACTTACATGGCCTATGGTATGATCTTATACCTAAGGATCTAGTAATAAAATTTGATTTTAATATTATTTACTATTATTTGGCATCTAAATTAGTCAAAAATTAGTCTCTTAGCCTTTATAATCTTCCTTAAAGCCTCTAAGGCAATTTTTGAATATTTTTTATTTTTTTGTCTCCTCTCAACTCTATTTTTTTAGCATGTAAAAGATAAAAATTAGTATATTTTTAGTTTTTAGATAGCAAATCTCAATTTTGAACCTTCCATTATCTTAGTTTGGCTATTTATATGCATATACAACCCTTACTTGCCTGATTTGGACCCTTATATGTGATATCAAAATTTCTCTCTCCTTCTAAGCATCTTTATATGACCTGTGAGGTAGAAAATTCTTATAAAATAATTCTTGCATAATTTTTTATCCTTTTATGGTATATAAGGAAGAAATCAGGTAGATTAAGTGTTTAAATGTCATTCCAAACCTTAAGGATGAGTGTAAAAGCTTGTTTTTAATTTTTCTTCTCCCCACAAGCAATTATGTATGGCTCTCTAAAGGAAAAATTCTATATAAAAACTTTTTTTGGATTAATTTGTATTCCCTTTTAATGGTTGTTAGATGATTTCTCAATTTTTTAGTGTTCTAAAACTATCTGGAGAGTTCCCTTGGGCATCCCTTCAAGATCTAAGTATTTTCCTTCATCCATGGGCACCATTATATGGCTTTAGATAATAGTAACAGTAACAAAAAATATTTTTTGACTCTTAACCTCATATTTGGTCTTGGTAAATGCATCAAAGGGCTTGTATAAGGTGTTTAAAGAGTTTTTAAGACTTGGTTTGATCTCTATGAGATTTTCTATTACTACCAACTTTTAAAGGTGTACCATTATTTTATTATTGCTATGAAAACAAAAATATAATGATTAGTATAGTTTTTAATATTATATTTGTTAAATCAAATATTTTTTTAATTATTTTTTCCATGTAAGCACATGGTGGGCCCCCTATGTGTTGGCTTATATTTTCTAAAAAGATTAAAAAAATATTTAATTTTTTTATATAGTTAGAAGATACTTATTTAATATCCATTTAATACTTTTATTTAAAAAATCATAATTAATTAAATACTTTTAAAATCATGTAGCTTGCATATGAAGTCTCACATTAGATATAGGGAAGTTGACAAGTGTTTTTTGGAAAACACTTATAAATCCTAGGTCCTTAAATTAAATCTCAATCTCAATATGTTTTTTTATTAATATTAATGAATTTTAATTTATAAGTTTTCTTATGACACTTATGATTTTTTCCCTTGTTGTGGTTATTTATGTTTTTTGAATTGTTTTTCAATCAACTAACTGGCTAATGTTGTTTACTCACTAGAATATTTG
Organism: Torreya grandis; assembly: GCA_037957365.1. NCBI lineage: Eukaryota > Viridiplantae > Streptophyta > Pinopsida > Cupressales > Taxaceae > Torreya > Torreya grandis. The sequence continues at coordinate 3,362,234 of JARHVA010000624.1, forward strand.
TTTTTATTGAAAAATAAAATATAAAAAATGTTAAAAAGTTTGATTTATAAATATTTTTTTGTGTCAATTTAGTATAAAATATAAACTTGTAGTGTCAACTTTAAAATGAAGAAGATATCTTCATGACTCAATTTATAATATGAGTTATTCTAAATAAGATATATAATTCTTGGCTAACTTATTATTTAATTTATTATATGTGAATCATATAAAATGTTTTTTTAAATTTAACATGCTTGATTGTAAGCATACATCCACTCTTATTGAATTTAATGTTAAGCTTGATCCAAAACTTATGTGATAAAGCTAACCCATCTCTATAGATATCTTGTTGGTAGTTTTATTTATCTAACCATTACTAGGATATACATTTCATATGATATGGGTGTTGCTTCTAGATTCATGAAAGATCCATACTTAGATCATTAGAAATGAGAAAAATAGATATTGTGGTATATAAAAGGAACTATAAATTTTGGTTTATATTATTATTCCTATTAATTATGTTAATTTATTTGGTTATTGTGGTGCTAACCATACTATGATAAGTCTACTTCTAGATATGTTTTTATGTTTAGTGTAGGTGCTCTATCACTTGAAACACTTCATATATAAGTTTCTAAAGATGACATGTGGTTATGAAATATGATAGAAGAACATCATGTGAAAGTTCCTCATTGTACCAACATTCTTGGTGATAGTCAAAGTTATATAGCTTTGAAAAAAATCCAATGCAACACCAATGAACTAAAGCCTATTGAATTTCATTCAATAATGGGCCTATCTAATTTTCCATTGAGGGGGAGTGTACATGACAATATCACTTCTTGTGGGTCATGTGTTTCCTTCTATCTCTCTATAATTCTTCTCATTGTAAAGCATTGTAATATATCACTTTATGTGATTTTGATAAACTTCATATGAAAGTCTATATTTTACCCAATACATAGTAGCATGGAGGTCATTATATTATAAAAGACTAATATTTTTGGTTGATTATTTATGAGAAATTTTGGGATGTATTCTCACTATGAGATGTATTCTCACTGTGGGATGTATTCTCACAATCATGCTAGCTTCAACTCATTCTAAGTGGTTTAAGGTAACAGAGTGTAAAACCTTTAAAAATATATATATCTGTATAGTGTAATTATTTTAAAGGTGACTATGTGACTATGGTTACATAGTGTAATACCTTTGGGTATCTATAATTGTATAGTGTAATTCCTTTAAATGTGACTATGTGATTGTGGTTACATAGTGTAATAACTTTGTATATCTATAATTAAGTAGTGTAATACCTTTGGGTGAATATGTTTACATAGAATAAATATTTTAAAGGTGATTATGGAATTATGAAATATGTTTCCTTCAATTATTACCTCCTAAAACTCATCATGTGGATGGTTCATAGAGTGTAAGTTTGTTATGTTGTTACCTCTTAAAACTCATCATGTGGATGGGTCATATAATATAAATTTATTTTTATAAAGGTTATTATGGAATGTATCCCCACTTAACAATAAGGATACATATTGGAACAATGAATGGTTAAGTGGTGTTATTTATGTACCCTTAATACATTATCATGAGTTATCCTCATGTAAATAAATAATAAAATATATTAAATGACCTTTAGAGATGTTGAACCCATTAATGTGATGGTTGGAAAATGTCACATTAAAATGGTCATAAAGAATCTATATTTTAAGATGCAATGGAAAAAAAGGAGAGTTGAGACAAATGAGGAAATGTGGAGAAAACATTTCCAAGTTATGTGAGTATTTATTGAGAAAATAAAGACTGTATTGGATACTTGATAGTTTCTCATAATATGAGTAATCTTTGTAGTCTTTTTACATCTTGGAATTTTTCTCTCATATATCTTGTGTTGGTTTTGTGTATGCCTCTGCACTTGATCTCATATCTAGATCCATTACCTATATGTATTATTTTACTTAATTTATCAATTTTAAATCATGACCTATGTATCCATATAATTCTCCCATTCTAATTTTGTTTCTTCTAACTAATATACTTTCTAAATGTTCATTACACATAACAATTCTTTAACTGATTCATCTATCTTAGAAAGTAAATATGTTACCACATTATCTTTTGAATTCTCATGTATATTATTTCAAAGTTATATCACAATATTTTAGTCATCCATTTTTGTTTTTTTTATGACAATAATTATTTCAAAAATTATTTTATACTATCATGATCAATCTTTAATTGAAAGTATCTACGCATAAGATAAGGTCATAATTTCTTGACTACATGAATAATGACCATCATCTATTTCTCATAGATTGGCTTAAGCTTATTTTTACCTTAATTTGATGACAATAGAATGAAATGGGTCCTCATTATTGCATGAGTACTACCCTGATACCATATCCTGATACACCACCTTGAACAATAAATGTTATAAAAAATTAAGGGTTGTTAAAACTCAAGTGGTGCATATAGCCTCTTTCAGCTTCTCAAATGCCTTGATATTTGGTTCAATCTAATGGAAGGAATATTTATTCAACAATATTATGAGTGTAATTTCTATTTTTCCATATTTTTTTACAAATCTATAATAGTACCTCGTTAGCCCCAAAAATATAGAAATGTTCTTGAGGGTTTTTGCACTTGCCACTTTATCATATCTTTGATCTTTTTATGATCAAATTTTAATCATTTATGTGAAAAAATATGACCCAAATACTCTACCTCATAGACTCTAAAAGCACATTTGAAAGGTTTTTCATAAATTTTATACTATTCCAAAACTAGTAGTACATGTTTCACATGTTCTTCCCAAGTTTTATAGTATATTAGGATGTCATCAAAAAACACAAACACAAACCTCCTTAAAAAGGCCTAAAAATAGTATTCATCAAAAAATAAAAATGTATGTGGTTTATTTGTGAGACAAAAAGGCATGATCATAAAATCATAGTGGCCTTCATGAGTTCTAAAATTTGTTTTATAGATATCCTCATCTCTGATCTAAATTTGATGATACCCAAAACAAATATCTAGTTTTTTTTAAATAAATAACACCATGTAATTCATCTAAAAAATCATAAATTACTAGAATAGGGAACTTATCTTTAATGATGTACTTATTGAGTTCTTTTTAGTTAGGTCACATCATCCAAGTGACATTTTTATTTTGAACCATAACCATTGGAGACAAATATTCACTTTGGCTATGTTGGATAATACATGTTTTTAGCATCTCATGTACCATATTTTCAATTTCACTTTTCTAAACATATGGGTAGATGTATGGTATATTTTTTGTTGGTGTACTACCTAAAATTATTTTTATGGCATGATCATGTTCTTTTATTGGTGGTAGGCCTTTTGGAATTACATAAAAAAAATGATAGGTGGTCATTAAGAATCATTTGTAAATCAGGATTTGTAGACATATTTGTTGGTTGAACTTCTAAGTAAAATAATCATGCTACAAATCCTTTATACCCCTTTTTGATAATATTTTTTATCTAATGTGAACTAACTAATTAGGTAGATTTTTATTGTAATATACGTAGTAAAAATACCCTAACTTCAAAATGAAAGTGCATGAATAGCTCTTAAAAATTCATCTCTATTGTTCCCAAAGTTGTGATCTATTGTACTCCTAAAATAATGTTATCCCAACCCATTGAAATAAAAAACATATGATAATTAAGTAAGTAGTCCCCCACTGTAATCTTAATATTATTTTACTTTCCAAAATAGCTGATTGTGCCACCATTTATAATCATGACTTGAAATTTTAGAGTTCGATATATAAAATAGTTCAAATGAGTAGCCAATTTACTTTTGATGAAATTATGTGTACTTCCTTATTTAATAAACATTATCACCTCTTATTTCTTAAGTAATCCCATAACCTTATAAGTTTTATGAGTATTTATAACTAAAAGGGAATGATAGGAGATAGTAGGGTGAGAATCTTCAAATTCCTACTCTGGCTGTTCCATAGATTCTTGAAGATGTTACGACAAGTTATGATTTTTTATCCCTTATGGATAAATTCTATAGATATAATTAAATTTGGATTTTTGATGAGGATCAAAGTAAAACCTCTTTTAAATGTTATTTCATTATACCTTTTGGATGTAAAAAACTAGGGTAACATATCAAAGGTCTAGACTCATATCTTCTATCACCTCATTCACACAATAGTAAAGGTTTATGTTTATGATCTTATTGGAAAGGATAAAATGAGAGTTAACCATTTACAGGTTCTAAAAACCATCCTCACATGACTAATTGACTATGTAATTATGATCAATCCTATGAAAAATATGTTTGAAGTTACTAGTGAAAAACTCATAGATTACATCAGATCAAAGTGAAGAATTTACATGAACCTAATAAGATTAGTTTGATATTATATTTGACCCCCCCCCCCCCACAAATGAGTCATGAAATAGGTCATTCATAAAGAAGTTTGGGTGGGGGGGGGGATTCATAAATTTATACTTGACCTTATGTATGCAGTTTATCCCATTAACGACTTGATTAAAAATGAGAGTATATTGACTTGGTCAAAGGATTGATAAGATGTATTTAAAGTATTAAAATATTTTCTCATGGATCTAATAACCATGGAACTTAAATATAATAGAACCCTCATACTTTACATTAGGTAAACTAGTGTATCCCTTGCTTGTGTGTTGGCCCATGAGGATGATGATGATAAGGAACAAGACATATACTTTATTATGTACACTCTCATTGATTATGAGACTCATTACACATAAGAAGAAAATGATTACTTGGATATTATATTTACAAATAAACAATTGAGACATTATATGTTCAATTAGGAAATGAGGGTCATAGTGGGATACCAAGTCTTATAAACATTCTTGACCCAACCATCCCTTTCAAAGAAATCAAATAATTTAATTATAGTTTTGATCAAACTTTAACTAATGTATGCCAACCAAAATTCCATCAAGGGACAAGTCATTATTGATCAGCTTGCAGAATCCCCTTTAGAATTCAATGATATTACTGACAGTAATTTCCTTGATGAAATAATATGTTACATATAGAAACTCATGATGATGAGGCCATAAAATGCCTCATTATATTAATAAATAAAATCATTTTATCTTGCATAAATTATGTTTTAAAAGTTGACTTAGATATAGTTTTAACAACTTGTGTGTTTTATAATGAAATGTATGTATGTATGTATGTATGTATATATATATATATATATATATATATATATATATATATATATATAGCATATTCCTTAAAAGTCATTTTAGTCTACATTGTTGTTATTTTCAAAAAAAATGTTGGATAAAAGATGTCAAATAATATCTATACATGTTGAAATGAGTCATTAATTTAGATAGCAAAGTTTGAAGTTCTCAAACACCAAATCAAGGATAACCTTTATATAGCTCTAGAGATCCTCAGTAGCTTCAGAATCTCATATGAATCATCCCCAATTTTATTTAGTTGCTTTTGAGATGGATGTAATATTTATTCAAAATCATCTAAGTCATACAAACCCCCTTTATATCAACTAAAAATAGGTCTTGTATTTTTGTGTTGGTTTTTTTATTATTTTGGCATATGAATATGTAAGGATAGAATTAACATATTTTAGAAAATAATAAAAAATTTCACAATAAATAAATAAATATATATATAGTCCTAAATATGCTTACGTATTCATATTCTTATCTAAAAAATAGATAGGTTCAAAAAATAATCATCTTGATCTGAGTTTGTATGTAAAAGTTATGATCATTTTAGTTGGTTATATACATGCACAGTTCTATTTCTAGAGTGCATTGGTCTAACTCTGAAGTCCTATAGTCCTAACTCTAGATTCCATCAATATAGCTATGAAGTTGTATATAATTAGCTTCAAAGTTGTTTAGAATTGATTTTGTGATTTATTAGACTAAGAGAGACATGAGAGAATGTTTTAGGACATGTTTTATAGACTTTTTATATATATAAATTCAAAAAGAGAAACTTCCAACAACATAAATCAACACTACAAAGGTATATAACTATGGAAACATGCAAGTAAAGAGTTTTGAATATGATTAATACTTATTTTTAGAAATTATTTATATGAAATATATTTATATTATTTTTTAAAATATGTATTTCTGAAAAAGGAAAGAAATTTATAGTAATCCAACTACTATGAATATCTCACTTATAAAAGTTGTTGGAATGAACTGAATTTGTTGTATTATTATTTGTTATATTGTAATAATAAGAAATCAATTTCAAACTAATTTTTTAGTTAGTTAGAATAAGAAATCAATTCTAAATTATTATTTTTAGGTTGTTAGGATTAGAAAATTAGTTCTAAACTAATTTATTAATTTTTTACTTTCAAATAAGAATTTATTGAAGGAGTTATATTATATATACAAGCTTCTCATCCATTATGAGAGTTAGTAATAAATTAGTAGTTATTATTAGACAGTAGTAAAAGATAGAACTAAGTTATATATATATATATATATATATATATATATATATATATATATATATATATATATATAAATATATGTATGTATGTATATATATATAGTAAGTATTTTCAAAATCAATAAGAATTTGATGAAGTTTAGACAAAACTAAGTGTTTTTATAATCCTATTACAAGGCATAAAAAGAGCCCACTCAACCAATCAAACATGATCTTTTACAATATTTCTATGTTTATGTTATTATATGTTTTTATCTTCAATTATATTATGCAAAGTGTTTTTTTATATATTTAACCTACAAGTCTATGTGTTAGTTCATGTGTGTTTCAATCATATTTACTTTCAAATAATTTTCATTCATTATTATTTCATTTTAAATAATTTCTAATTTATACAATTTAAGTTAATTATGTGTTTTATTTTAAAGCATTTCAATTACATTGTGTTTCTTTTAAAGTATTTTTAATTACAGTAAAGTGTGTTTTATTTTAAGCATTTAAATTCATCAAGTGTGTTTGTTTTCACAAGTTATTGGTCATATTTTTAATTCAATTTAATTAGATTAAATATTTAGAATAAATAATCCACAACTCATCTCAAAGAAATGATTTTTAGTGATTATCTTTGATACCTTATTTTTGACTACCATTGGAAATCAATCTTATTTTGACATGACATCAACCAAGTTGAGTTGATATAAATAAACATATTGATGACACTCATCATTTTTGGCACCATTGTTAGATATTTTATAGGTGTTATTAAATTATAAATTATAAATTGATAATTGCTTAAGAAAACTTCTCATAAATTAGAAAATATTTGAATAGACCAAGAGATTCAAAGTGAACATATATTCCTAATAAAATTAAAAAAAGACATGAGTTGAACATGGGAGATAATCTAATAAATATATCAAATCCAAAAAATAGACTTAGAGTAGATATAGTTCAACTAATAGGAAGAACCTTTACCTTCCCTATTATCCTAGACCAAGATGATAATGCTCCAAGGAAAAACATATTCCCATCCATATTACTTAATTGTATGGGGATGTTAGAAAAATATCTTGACCAATTCTTATTTGAGTTCAAATTATTATAGCAACCCTATGACTATTAAATAGATATTTAAAAATTGAAATTATTTCCTTTTACACTTAAAGATTTAGTTATGCAGTGGTTTATAGATTTTAAACTAGATTCCATTCATTCATTTATGAAATGGAAAATGGATTATTATAAAAACATCAATAATATTATATGGTAAGAGATATAAATGAGGAATTATTCTATATAAAATAAGAAGAAGAAGAAATTATAGAATATTATCAAGGTTGATTCTTCTTTATCTATAGAAGATGTGGATATGAGTTGAATGAAGACCTTAGTAAGATATTTTTCTTAAATAAATTAGATGATTGTACTTGATATTACTTAAAATTCATAGGAAAAATAGATGAAAATAAATTATCTCAATGAAATTACTAAACTGTGTAGGAACTATTCAAGAACAAGGTGAGTAGTAAGAAACTAAAAATAGGGAAATGAAGTAATAATGTAGAACTACTCATGGAAGAGTTATCAAACCTTAAAAAAACATTTTGGTTCACTTATACACCACACTATATGTATTAAAAGTAAAATCTAATTCCACTATCTAGCCTATAGCTACGTATTACTCAAACTATCAATTGAAACATGGCCTCCAAGACTGCCCTCTAGATAGGATAGATATGTGTGGTATTTATGATGAAAATGACCATGACACAAAAAATTATAACCTTCTTCCTATCCTTAAGAATCAATTTAAATATATTATCCAACCAATGGAAAAACTCAATTACATACACAGATAAAGGAACAATTTTTATTATAATCAAGATCCTAATCACTTTGTTCCTAAAGATTATTCTAATCTATGGATGATGTCATGGGCTAGACAAATGCCTCCACAAACATGGGTACCAACAATTTGGTGTCCACAATATTAGACATCACAATAGTCATGGTGTCATAGCCAAATTAGTAACCATAGACAAATCAACAATGGGTACCTCAATAAGAATTTAATCAACAAAGGTTTCTACCTCAAATAGTATTAATGCCTACTCTTATCAACTAGCCTTCTCAAACTAAACAAGTAACTCAGCCTCAATTACTTGTACAAAAAATTTCAAAACCCAAGAATATAAAGGCAACCCATATATATGGATATAAATAAAAAATAAATATCAGGGTCAATGCTATAGATTATTGTAATATTTAATTGTGTTCAAGCAAAACATTGATTAGTTATCCAATTGTCAACATATAAATTCTCAATAAAAAATAAATTTTATTCCCTCCTAAGGATAAATATAACAAAAAATAATAAATTCAATAATTAGAAGAGGATTTGACATCTTGCATTGAAAATCCCAGTCTGGCTCTAGAGTCCACCAGTCTAGCTCTGGATATGCCTAGACCTAAGCTATAAATTATCAAATCATTTATAAAAGGTTATAAAACCAACTATAAGGAAACTCATGATTAAAATTATGATCACACACCTATATTTTAGAGTGTTATTGACATATAATAGTCAATAAGCTTTTTTTTTCAACTTTTTGTTGTCCACTAGTAGGTGTCACTTCAAAATAAGAGTTCTTCAAATACATGAATACCTTCCACATGTTAAAATGTCAACATGGTCCATTGAAATATCTCATGAATAAACATAGGCAAGTTAATTCAATCAATATAGAGACAAAATAAATTATATTCCAACCAATAAAAGCATTAAACATAAATAGTTGATTGATTTACGAATAAGAAAGTATAATTTCAGAATTCTTAGAAGTAATTTTTCAAGAAAAAAACTATAGAAAAATATTTGACTAAATGTTTTTTTGAATATTTTGAGTATGAATTTTATTTTTCTTGTAAAAACAAGGACACCATGCATGAATAACTAATAAATGTAAAAATAAGCATGAAAATGTTAAGAGAACCATGGCTACCAAATCAAGAAATGTTGGGTATGTATTTTTGGTTTTCATATAAATATAAATATTTTGATATAAATATGTATTTCATTTTTGGAACAATATACCTCCACCATTTCAATATTTTTCAAATCATTTCTATCAACGACTCATCCAATTATTTCAATACCAAGTCCATTCATGGTAGCCTCCACCACACTATTAATATTATGTTGGCTATGGGAATTTCCAAAATAACTATTCTATAATAATGAAATGATAACTTTTCCACCTCCTAAATTCCATCATAATCATATATTTTAATAGACCACACTCAAAATCAACCATAATAATAGAACCTATGCCAATTAGTTCTTAAAATCATAATAAATATTTCATTATTCATAAATAAACTAATCCATGAATCATATCAATTCATAAAAAATTTGTTTCATTATTTATCAATTTATCTTTGTCAACATGCTTAAATCAAATAACCTTTGTAAACATGTGAAATTATGTAAATTGAGATATCAAATGAAAGGTTTTCAAAAAACCCATGTTCTTGGATAGGTTGTTAACCTTTTACTATAATAATTTAAAACTAACATCAAATATTTGAGTGAAGTGTATAGACATTATAGATCATATTTTTCACTCTTTTAGTTTGATAAAATATCTGGGTTACTATGTATCTTCCCAAAATTTTATTTTGATTAGAAAAATCATAATTAATGGATTTGGAGTAGATTTTGAGTTAAGCTCAAGACCAATGAGATACATGTCATATATATGTATTATGATGAGCTACTATATTTTTGATAAGTAAAGAGACTTCATAAGATTAGTTCAATCCATCATGGACTATCTCATAATAACTTTATATTCCATTAGTCTAGCTTTAAAATAGACCATCCTAGCTCTGGAGTCCACTAGTCCAGCTCTTAAGTCCATCAATCTAGCTCTAGAGTTGCAAAGACTAGTTCATGAGCTCGATAAATGATATTTTGAACCAAGGAAATATTATTGGGATATAATAAAAAAATATGGGTATACTAAGGTGAATCCATTTCAAAATCATAATGAGTTAGGGAAGAAGATGAATAATCTTGAAGATGAAACTGATGTGAAAGTCAGTGTATGTTTTTTGTAGTATGTTTGTGCCTGGACTTTTTTTAGACACTCGAATGGAATTGTGAATATGATTATCTATAAAAAAACTACCTAGAGAGATTAGGTGACTATTTATAGGAAAATAGATGATCATTGTAGATGATCATCTCGACATTCCATATGATCATCTGAGCATTCCAAATGATCATTTGAACACTCCAAATGATCATCTAAATGATCCAAATGATCATTTGGTGTGAATATCTAGACAATCATTTGGATGCTTGATCAAACACTTGTCTATGATTCCATACCATATTTAATGCCTCTACCTACCTACATTAATTACCATCACTTTTGGTGTGGCTAGGTTTTCCTATAAATAAGAGCCTCAACGTTTATTTTTCACATGTTTTTTACACTCTACCTCTTTGCAACATTGTTGCTTGATGAGAACTAGACAATAGTTATAAAATTTTAACTTAGATTGAATTATAGCTATCCTCTACTAAGGTAATTTCATATGTGGGCATATCTTTTAGTGGAGGTATGTCTTTAAAACTGTTATCAATGGTTTTTTCTTGAAAAATTATCATATGATAGAAATTGTAGTTATTATTTAGCATCTATATAAAATTGTAGATAAATAAAATATAATAAATCATTTTATATTTAGTACTTATGTTTGGTTTTTGGTTAAAGTGAATGTCTTCCAATGGAGTTGTATATTCAAAATGGTTCACATCAAGTTCTACATGCAAAGTTGTACATGTAAACATTATTGAAACTTAACACAAAGCACCAGATGACCATCTAGAAATAATATAGTTAAATGTTTTCACTCTTGAGATGATCACCTGGAACACCTAAATGATTTTATAGTGTATCTAAAACATAGATGAACATTCTAAATGATCATCTCCATTAGATCATTTATGGTGTAAATATCCTAATGGTCGTCAGGGTGCTTTACTACCTAGAGAGCCCAAATGATTATCTAGAAGATCCAAACAATTATTTGGAGAACTTTGATGGCTGCCCTAAAATTTGAGACAATCATTTGCATGTTTTAGATGGTCATCTAGCTTCTCCAAACTATCATCTTGACACTTTAAACACTTTATACTATTGTTAAATGATCAACTTGAGTGACTATATAATAGACATATGTGTCTAGATGAGCTTCAACACAATTATAAATAATTAACTAGGGTGAAATGAATTATAAAATATTTTGTACCTATATTTTTTATCTAGATAAAATAATAAGATACTTTAATTTATTTCTTTGATTTTCAGCCCCCTTATTATTTCTAGTAGAAGCCACTAAACCACAGCTAGATAATAGACATGATTGATAAAAGATAATAAATAGTGGCAAATTTATCAAGATAAAGTGGCACATATTTTATTGGTACAGGTGAAAGTCCTATATATAGAAATTTAATTTTAACATAGGGTGAGATGACCTTAAAAAATAACTTTTCTTATAAAATAAAGTTGATTTAGCCATGTTACCAAGCCCACCAAATTACCAAAATTGGATTCCTAAAATTGAAATATTCATGAATTAATGAAAATTTACCACTAAAATTTTCCCTGATTTGAATCCTATGCATCATTGAATAAATGATGCAAATCTTTTTGAATAATAATGAGAGATTTTTTTTCATGCTTTACACATGGGTTGATTTTGGTAAAATTATCTCACAAAAAGTTCATAAAAAAAAATCATCTTTCTAGTTTATTTGAGTGTTGTAGAGGAACTGGAACAACCACTTCCTAATTTCTCATCATGTTATCATTTTTCCTGAAATGTTGAAAAAATAAAAAATAAAAAATAAAAAATAAAAAATAAAAAATAAAAAATAAAAAATAAAAAATAAAAAATAAAAAATAAAAAATAAAAATAAAAAATAAAAAATAAAAAATAAAAAATAAAAAATAAAAAATAAAAAATAAAAAATAAAAAATAAAAAATAAAAAATGAAAAATGAAAAATGAAAACCCTCGAATGTAATTGATGGTAACGGTTATAAAATTAGCTTGTTGCATGACCATCTACTACGTAAAATATCCTTGATCAAAAAACCATCAAATAGCTACACTTTTCAAATAATAAATAAAGTTGGACCTGTTAACTTTATTTTTCTACTCTCTTTCAACATCAAATAACCTTAGCCACATCAACATAAAGGAAGCAAAAGATAACTATGAGTATGGCTAAGGTATTTATTATTTTATTTGATTGCTAAATATAGTTATAATTTTTTTAATTGCCAATAGATCCACTTGAAGAAATTAAGTAGATAATTAAAAAAATAAAAAGAAAAAAAGAAAAAAAAAGGTGAAAAAAGAAGAAGAATAAAAAGATAAATCTCCCCATACATAAGGACATGCAAAAGTCTAAGCGTGGGAAAGAAGAGATAGAAAGAGTTTAAAACTAATAAATGGTAGCTCTTTTAAAATATTTTTATTATTGATTCAAATAGGCTCTTTTTAAGCACTTAATAAATACATTACTAAATTCAAAATAATGCTCATTTGAGATTTACAGTTCATCTTATATGATTTATAATAAGAGATGGGATGAATTAGTTGATTCCTTTAAAATGTAATTTAATATTCACAACTGAGAATATCTTTCAATAAAATAAAAGATCATTGTTAAAATGATCACATAAAAAGTGGATCAAAAGAATGTACATATCTCCACTACTCAAAATACCATCCAAGATTAACACAATATAACAAGCCTATGAATATTTTAGAAGATAGAAAATGTTTATTTTGGATAAAATAAGTTGAGTGGTTTTTAAAAAATCATGGTTGTAATAAATGACTGAAAAAGTTAAATCTACAAGGAAAGTAATAACATGCATGATGTCAGACCCCACTAGGTTAACCAGTTATTATGATAATTTTTTTCTTCACATAAATTAATTATAAAATCATTTATAGCTATCTAATTTATCATTGCTTGACTACTAAATGTATCTAAAGTAATAAATGTTATAATGTATTAATCGAATGGCTAAATTTTGGTCCATCTAGTATTATAATAATCAAATCAAATTACAAGCTAAATAAATTTTAATCAAAGTACAGTAGATAAAATCACATAAAACATATACTAATATAATCCATATTTTAGCCATGAACAATCTTACAGCCATTGTTATCTATAATTTTAGAATACTATATAATTTGCACATCTACTATTGATTTTAATTATCCATCAAATAATACAGTATAATGTATTAAAAAGCCAAATACATAATATAATGAGTACAAAAGGAACTTTATAAATAAGTGATTGATCCATGGTTGTAGCATGAGTATACTAATAATAGAGGTTGAATCAATTGATAGAAGGAGATCATCACCCAAGTTTTTTACCTACAACCATAGACCAATGGTCTCCTTTACAACTCATTTGGAGTGGCCCCACCCTTCATATAAAGGTAGATAAGAGTAGTGAAGATATTGAGAAATCAACCAGAACTTGTGTACCACCACTATTACATGCAATAATAAAACAGACCATAGAATTCAATCCTCTATATAAATGATATTAGAAAACATATGTAAACTATAAGTACATTGACATGATAATGTCTTAGCTATGACATTATTTTGGCCAAAGTTTTCATTATAGAAATTAGATTTAGGAATCTGAGTTATTTCACTCACATAAAACTCTCTGTTACTAAATCATGACTACCACACAATATCATGGGATAGGTATATGAATTAACCATTGGTATACTCATATAATTATCTTATGTTATCCAAATATAATGTACATATAAGGATTTAAAATTAGATTTATACAATTTGTAGAATACACATAGTACATAATATCATTAATTTCATTCATTTATCCATAAGGTGACTACATAGGTTATTCAAATAAAATGTATTATATCCATTTGTGCATAAGAGACTAGAATAAGATTAAATTTGTTCTAAGTCCCTCTTTCAAATATAATTCAAACACACAAACATGTATAATTGATAATAACACTCAGTCAATAGAGTAACCATAAATGCTCCAAATGACACATAGTATAATTAAATCTATAAGTTTTCTTAGCTCATCATGTTTAGTTGTAAAATAAAACCATAAAAAAATAATATTATACTGTGGTTATACTTTTTCAAATAAGATATGCCCTTTTCATACCTATAATAGAGCCCTTAAGACATTATAAACTCTAGGATTGCTATTCAATATATTTTATGTTTACTCTTCATGTTTATTACTTACCAAACAAATTAAGAACAAAAATCTTCAAAAATAATATAGAAATATTCTCTTATTTATACATTTTACTCAAATCTATATCATCACATATAGTTTTACAAAACTTTCTCATGCAAACATTATAAGTTTATTTATGGAACTCTGTGTATATTAAACTACCTATTAGCATATGTTTTTTGTTTAATAACTAAAATAAATATTTATACTCATACATACATACATATATATATCAAGAATTAAAATATATAACTCTCATATATGAGTCAAACTCAAACCCAATTCATTGAAGGATCAAGGCATCATAATAATAAATTAAATTCCAAAAGTATGTATTATTAATCTTATACTTCCTAGTTTATTTATACTATTATATATTTGAAGATCCTTGATGTATTTATGCTTAATGTAATATACACACTCATGCTAATTAATTTTTTAAATATCAATACATATGTCTGTACAACTAACTAGCCATTTTATAGTTTGTATTTTAATTAACTATTTCCAACATGACCTATAGTTAGGTTTATTTTAGTATTATTAACTCATGGTACTTTTTTATTAGATCATTATAAACCACATTATGCAAATCCACAAATAATTGTTTCCTTAATTTCATAACCAGATCTAAATTATTTGTTATAACCTATAATATTAATATATTTAATATAAGAACCAAAGAGATGGGGTTGCATTGGTAAAGCAACTTGGTTGTTATATGCACCACCCAGGTTCAAATCTTGGAGGTATGGAAAAGGTCAATTATGGTTTAATTGGTATTAACATCAATTGTGGCAGGATTGTAAATACTAGTTGTGGTGAGAATATTTTGGTAAGGAATGTAAAATGCCAATTATAGTGGGAATATTGGTATTCTAGTATTGGCCAGTAGTGGCCGTTGATGTAACCGATTCAGTTGTTCTAGTCAAAATCTATGTAGATATCTAAAATATATATATTTAATACAAGATGAAATATAAATGACCTCTTCAAACATTTTATGACCTCCTACAAGGATCACATTTCAATATTTAGTCAAATCACTAGTATAAAAAATATTTATATGATATAACTCTGACATGTATACATATTTATTCATATATATACATATACATATGTATATGTATATACCTTTGACCCCTTTTCCCTAAATTTCATAATATATCTTTTGGGTATAAAATATGTATAACTTTATCTCTTTTTTACTCTATTTTAAATCCATAAACTATATTTTGTAATTACAATACCTCTATGTAAAGTATATTGAGGATTTGTTATGAATGAAACAATCTTTTGAACCAAATAGTAGTTCATAAATATCAAAGGAGGAATATAAAAACTCATGTTCATCAAAGGAATAATGTCTTGATATTATCAAAACATATTTTAATCCTAGGTAAAATAAAGGGTCAATTCTACAACCTATTAACAAGGTTATAAAACAAATGTAGATCAAGACTTTATCTATTATGTATCATACTTCAGATCTATAGGCCTAAGGATGGAACTAAGTTCCAACCCCAAGTCTATGAACCTAAAAATCCTAGGGTTGAGGATAAGGGTGTTGTCAATGTAA
The DNA here is from genome assembly GCA_037957365.1 of Torreya grandis. Classification (NCBI taxonomy): domain Eukaryota; kingdom Viridiplantae; phylum Streptophyta; class Pinopsida; order Cupressales; family Taxaceae; genus Torreya; species Torreya grandis. Next base: position 3,378,642 of record JARHVA010000624.1, read on the forward strand.
CGTATACTACTTATTTAACAAATGTAAAAAATCCTATATCAACAACCCACATCATTTCTTTTAAAATTTGACAACTACTAAAGTAAAACTAACCTAGGTCCTTGAGATTATCATTTAATACCTAGGATAATTTGTCTTTCCTCCCTTTTAGTGAGCTTTCTCTTCCTTTTTCTTCTTATACCATGATTATTATGATCTATTTTCCCTTCTCACCTCCATACTTATTGTATTTCCACCATTTATGCATGATTTTCATGCCCTTCCAAATATCTCACTCTTTTTTCCATTACCCATCATGTAATTATTTTCATTAATGCACCACTCCATTCCTTTTATATTAAACTCATAGTTGATATATTTATATCTAGCCATGGTGGAAAAACAAAACCCTCATCTCCTCCAGATTTTAGTTCAACTCTCCATGATCATTTCTAAATATAATGCAACAACCCTAATCTCCCTTTTTTGACTTTTCACTTTGAAGAAAAATAACCATAATAAAGACTTCATATTATTACATCACAAAATTACTAAAAAACTAAACTGTGTTTCCTTTTAACTTTGTAATGCATGTCAATGAATGTGAATAATCAAACCATTATCCAATGTTTTAAAGTTTATCTAAGGTAGTATACTTTGGGATCTCTTTAAATTATGCCATCAAAAGGTATATTAATGTGAAATATACACCCTATTTTATTAGACACTTAAAATATATAAATTCAAATGTATAAAGGAAGTCAATAAAATCAAATATTAACAGACTTAGTTTCATTCATAACTTTCATGGAGATGCAACCTATTAACAAGATCTATAACAACTAATTAAACAAGATAAATTAAGTATCCTAACAAGGTCAATAACATTTCTATGCTACATCATGAAAATCATAATGTGGATAATCAAGATGAATCATCAACAAGATAATTCACACTCATGCCTTTACTAATCATAATGGAATAAAAATCAACACAAAATAGTAGAGTTTTAACATACATATGAAATTCATGACTTTTAATGAAATCAAAGAAAATAAGACTCAATTATTACCAAACAACCAAAGCAAGTAGTATTCATTTTTTATCAAAGAGTTAAAAGTGGTATGTGTATGGGTTTGATGGAGATCTCTTATTCCCCAATGTTTATATCTACACCCCGATATCTGATGATAATCTCCCTCTGAACTATTGATGAGGGTAGAATAGTCTTGAAACCTCCTCATCAAACAAACTAGTAGTTAATCTACTATCACAATAATCATCAACATATAATCATAAATAAACTATTAAATACAATAATCTAAAAAATCATGATCATAAGACATAATAAGACATATGTAACATCTATCCATCAATTTATTGATCTTTAAATAAGTAATATAACTATAAATTATATAACAAATACAAATCCAAATTAGAAATAAATATCAAATCTGTTAATCATTAACTTCATAATTCATTAATTAATGCTTAAATAGTTTACAGATTAAATTGGATGTGATAAATATGGACATGCATGATTTTAAGTGTGTAATAATGGTGATTCCATAAAATATATCATTATATCAATAAATAACACCATTTTATTTTGCATAAATCATGTTTTAAAACTGGATTTAGATGTAGTTTTAATAACTTATACTTGTTTTCGAATGAAATATAAGATATATATCTAGTATATTATTTATAAGTTATTGTAATATAAATTTTTGTTATTTTATAAAAAAAAATTATAAAAAATATGTCAAATTTTATCTATTTAAGTTAAAATGAGTCATCAATATAGATAAAAAAGTTTGAAGTGTTCAAACATCAAATCAGGGACAACCTTCATATAGCTCTAGAGATCCTCAGTAATTTTGGAGTCTCATATAAATCATCTCCAAGTTTCTTTAGTAATTTTGAGATAGATGTATTATTTATAAAGGATCATATAAGTCATATAAACACTTTTATATCAACAAAAATAGGTCTTGTGTTTTTGTGTTGGTTTGTTTGTTGTTTTGGTATGTGAATGTGTAAGGATAAAATTGACAAGTTATATAAAATAGTAAAATCAGTCATCATAAATATTTTTAATCTTAAATATGATTTTATATTCATATTCATCTTAAAAAAATATATATTTAAAAAAATAATCTTGATTTGAGTCTATATGTAAAAGTTATGATTGTTTTAGTTGCCTCTATACATGCACAGTTATGGCTCTAAAGTCCATCAATCTGGCTCCGAAGTTGCATAGAATTAACTTTGAAGTTTCCCAAAATTGATTTATGATTTTATATACTAAAGGATGCATGAAATAATCATTTAGGACATGCTTTATACACTTTATATATATATATATATATATATATATATATATATATATATATATATATATATATATATATATATATATATAAACTTCCAAAAATAAATACCAACATTACAAAGTTTGCAACTATGGAAACGTGTAAGCAAATATTTTTAAAATATGACACTTATTATTTAAAAATTATTTATATAGAACATATTTATATTATTTTTGAAAATAGTTATTTTTGAAGGAAAGATATTTATATCAATATCTCACATACAAAATTTGTTGGAAGGAACTAAATTTTTTTACATTGTTATTTGTTATGTTGTAATAATAAGAAATCAGTTCCTAACTAATTTATTAGTTAGAATAAGAAACTAATTCTAAAACAATTTGTTAGGTTTTTAGCATTATAAAATCAATTACAAACTATTTTTTTATTTTGTTACTCTCAAATAAGAAGTTATGGAAGAAGTTTTATTATATACATACAACCTTCTCATTTATTGTGAGTGTTAGTAATAAGCTAGTAATAAGATAGTAGTTGTTAATAGATAGTATTATAAGATAAAACTAAGCTATTTATAGATTGTAAGCATTTTAAAAATTAATGAAAATCTAATAAATTTTATAAAAATCTAAGTATTTTTATAATCTTATTTTAAGGAAGAGTAAGGGCCCACTCAATCAAAGAAGCAAGATCTTTTATGGTATTTCTGTGTTCATGTTATTGTTTATTTTTATATTTCATTATTTTATGTAAAGTATTTTGTTATATATTTAACTTTCAATTCTATGTGTTAGTGCATGTGTGTTTCAATTAATTTTAATTATAAAGTATTTCCTTTCATAAGCATTTCCTTTCAAAGCAATTCTAATTTCTATAATATATATAATTTATGTGTTTTGTTTTAAAGCATTTTAATTATAGAAATTGTGTTTCCTTTAATGAATTTTCAATTATATTAAAGTGTGTTTCCCTTCAAATCATTTAAATTCATCAATTTTGTTTGTTTTCATAAGTTATATATCAAATTTTAAATTTAAGTAATTAGATTATATTTTTATAATAAATGATCCAAAACTCCCATCAAAGAGATAACTGTTAGTTATTATCTTTGACACCTTATTACTGATTGTCATTAGACATCATCCCTAGTTTGACATGACATTAAAAAAATTGAGTTGATATAAATGAAGAGATTGATGACACTCATCACACTACTACTTAATCCTTTTGTTACATTAAAATTCTAAACTAATTAGTCAAATATAACTACCCCGAAGGGGCCAACTCATAGCAGAGATGGCACATTCATAATATTGTGGCTAAATATGTCATCTTTGATGAGGTTCTCTATTGAAACTATTTTTATGAAATGCTTCTTAGATGTCTTTACCAAGAGGAGTTAGATAAATTAATTTTCACTGTCATAATGGTTTTGTGGTGGACACTTTGGTGTCCACATAATTTCTCACAGAATCCATAAGATGGGATATTTTTAGCCTACTCTCAAATAATATTTTATCAAATATGTGAGGAAATGAAATAAATTTCAACACTTATAAGATGATATTCATATTCCTTCCATGCCACTTTATCCCATTATCACCCCATAGCCCTTATCTACATAGGGGTTATATTTAGTTAGAAATCTTTTTCCCACCTCTACTGATGACCAATATTTCATCATTATGGACATTGAATATTTTCCAAGGTGGAAGAATTTATGCCTCTAATGACTATCGTTGGATCCATAATTGTTAAATTCATCATGAAATAAATCATTTTTAGGTTTGGGATTCCCCAAGTCATTATTATAGATAATGGATCCCTCTTCAAAAACCTTAAGGTTCATGAGTTATGAAATAAATTTCTATATCCCATCACACTACCTATTTGTGCTACCCATAAGCCAATGTTAAATCTAAGGCCACACAAAAAATATTAAAGTTAATCCTAGTCAAAACCATTAAAGATAACAAAATTTATTAGCACTTTTATGTCTATCATGTGGTGTGGGCCTATAAGATAAGTGTTCTCATGCTCATGGGGGTAGCCCCATATTCTGTGGTCTTTGGAGTTGAATTAATTCCACCCATCAAGGTATAAATCCTTAACCTTCACATTTATCTTTAGGGTCTTCTCGATGTTGAATAATATAGGTACAAACATTTATATACACTAGAAACCTTAGATGAGCATCATTTTATGACTTCACAAAACCACATATCCTACATAAATATTATATGTCAATAGTACAATAAAATAATCATTCAAACACCTAATTTAATTATGAGACCTTATCTTAATGATTTATAGTATAATAGATAAGGATTTCAAACTTTAGGCCTAATTGGTTACTCCCATATTTGGTGACATAATATTTTTGTAATATAAATTATGCACATTTTTCACATTATTTCTTATAAGATTAGAAACTATAGCCTACATCCTATTCTAGAAGCTTATCCATGATAGAATCCCCATTCATGATTCCCTCTAAGTAATCACACTAACATTCTCAAAATAGGTAAACTTATTTGCCTATCTTGGTCTTTGGTGATGAGCTTATGTATCTTACTAATTTTATGGGGCTAACATTTGGGGATAAGATCCCTCCTCAGAGAGAGAGAGAGAGAGAGAGAGAGAGAGAGAGAGAGAGAGACAAACACAATCTTGTGAAAATAAAAAATCAAATATACATCTCTCACCCTTTGCTAATGATTGGTGTCTAGCCCTCACATCTTACTAGTCACATGGGGTTAAAATTGGGGGAGATTCCCTTAATCTCCTAGATTATCCTATCACATCATGTCTAAATCTTGAAAAATTACTTTAGTATTATAAATATATATATATATATATATATATATATATATATATATATATATATATATATATATATATATATATATATATATATATATATATATATATATATATATATATATATATATATATATATATATATATCTAATGATTAGTAGTTTATTATTTCCATAGTATATCTAGATATTTATGCCATATGGTTGATAGATGTACTATTTGTTTTCATTATCAATTATGTTGGAGGACATTTTCATATGATTATATATGTACGAAATTATATGATCATGTTTGAATATGATTTCATTTGTATATTTTATTTGTATCATATTATTCCATTGATATTTATATATTTTGAGTACTTGATTATTTTGTTACAAGTTTAGACTAACTACCTTTTTGTTTGATCGAGGTGGTTGTAGGACTATCCCACCCTCACATAGTGTTATAAAGGGAGAGTATCATAGGCGAGGAATATGTTGACTTTAAAAGATTGGTATCAGATCCATACAAGTATCATCTACTGGAATTATCTATAAGGCTTTCTTTGTTAAGACTTTTGATTTTCTTTGCTTTGAAAAATTCTTTGGGTCATAATTGCATTGAGTCACTAGCCGTTATAAATTATCATAGGCCCTTTTATCTCTGCATCTCTATTCCCTTACCAAAATTTTCTCGCTTCCTATCATGGAATTTGGAAAATCGTAGACAACATCCATGGTAGAAATCATGAATGAATCTAAATTAGAAGGAACTTATGAACTCCCTCCTTTCATTCCAGAATAGTTATCTGATTGTCTCAATATTGAGATCACTGAAGAAAACCTAGAAAAAGGAAATAGCCTGTACAAACCTCCAACTATCAAATCTTCACACATATATAAGAAATCTAAACTCTTAAAATCTAAATTTGTGTATAAGTCCACCTATTTGTCATTTGTTAAGCCTAGAATCAAATTTGTAAAACTCACCCTTTGTTATAATCCTAAGCAAAATTTCTAAAAAAATTTACTGCCTTTATTACCTGAACCTAAAATAACTTATATCAGGTCACATGAAGATGTAAAATTTATACATTTTGGTCTTATCAGAGTTCATATAACTACATTGATTCCCAGCAATATTAAACTAGTAATATACCTAGCACTATGTGATAGACGTCAAGTAAGTTTCCAACATGCCTGTCAATTGTCAAGTCTTAATCATCTGAACGACAAAGTTATTTGTTTTGAGTTCTATCCAAACCTCTATATTATAGTCTGTGATAAAGGATGTAAAGAAGTTAAGTTTGGTTCTTTAGATTGTTGAGGTTTATTTACCTCCCTTTTTGGTTTAAACATGTTTGGTGAATTTAAATATGCCTCCATTAACATTTCTATAGTATACAACATGACCAATACAAACCATCCAAAGATCTTAGAAAATTTTCCATATGCTAAAATATTAAGTGGCACTATCCAACTTCAAAAAGGTCATATAGAATCAGTTAAGATACCTTCTAACTAGAAACTTGATTGGCTGAAAATGTTTCCCCCAAAATGAAAGGCCGGTCCACATTACATAAAAGTGATGGTAGATCTATGAATATTCTTCCTAGATCTTTATCTGTTAATTCTTCTATTCTTTCTCCATCTAGACCTTCAACCTCTTTTTCTCATAGAGCTATAAAAATAGGTTATATTTTAATTGAAGATGAATAAATCAACCAAGGACTTGATTTAAAAGATCGGTTACCTTGTACTATGATGAATCTTTCGAGAGAAGATAGTCTAGAATTTTATATAGTGAATAAAGTGACTCTGTATAAAGGAGGAAGATGGCCACCTCATAAAGGAATCCATAAGTAGCCCATAGGTACTATACAATATTTTTATGTTGCTTACCAAGGAGACATTAAACCTTTTAATGAGTTTAAACATAGGAATTATACTTCAAGGTTCAACTCTCATCTCTCCAAAAATTTTGATGATCTCTGCAAAGATGTTTTATATATTAAAGATAGTATAGACAATACTAATACTCTTTGTACAAATATATAAAGACATTTGTCTTCCATTGATTCCAAGCTAGTAGCTTTAGATGAAAGTCTTGAATGGCTTTCTAAACAAGATCAACAAGCAGAATCCTCTGCTAATCAATTAACCTGCAAAATAGATCTCGGTCCCAATTTTAAGCCCAACAAAAATCATCCCAATACTACCCTCATGCAGTAGACACATGTCCAATTACAGCCTTGGTACCTAAATATTGATGATTTACTAAATCCCTTAAATGAGATTTCAGCATGGTGTAACTCTATGAGAGTAATCACCATTAATTCTCATTTAGACCCGGTAGGTACTACCAATTTTGCTTCTAAAATATTTTGGGGTATTGTAAATCAATGGTGGGATTCCATGACCAAAGTAGAGTAGTTTGAAAGAGTCCATAACAAGCCTGATCCTCTAGCAACTTTATTTCATTTACTCATTAATGAGTTTGCACCTCTAATTGCAAATTGTGAACTAAAATCAAAGAAATGGATTCTCAAAATGGAGCTATGTGACTTAAAATTATTTGATGCTTTTGCCAAACAATTTAGAGAATTGGCATATGAAAGTAATAGTTTTTCTTCCACAGAGATCAAGATCAAGTTTTTTCATGCTTTGTCATATACTCTTATTGATAAAGTCATTGATAATATTGATCTTAAAAGTATTACCATTAAAGACCTCTCTCTCTGATGTCATTGATTTTAATAAGCAACAAGCAATGTGTTTAGTCTCTGAAGCTAAAACTATTCAAAATCTCACCAAGCATCAAGCATCACAGATTGCTCCAACATTCCCTGAAATAGCCCCTTTTGGTTATTAGCCATTTGTACAGCCTCCCAAGTAACAATAGCAACATTGCAAGCACCTTTCTTTCTAGTGTTGCTCTTTTCCTCATAAACATTCATATGCTCCTCCTCACTGTTTCCTCAAAAAATGTTACATTGCTCACCCTCCATCCAAACAGCCCATTTGCTACATCTATCACCAACCTGGCCATATTGCTCCATAGTGTCATTATAAAAACCCTACAATCAAAGTCATTTTCACTTCCAACATAGCAATGTGGTGGGATATCATTGATTTTGATGAAGATCTTTACCTACAAGATGACATCTATGAACCCATTCTAGATGATCTCCTCGATGAAGATCTAGAAGATATTGAAGATGCAGATACTCTCGAGTCATTAGTCGATGACTTGGAATAACCGCTAACCAACATACAATTCCCATGGTACTAACCTCGGCACCATGAAAACTCATAGTTGTCATATGAATAACATGGTACTTGGTCTCACCATCATCATGAAGTACCAAAATGAGACACAAGACCAAGGACACGAGGATACTCCAGAGGAGAAGGATCAACTACAAGGATACAACCCTCAATGCCTTGATTACCTCTAAAATTACAAAGGCCTCAACATCCTCCTTTAAAATTCTAGAGCTCTTTCAAGCCAAGTGCCTCTTGGATCAAAAACAAGTTCACCAGCATAAATTCTCTAAGAGAAATTCAAGCACCAAAGATAGAGCCACAGTGGGATATTTTATTACCCATAGAAGAAAATGAAGAGGATGAAGAAGTAGAAAGTTATTTCTACTTAGATCAAGATTACTATCCAAGTGAATACAGTAATCTCTAAGAAGAAGAAGTAGAGCAAGAAGCAGAAGACATCTACCTTGAACAACCTCTTGTTCAAGACCCAGGGAGATAAAAACTGGTATGTACAAGCATTCCTCCCTTAGAAATTCCACAACCAGCCTATCTAACTCAGTTGATTAATGGAAATTTTTCCCAATTTATTACTCTAGAAATTAATGGTAGATTTGTAGATGCCCAAATCGATACAAGAACTTCTCTCTCTTTTTCAAAATCTCAACTCATCCATGATTGGAAGATATTGGATGATACCATGGCTTATAAGAGCCCAAATTTCCAAGGGAATAGTTTTATTTGTAATAAATATAAACATCAACAAACCCTTCAGATACAAGATAAAATCTTCCATGCTAATTTCTTTGCCCTAGATAGGATGCCTGTAGACATTTTACTAGGTGGTGCCTTTATAGACAGATACTCACCTTATGGATCAACTACAAAGAGTATCATGTTTACTATAGAAAATGAAAGGCTTAGAATTCCACATCTCATTTATGTCACTAAACAATTTCCCAGTTCAATGACTCAAATACTTGAGATAATAATCCCTATTTAAATCCAAGACATAGGTGAAAAGATTAAAACCACTATCTATTCTGATAATCCTTAATAGTTTTCATCAAAGTCTATGCCTGAGATGGATATCAAAACCATAGAAGGAAAACATATGAAGATTGGGAAAAGAATCCCAATACTAGCATATGATTATAATGATATGGAACTCTAGATCAAAGAACTAGAAAGTAATGGTTTTATTGAAAAATCAACTTCTCCTTACTGTTGTTATGCATTTATGGTTAACAAACATTCAGAGTAGAAGAGAGGAAAGAAAATAATGGTCATCAATTATAGACCATTAAATGCCATTACTCTACCATTTCCATATCCTATTCTAGATAAAAGCTATCTGTTAGAGAAGGTAGCAACATGTAAATACTTCTCCTAGTTCAATTGTAAATCTAGCTTTTATCAAATCAGAGTCAAAGAAGCTGATAAGGAAAAGCTAACAGTAATGCCTTTTAGCTTAATGAATGCCCCTGTATTCTACCAAGCACATATGGATAAAATATTCCAAGGCACTTCTAACCTTCTATGTGTGTACATAGATGACATTCTAATTTTTAGTCATTCACTTTTTGATCATTTTACTCATCTCTCCATATTCTTTGAGCTGGCACAAAAGGTAGAATTGTCCTTGCAAAGACAAAAATTTAGTTATGCAAAACTGAATGCAAATTTCTTGGAATGGTGATCCAAGATTCAAAACTACATGTTCAGCCACACATCAAAGACAAGGTCATCAATTTTCCAGATATTTTGGATAAAACTAAGCTTTAAGATTTTTTTGAGACTATTAAACTATTTAAATAGCTTTTATCTTAACTCTAGTGAAGACAATTTTTGCTTCAAAAACTTCTCTAGAAAAAGAAAGCTTATAATTGGCAAGAAGAACATACATCTACTATTCATAAAATCAAATCTAAAGTTTACTTACTTCTTGATCTATATATCCCAAAATCTGACCAAATGATAGTTTATACTGATGCCTTTGATATTACATGGGGAGGAGTACTTGCTTGTGTTTATAACAATAAAGAATTTGTCTATGAATTCTCCAATGGAGTATTCAGTACTGATGTGCTTAAATGGATTTTTTTTGATAAATAAATCTATGTTGTAAAAAAGTGTTTAGAGAAGTTTATGTTAAAACTATTGCACTTGCCCCATTTCATTGTAAAAACTGAGTGTACTAGATTTTTGACCTTCAGAGAAAAATATCATGGTTGGAAAGATGGTCACAATAAATATTATAGATGGCAAGCCTTTTTCAATCAATTTAACTTCTCGGTAGAACACATTAAAGGTAATGATAATACAATAGTAGATTGGCTCAGTAGGAATCCACCTGTTATTCTAATGCACCAATCCATTCCTGGCTTCAATCTAACTAGGATCTATAACCAAGGATTTGCATCTTTAAACATTATTGTGTAGGAACAAATCCTTCATGAAGGGTTACATCTAAGATATACTAGTATATCTTATGCAGTAGGATAGGATTTACAAATGTCTTTCATAGAAACTATCCAAGCAAACTGTCATCAGAACACTGGTGTAATAATAATCAAAAGATTAAATAGTGAGTAAATTTTCCACTAGTTTATTGAATTATTAAAACATCCCCTCTAGACATGGATGATAAGAATTAGGTATTCACATAATAAACACCTTTACTGATGGGTGGCAAGATACGGTCCTCACCGTATACATGAAGAAGAAAATCATGAACAAGATACAGTTGTCTATATGATCATCAGAAGATAGCTAGAATGGGAATCTTACTTCTACATCAATCCTCACCATCCCGCATGTGAAGTTGGACCTCACCATTGGCATCTTTCTATCACATTTCAGATAAGGTGTCTTTTCCAACCAATTAGTGAAGATGACATGTTAACAGAAGTGGAAGCAATGTTGGACCCATAAAGCTAGACGTCCTCATCTAGCACCTCCAATAGCATATCACTATAGCCTAAATTTAACGCTATAAAGTATGATGGGACATGACACTACCTTGGAAAAAATTCCAAGCAGGATCTTCCAAATACTATAAATAAGCCTCTTCTCCATAGAGTTTTCATCAAAAAAATTCTAAGCTTTAGAAATCTAGTAGCCTTGTTTCAAGAGTATGCTCTTCTCTTGCCCTTATTGAAGGATCCTGAGAATTAGAAATTTAAACAAGTGTTGTAAAAATTTGTTTTATTAATATAGTGAAGTCGTATCCATTTGGCCCGTACCTACTGTCGCGGGTTTTCTATAATCAAGAATTGTGAAAGGAGGCATCTACTGAATATAGTGAAGCCATAGCCATTCGCCCCTGCCTACTATTATGGGTTTTCTATAATCAAGAATTGTGAAAGAAGGAGGTGTCTACTGATGATAAAAGATTGGTATCATATATAAAAATTTTTGATAGAGAGAAATGAAATCAACCATCACATGTACACTATACTCTTGATTTTTTATATGAAACAAATGATAATAAGTATTCTATAAAAATTTTGAGTGTTGCTTTGCATTATTTGTCCTTGTAGTTAATAAATCATGTTTGTATTTTTCTTGAGTTTGTTACTTGTCTTGATGATTTTTTATTAGCATAATATGTGAAGTTTTTGTATTGGTTGTTTGTATTTCCTTAAAATCTCAATATGAACTAAACTATGCCAAACTATGTGAGGTAAACCATTTGTGTATTTTAAATTTTAAGAGAGTGTTTGGTGTTTTATGAATCTTGTATAATTTGAATACCTTTATGCCCATTTTTTTTCCCTATGTGGTGAAATAATAAAAATGACCCAAAGAAATTAAATTTAAAAGAGTTTTGTGACTTTAAAACTTTGGGTTTTGAATTTTTAAAAATTTTAATAATAAATTACCACATACTTTTGAATGAGAATAAATTAGGGAATAATGAAATTTGATTTTTATTTGATATGTTTGTAATTAACTTGGCTATTTTCTATGATGATAAAGTTTGCATGTGGAAGCCATGCTCAAAACAAGGGTAATAGACTATGAGTGAACATGTGAAATAATCAAATAGGGCATAAATGAATGTGAGTTTATAATGGATAGTTTATAGAATAGTAAGACAGTGGAATGGCCATGTAAAATGTGGAAGTGGAGTGGAAAAAGGAATAAGAGGAATAAAAATAGGAGAATGTAGGATGCGGTAGAGGAGGAACAAATATTATCTAAAAGTGACAAGAGTTACCATTGAATGCATTCAAGTGGTAGCCATTATAGAACCAAGTCATTTAAGTTCGGACTTTGTATAATTAGGTTTTATTTGAAGACCTAATTTTTAATAGATAGAAAAATATTGAATATTTCATTGATACAGGTTTAGGAATGTATTACATTTAAATTTATAAAATGGTATATTTATTTAATAAAAAATTAGGTTTCCATGTCTATAAACTTGGGGATAGAACTTGGTTCCATCCACAGGCCTATAGAAATGATGGTGAGCCTTTTCTAAAAGGAAAATTAAATGTTTTCAAGAAAATTGAGCTTGTGTCTTAGGTAGATAAATGACTATGCATTATTGTATAGTATAAAAAATTATTAAAATTATTAACAGAAACTTTGTGCCCTTGGTTAATCCTTATTGAATAGAAATATAGGTGAGTTCCCTTCATTGGGTTAAAAATTAGACTATATAAAGATTGGGCACGTTCTTTGTTTGGATTATAAAAATTGGTTACAGACTTGGAAACTTCTTCATAAGTTATTAATTTTAGTGATATGCTTCACCTAAGAACTTTAATTGAATATTTTATTTGACAAAACATTGCATAGTTTGTGTGAGATAATTATGAGTTATAGTCAACAAGCTCTGAGTTCATTTCAAATAGTGACTACCTTTGTACTTGTGTGTGTGTGTGTGTGTGTGTGTGTGTGTAAATACATACATACATATCCTTGTGTATTGTGTGTGTGTTGTGTGTGTGTGTGTGTGTGTGTAATTAATATATATACATGTGTGTGTGTGTGTGTGTGTGTGTGTGTGTGTGTGTGTGGGTGTGTGCGTGTGTGTGTGTGTGTGTGCAATTGACTTATGTAAATAACTGAGTAGAATGAAATAATTTGTGATCTAAATTAGACATAGACATATTTATATGGGGAAATAAATGTACAGATGTAGGAGTATAGTATAAATTTCTAACTAGAGTTATTTAGGTCAATGTATACATTTGAAATGGATAATTGTTCATTAGATATACTTTTACTTTAAATTAAATTTAATATAGAGAATGAGTGAAGAGGATTTATATGTTAAAAACATATTTTCAAATGTTATATCATTTCGTAATAATTATTTTAAAAGTATAAATTAGTATGGTTGTATGTGCATGCAATAAGTATTGGACTATATATTTAATAAATTAGATAAAATATGATATTTTTATGAAATACGAAAATAAGCATTAAAAGTTGAAAGTTTTTAAAGAAGTGTTAAATAGGCTTAGGAGATGTGACTTGTGTTTAATATCTACTTTGAAACTCTATCTAATCTATATCAATAAACAATCAATATTTCATTAGATCTTATGTGGTTGTATGTTGAGAAAAAGAGATGAAGTTGTGAAATTGATATAGTGTATATATTCTTAGATTCTTTTTATTCTAGAATACTAGCATGTTTGATTTTGAATGTAATTTATTGAAAATAATTTATGTATGTTATTTTTGTTTGAGCTATTGGAAACCATGTAATTTGTTGACAAAGATGATTATTTATACCTTGTATTGCATAATTTTTTTAGATTAATAGTATTTTGCAATCTATATCTATTATGCCTTGAATTATGTATGAGAAATTACTATGCATGTTTCATTTGAGGATAGGTAATAGATATATGAAGGTGTTGTAGTGAAACATATATATCTACCCCCTAATATCATGATATAATGTGAATCAATAGTAAAGAGTTTGTGTGAGTAGAATTGACTTAGATCTAAGAGAGATTTGATTTCTATAATGAAAACCTTGGCCAAATTAATGTTATAGTTAAGACATTGTCATTCCACCATATTTTCTAGTTTACATACGTATATGTGATGTCATATTAGATAGAGGATTATTTTTCATGGTATATGAGATTATTTCATGTATTAGTGATTTTATAAACATGGGTTCCAGTTGAATTATTGATATACACACTAATTTTATATTCCCTTACATGAAGTGAAGGGCCACTCTAACTAGGGAGGTGTGTGGGAGATCAATAGTTTATGGATGGAGGAAAATCACCCTGATGATGCTCTCATATCTTCATCTATTCGACCATTTTGGAATCATACTCATGGATATTTATATGGATCATTAACTTGTTTATGAGGATTATTTATATTATTGTACATTTTATCTTGTATATTTGAATTTGTATAAAAATGTAATATATAGTACATTATTATTGATGACTATTTGGCATAGCAGTGGTTGTGAGACTTGTAAATAATTATGAATATTATAGCAACAGTGGTTGCATTCTTATTTATAGCTATATTTGAGGATTATTCTAGTGTACTAATGTACTTGTCTCCTTTTACTACTTATTTCATGAGAAATATTCATCTAATATTATGTTAGAGACTATTTGAAAACTAAATGGATAATAACCAATGATTTAATATATTTTTACATTTCTTACTTTAGATTCATGTTTTAGTCAAATAGTGGAATTATGTAGATGGTTATTGTTGATGTTATAAGTAATATATATGGATTTTTTTTTAAATGATAAACTTTTATGTATCCTAGTGGGGTTACAACATATCCATTGGTGATAAGCCCATGTGGCTTCCTATTCATTTAAGACTAAATGCATGGGATTACAAAATCAAAATAAGAAAAAAAAATATAAAATGTTAACATTACAAATTTTGGATAAAATTGTATTACCATTTTTTAGCTCAACATTTCAAAACACCACCCAATATCCTTCATTAGAAGATAAGATGACTTATGGTGGAATAGAAAACCCCACATTTCATAATTAGGGTAGAGATAACAATTACAAGAGGTATTGAACAAAAAGGTATATGTTTGCTATATTTTGAAAGATGTGTTCACCTCATCTTTTTTTGAAATTTCGTACTCAAATGTGAAACCTATAACCTTGAAACCTAAGGAGTTTTAATTATAAAGGATTAATTTGTTAATAATTTATAATATCATGATTGATTAAACACGTTAAATTGTGATCAAATTAATATTATATTAGATGGTTTAAATAATAATACATTAACAATAATGTGTTAAGTTAAACATTATAATTAAAATAAAATAAATTGAAATCCTACTAAAGAACCTAGCCTACAATAATAGATTAATTAATTCACTAACTATTATTAATATGTTCATTAGTTTAAATAATAATAATAATAATAATAATAATAATAATAATAACTTAACAATAATGTGCTACATTAAACATTATAATTAAAATTGAAAAAACTATGTAGGAACCTAACCTACAAGTTGATAATAATAGGTTTTCAAGCATGACCTATCTATATGCCTTCATATATGTTTAGATTAGGGGAGTGTTTAATAATTTCAATGGATTCCCTAAATTTTTACTTTTTAAACTGGTTTTTCATTGTAATAATCTAGTGTCTACAATTCAAATAGTTTGCTTGGATTTGTAAGAGTGATCAATAAGAGATGGACTTTTATTTTCTTTCTAGACATATATCAATAACATGCTCCTTAATTATTATCTAGATGGAACTCCATATTTCTCAAATGCATGGTATTCCACATGAGCACTTAACAATGTAGACTCCACTATGAAAGTTAGGCTACATATGGTGTTTTACAGATGTTAAATACATTCTAAATTTATTAACAAGAAGGAACATGGTTTTTATATTTTGGTATTTTATAATTTATGCAATTTTGTTGGAAATACCTTCAACATAAGTCAAGAACACTACTAGGTATCCATCTTAAGTATCCTTTATTATATGTTTGACTATTTTATCATTATCTTGTTTTCTATCCCTAGCAGCTTATTTCCCTATGTAACCATTCATTTTAAAATTCCTTTTTGAGGTGTTTAATTTCTTGACCAATATTATCTTCATCACATATTTTGAAATCCCTAGTAGCTAGGGTTTTTATCACTCCTAATTTTTATGTTGGGTGATAATGTGAAGAGGCATGTAAGTAAATGTTTCTATGGGTAAATTTTCTATAGAACTTACTAGATAAATATTTATCTCTTTTTTTGGAAATGAAGACATCTAGGAAAGGTAGGTTTACCTCCACCTAAATTTTCTTAGTGAATTCAATGTTGGGTAACAGACTTATAAGGTTGGAATGAAAGTCTTATCAATTTTCATTTCCATGTGGCCAACATAATTTACTGTCATTAACATACCTCTTACATCATTTGGGTTTAAGAGGAAAGGAATGAATATTTTTATCTTAAAATTTTTCATGAATAGGTTGGTGACTACAAGAGAAAGAGGTAAAACCTCACCATACCTTCATATTGTTCATAAATACTACCAAATTATTTATCTCCACATCTATGAGATTCAATACTACTACCACTTCTTTGATAAAGAATTTTGTAAAGAGGGAACACAATATCAAAGCTAACTAAGAACTCATTTTCTTCAACCTTCTTGTCTTTAATAAATTCAAGGTTATTAGCACCTTTTAGTTTAGGTTCCTTAATAGGTTTTTCATTATTAATTATAATGTTTTTTTTTAACACATTGTTATTAAGTTATTATTATTTAAACTAACTAATTTAATAATAATATTAATTAATTAATCTATTAATATAGGCTAGATTCATTAGTAGGTTTTCAATTTAGTTTATTCTAATTATAATGTTTAATTTAACACATTATTGTTAATTTTTTATTATTTAAACCAACTCATATAATAATATTTTGATCACAATTTGACATGTTTAATCAATCATGATATTATAAAATATTGATAAATTATTCCTTTATAATTTAATTTTATTAGGTTTTAAGTTTTTAGGTTTCACTTTAGGGTATGAGCTTTCAAAAAAAAGAGGAGTCAAAAATATATTTTAAAAATACATAAAATAGTTGATAAAACATACAAATTAAGTAATGGATCTATATTTTAATAGCAAAGGCAAATAAATACAATGAATGCCAGATATATGTGATAAAACCTCATAAAGAGATTAAAAAACCCCACAAATGATTATTCAACCTTTCAAGGAGACAAATAATCTTTAGAATGGAATATCTAATTTTTTACTAAATTTTCCTTCCAAAAATTCCATACAAGACCATAAAATGGTGTTTCTAGATGATTGGATCTTCTTCAACTTCAAATGGAAGATTCAAAGGCTTTGAAAGAGAGTTTGTAGGTTAAGAAAATATAGATCTAGCACTTAAAAAATAATTTTTAGACTACATAAACATTAAAAATGAAATTATTACTTAATTTTATGAGATTTAAACCTTTAATAAATAAAAAAATGTTGTTCCTACCTATTTTTTCCTTGAAATTTATTGAGACTTACTTTAGGTTGCTCAAATCTGCAATCAAATGCTCCATGACTAAGAGAAATTCATAGGTCATGAAATTTGAAGTACAATAAGGTTCAAGTGACTCTCATGAGCATACCAAAAGATTTACTGGATGATTTTGAGTGAGAATAAAATTGAACACAAGATAAAAACACCCAATCTACAACCTTACCACTTGATCAAACATTAGCTACATCTGACACCATGATAAAACATACAACTTAAGTAATGAATCTAGATGTGATATTAATATCAAATTAAAAAAAGATAATGAACACTAGATATACATGGAAAAACCTCATAAATAAGTGAAAAAATTATTAGGTTGTGGATCTAAAAGCTTCACTGATGCAGACATGCAGGAGGTTATTGGGTTGCTGAGTTGCAGAGTGAGTTGCAGAGGAACCGACGTTGGTCAGGCCAACCGACGTCGGTCAGATTATAGTGTAGAAGCAACCAATGCTGGTTATTATTTAGCTGACATTGATCAGGAAAGAGCCAACATTGGCAACCTATGTGTGCATGCAGTTTGCATGCGTGTTTCAGACTGGTCTATTTTTGGACAGGCAGTTTGCATGTAAAGACTATTTTTGGTCTTGAGTTGCGAGTCTAATTATTGTAATTAAGAGAAGTCTAATTATTGTATACATGAGATCTATTTAATAGACTCATGGGCTATATTTTAAAATTGTACTAGAGTGAGAGAGCAAATATTAGCTCCTTCAGAAGAGAGAGAGCAAGAGTGCTAGATAGCCAAGAGGGCTTGTAGAAGAGAGCAGTGATTAGCTTCTCCTAGTTTCAAAGGGGTGTTGAGTTTGTATGATCAGGGAGAGTTGTAAGTTGTGTAAGTTCTGGTAAAAGATCCATCAGGGTAATAGTTTAAGAATCATAAGGACTTGGTGAGGCAAGGACAAGGGTTCTTCAAGTTGTAGAGACATCTACATGGTAAGTAAGGTCTGTTGATTTGCAGGTTGTTGCAAGAGAAGGGAGATCTACTTGGAGTATGGTTGTGTACTTGGTGTACTGGTAGCATTGTTACTGACTGGTGAAGGTGAATAATAACTCTGTGTTTGATTTGATTGTTGTGACCGTAATTGAGAGAGTGAACTGTTAAAGGAGAATTACAGGTGAACCCTAGAAGTGTGGGAGCTCTAGAGGTGTGGGAAGAAGAAGTGTGGCATCTTCTTTATTGTATTTTCTTATAAATGAGTATTAATACAATTGGGTATTGTCTCTCATATTATGTGTTATTTCATATTTCTAGTTACTTATCATTCTGGTTAAATTCCATGTTTAGTTGCTAATACAAAGGTAATCAAGTGTGCCCTTAGTGGGTAGTAGTTCCTGGCAAAGTGGTATCAGAGCAGTTTGTTGTTCTAGATTACCTGAAAAGTGGTATCAGAGCTAAGGTTGTAGGAGCAGGTGGACCAGGTTGGTACCAATCTTGATAAGTTGGTATCAGAGGGTGGTTAATTTACTAACAGGTTGTATCAGATCTAGTTAGTATTTGTTGATTATAGGTCACTGACAGGGGTTTCAGATTAAGTGGGAGTATAGCAATGGCAGAAGAAAGTAAGCTATAAATGGAGAAATTGAATAGCATGAATGGTTAATTTCTATTTGATGAAAAGAAAGAGTAGGTAAATAAAGATTATTGGTTGGTAGCAGATCAGCATGAAGAAGCAGATGTTGCAGGTGTTGTTACACAGGATGCTCTAGATAAAGTAGAATCTTGGATTATAGATTATGTTGCCTCTTTCCATGCAGCCTGAAATAGAGCATCTTTTCATGGGTATGTCTAGGGAGACTTTGGAGAGATTTATTTAGGGGTTGGTGAGCCTTGTCAGATTATTGGCAAAGGGGAAGTGAAGCTAAAATTACAGACGGGTAACACACGGGTGTTGAAGGAGGTCATGCAGGTCCTAGTCTTGGAGATGAGTCTAATTTCTTTAGGAAAGTTGTGTGATGAGAGATGCACAGTAACTCTCACAGTGGTAAGAAAGTAGGTATCCTTTATCTATCTACTTATATTACTAATTCACCTTCTATTGTAGAGATGTGGGTTTGTAGGCTTGGTCACATGTGTAAGAAGGGAATGCATGTTCTTAAGTGGAAGACAGATGTTTTTGATAGACTTAAGAATTGGAAAGCCTTTGTGTTCATGGAGGAGATGACAGACAGAGATCAGTGGAGAATGATAGATTATTCTGAGTAGGGCTATGTTGATTTGGATAGGGTTTTGATCCAAGGGAGCTCACAGGTAAAAAGATCATCACTCACAGGAGAACACAAGTACCGACATCGGTCAGGAGAAACTGACATCAAATAGACAGGTACCAACATTGATCATGTGCAGATCAATAGAGTTGGTGGTGTCAAGCAGGTGGTGACTGACATCGGTCATGGGGTACCGACATCAGTAGTAAGGGTCAGTCATAGGGAACCGACGTCAGTCAGGTGCAGATTGAGAGATGGCTGAGATCGGTCACTAGAACGGATGTTGGGTAGATAGAAAGCTATCAAGGAGTCTCAAACACCCATATTGAGGAATAAAAGGGTAAGTGGACCTCATATTCATTGTTCACCTTCTTACTTTTTGCTTACTGATGGTCAATAACTAGGAAGATGTGAAGAGGCAATGCAGGTAGAATCTAGGAAATAGTGGGAGCATGGCATGAATTCTTTGGAAGAGAACCAAGTGGGAGATTTGGTAGAGTTGTCAACCAGGATGAAAGCACTGAAAGATGAATGGATTCCCACATTAAATAAGAGAGTGGATGGATACGTGAGATGGAAGGCCAAGATATATGGTCTTGAGGAAGCTCAGGGACAGTGGTACAAGTTTGACAGGTGGATGACAAAGCAGGGCTTTAGTCAATGTCAGTGTAATCATTATGTTTGTCTTACCAGGGTGGATGATGGTCATGACATTATCTTGTTACTGTATGTGGATGGTATGCTTATTGTAGGTTCGTACATACAAGGAGTTGTTGAGCTAAGGGTAAGGTTAGTTCAGAGGTATGTAATGAAGAATTTGGGAGCAGCAAAATTCTTTGGCATAAGAGACATGGAAGATCACAGGTTGATTTTGTCTCCAGTAGGAGCTGATGTGAAGAAGGTGTTGGTGGGGATCAATACGTAGGATGCAGAATCGATAAGCACACCAAGGGCTAGACAGTTCAAGCTGAGCTTAGAATAGTGTTCAAAATCACATGAGGTCTAGTGTAGACCTGAGTTTTCCCAAGTAGTGGGAGTTGTTAGAGAGTTTGGAGCCAATTCAAGGAAGGTGGATTCTCAGGTATTTGAGAGGGACCAGCAGCAGGTCGACATGCTATGCAGGGTCAAGTTCTTTTCTACATGGGTTTGTAAATGCGGATGCGGTAGGCTACTTGGATGACAGGAGGTGCACCACAAGATTTGTGGTGGTTGGTCTTCAAGATTGAGTTTGAAGAGGGATACAAGCTAGAAAATGAATTAGATGAAGGTACAGGTATAGGTACAAGTGCAACTATTTATCTCCAAGTGGGAGATTGTTAGGTTATGGAGCTAAAATCTTCACTAATGCAAACATGGAGGAGGTTGCTGGGTTGCTAAGTTGCAAAGCGAGTTGAGGAGAAACTGACGTTGGTCATGCCAACTGACATTGGTTAGATTATAGTGCAAAAGCAACTAATGCCAGTTATTATTCGATTGACATCAGTCATGAAGGAGCTGACATTGGCAACCTGTGTGTTCATGCAGTTTGCATGCATGTTCTGGACTGGTCTATTTTTGGATAGGCATTTTGCATGTAAAGACTATTTTTGGTCTTGAGTTATGAGTCTAATTATTGTAATTAAGAGAAGTCTAATTATTGTATGCATGAGATCTATGTAATAGACTCATGGGCTGTATTGTAAAATTGTACTAGAGTGAGAGAGCAAAGATTAACTCCTTCAGAAGAGAGAGAGCAAGAGTGCTAGATAGCCAAGAGGGCTTGTAGAAGAGAGTAGGGATTAGCTTCTCCTAGTTCCAAAGGGGTGTTGAGTGTGTATGATCAAGGAGAGTTGCAAGTTGTGTAAGTTTTGGTAGAAGATCCACTGGGGTACTGGTTGAAGAATCATAAGGACTTGGTGAGGCAAGGACAAGGGTTCTTCAAGTTGTAGAGACATCTACATGGTAAGTAAGGTCTGTTGATTTGTAGGTTGTTTCAAGAGAAGGGAGATCTACTTGGAGTATGGTTGTGTACTTGGTGTACTGGCAGTGTTGTTATTGACTGGTGAAAGTGAACAACAACTCTGTGTTTAAGCTGATTTTTGTGACTGTAATTGAGAGAGTGAACTATTGAAGGAGAATTACAGGTGAACCCTAGAAGTGTGGGAGCTCTAGAGGTGTGGGAAGAAGAAGTGTGGCATCTTCTTTATTATATTTTCTTCTGAATGAGTATTAATACAATTGGGTATTGTCTCTCATATTCTGTGTTGTTTCATATTTCTAGTTACTTATCATTCTAATTAAATTCTATGTTTAGTTGCTAATATAAAGGTAATCAAGTGTGCCCTTAGTGGGTAGTAGTTCCTGGCAAAGTGGTATTAGAGCAGTTTGTTATTCTAGATTACCTAAAAAAAATTCATAAATGATTAGTCATATATGAAAAACTCAAAAAATCAATATAATCTTCCTTCTCCTCACTTCTTCCCAAAATCTCTTCACATAAATTAGAAATGTGTTCTCCATATTTCCTCATTTGTCTCAACTCTCACCTTAAATGCATTATAAGAGTGCCAATGTATAGGAGAGTGATTGGGTATAGACAACCCATAGGTAGTGATGGCACTCACATGGGGAAAGATCCCACCCATGTGGAACCTTTCCAATAGTCATATTAATATGATTTATTACTTATTTACATGAACATCACGTCATAATAAATAATAAATTATATTATTATTTATTTGATGTAATATAATGTATTAAGGGTACATGAATGAACCATTTAACCATTAATTATTCTAAAAACAACTACCTTCTCATTCAATACATCTTGTGATTGTTATCTCTACCCTATTTAAGGAGTGTAAGGTTTTTTGTTTCACCATAAGTATTTTTTTATCCTGATGAAGGATCATGGATAGTGATTCAAAACATCAAATTTAAAAATAGTAATGTGGTTTTATCCAAAATTTGTAACATTTATTTGTATGGAATGTGAAAGAATAAAATATCTAATATAAAAAGTTTCAAATAAGAAAAATAATCCTCAAAAATATTTCTTATATGTCTATGATAAAAGGATAATCTTATCCCTCTGATCAATTCTATCATGGTTAGCTATCTCTCAATCTAATTCTAGATGAAGCTAATAAAACAATTATTCTCTAAACCTAATGATAAGTACAATCTTCCTCTTTTCTCATAAGGATTAGGTCAACCTTCTATTCCTTGTGAATTTTTTATATATGTTTTTTCACTTTCATTATTTCAAATATCCCATCTCTCATGTATTTCCCTTACTATGAATTATAATTCATTCATCGTGCAAATGAAATAGCTCAATCATTTACTTATAAAATATCCATTAGCACATTTTTAAGTATGTAACCATATATCACATTACATTTGAATACATTCTATTATGACATTTAAATTATAAGAATATCCATAACATTATCATAAATAGATATAAGCATTTCATCAAATTTATTGTCATCTAAGGTCCATAAATTGAAAAGAATGCATAACATTACAAGAATATTACAAGATGTTAGAACATGATCACAACAAAATGGACCAAAATGTACATATATATATGATAAGTTTTCATATATTAGTGACTTAGTACAATATCCTTTGTAGAGGGAAAGTGTGTCTCATAATCCAAAAAATTTGAAAATATGTACATAGAATAGTCCTTAATCACAATATATCTTGAGATCCTCCATAATTTGAGTGTCTATGGATCCTACTTCTTCTCATTTAAGAATGTCCTCACACAGAGTGATGAAGGTTTTGGTTCATGTTCATATGTTACTTATAAGTCATTCTTGCCTTAGAGGTTGTCCTTCCCTCCATCTATCATCTAGATGAATCTCTGCCACCTCTTACACCAATAATGTCATAGATATTTTTTACCTAAGATTCTAGGGATATCACTCTCACATATAAATTGATGTTTTTCACCCTCTATCTGATAAAATCATGTGCTCTATGTTAATTAGGGGTAAATATCTTAGTATTCCAACCCACATCCACAAGTAGACCTATATTGGTTAAGAGTTGATCTCTTATAATCTTGGAACTCATGTGAAATAAGTTCATGAAGGTGTACTTGATTATGTGTCTCCACTCTATGGCTAAATATGAATACACACATACACAAGTATACATTAAATTTATAGTCATATAAATAAATCAAATTTGAATAAATTGGAAATTAATGAACTAAAAAGAGCTAAAAATAGAATACACATTATCTTACCTAGTTTCCCCTCCTACCAGTCAAGATCTGAGTACTCATCTAATCTCATATTGACCTCTTCCTACCATTGCCTCCTCTTCAATGGGATATTGGTAGCTTCTTCTAGATCCCTAGTCACCTCCCCCTTTAGAACCCTATTTTTTTATCATAATTGAGGATATACCTATGGTGGTGGCTGAAGTGACTACTATAGTGGTTGTTGTGACGGCTAATAAAGTGGTTTTTGTGATGGACACTAAATTGGTTGTTGTGATGGCTACTATAGTGGCTATTATGGGACTCTCATTAGCATTAAAACCTACACAACACCCCTTCCTCTTTCCATAAGTCATTATCCATCCTTTTTTCGTCTTCCTCTCTACTTCATCCTCACCACCATAGATATGAGAGTTCTTGGTGTCAAATATTTCCACCTGAGTCTCCCAAGTCATGTGTCTATGACCTTGCATTACCCTTGTAGGCTACCTAGAGAATAGGTAGACTATCCACATAATGTTACCTATATTATTAGGGCACCATATTAATAAGGTACACCTCTACTTGTAACTACCTATCCTACACATTTCATTTAATCATATAAGACATAAGATTGACCACCTCATTTTCCCATTTCCTAGCCATACAATGATATGGCATGGCCACTAAATGTTGGGGATCAACCAACAATGGATTACACTTATGAAAGCAATGAATGCAGAAATAAATCAGATAGATAAGTAACTAAAATGATAAATAGCACAGAACAAGATATACAAGAAAACACCCTGAAAACTTGTATTAAAAACTCTTTACAATAGGAATACAAATGAAGAACTTTGTTCTTCCACACCTCTCTCAGATGCACACAAGATCTCTCACTAGATCTCTATTCCTTAAGAGCTCTCTCTCAAGTATAGTCCTTCAAACATTTACAATGTTCTACTCATACTCAATTACACTCTCTCATTCATTACAATAGCTTAGAAGATCTCTCCTACATATAGAAATAGGAAACTTGAGCATGCTCTTACAACAAACAGTTAAGCCTCTTCAACAAGGGCTCTAAAAATAATATTGCTAACAATAGAGACGCGAGCTTGAGTCTACAACTCAAACTCATCATGCAAACACTCACTTCTGTCCTCAGAAATCGCTTTCTGGACACGCAGGTAACCGACGTCGGTTCCTGCCTGTTTGCCTGTGACCATCGCCGGCCGACCATACTGCCGACGTCGGCGTCTCTGTAACTGCAACTGACCGACGTCGGTCGCTCCTGACCAACACCGGCATCTGTGTAGACCCAAACCTGTTTGTGTATGCTCCTTAGTGAAGCTTTTAGCTCCACATAACTAACAATCTCCCACTTGGAGATAAACCAGCTGCACCAGTACCTATACAGCAATATCTTCTAGCTCCTCCATCTTCAACTCAATCATGAAGACCAATAGAAGTTGAATGAAGATTCAACTTCTCCTTAGTAACCGGCTTTGTTAGCATATCAGCAGGATTCTTGTCTGTATGGATCTTTTCCAGCTTCAACTCACCATCTTCCAATACCTGCCGTATGAAGTGGTACCTTAGCTGTATGTGCTTGGTTCTAGAATGAAAAGCTGAGTTCTTAGCCAAATGGATTGCACTTTGACTGTCACTATGCAATCTGCAACTCCCATGCTCCCTTCCAAGCTCTTCCATGAACCGTGTCATCCATATCATCTCCTTGCTAGCTTCTGTAGCTGCAATATATTCTGCTTTTGTAGTTGACAAGGCTACAACCTTCTGCAACTTAGAAATCCAACTAACTGCCGTTCCACCTACAGTAAAAACATAACCTGTGGTGCTCCTCCTGCCATCCAAATCCCCTGCCATATCTGAATCTACATAGCCATGTAGAGAGGTATCTGAACCTCCATAGCATAAGTGTCTACTGCTGGTTCCTCTCAGATATCTAAGGATCCATTGTACTGCTTTCCAATGTTCCTTTCCTAGATTGGCCATATACCTGCTTACTACTCCCACTGCTTGGGCAATATCTGGTCTAGTACACACCATTGCATACATTAAACTTCCTACCGCAGAAGAATATGGAACCTTATTCATATACTCTACCTCATCATGTGAATTGGGACATTGTTCTTTGCTTAACTTGAAATGTCCTGCCAAAGGTGTGCTTACCGGTTTCGCATCCTGCATGTTGAACC
The DNA here is from genome assembly GCA_037957365.1 of Torreya grandis. Lineage (NCBI taxonomy): Eukaryota > Viridiplantae > Streptophyta > Pinopsida > Cupressales > Taxaceae > Torreya > Torreya grandis. The sequence continues at coordinate 3,405,196 of JARHVA010000624.1, forward strand.
GTTTCAACACCCTGTCCACATAATCTTCTTGAGACAAGATCAACCTGTGATTTTATCTGTCTCTCTTAATGCTCATGCCAAGGATTTTCTTAGCTGCTCCCAAATCCTTCATGGCAAACGTTTGAGCTAACTTCACCTTAAGCTCTGAGATATCCTGCATGTGAGACCCTGCAACCAACATGTCATCTACATACAACAATAGAATAATGTATCTACCATTATCAAATCTCTTAAAATATACACAATGGTCTGATTGACACCTACTGAAGCCATGCTCAGTCATAAACCTATCAAATTTCAAGTACCATTGCCTTGGAGCTTGCTTGAGGCCATACAAGCTTTTCTTTAACCTGCACACTAGTTTCTCCTTACCCTTGACTTCGAAACCTTCTGGCTGTTCCATGTAAATTTCCTCATCTAAATCTCCATGAAGAAATGTTGTTTTAACATCTAGCTGCTCAAGATGCAAATCCTCAAAAGCAACCAAAGACAATACAACCCTTATAGAAGTCATCTTAACAACTGGAGAAAAAATCTCACCAAAGTCAATACCTGGCTTTTGTGCAAATCCTTTTACAACCAATTTGGCCTTGTATCTCATCTGACCATCCTCGCCTTCCTTCAACCTGTAAGTCCACCTGTTCTTCAGTGTTCTCTTACCAGCTGGCAATTCAACCAAATCCCATGTTTGGTTCTCTCTTAAGGACTCCATCTCCTCAACCATGCCACGCTCCCACTTACTTCTGGACTCTACCTGTAAAGCTTCTTCAAAACTTTCTGGTTCTCCACCATCGGTTAGCAATAAATAATATAAAGAAGGAGAATATCTAATTGGAGGCTTACTTACCCTTTCAGACCTCCTGATTGGTGTCTTGGACTCGTTTTCCACAATCTGTCCACCCAAATTTTCTGACAGTGACCGACCTCGGCCACCTGTAGACCTGTTACTGGCCGACGCCGGTTCATCCTGGCCGACGCCAGTGCCTGGTCTGCCGACGTCGGTCTCTGTATGACCGACATCAGTTTCTGTACTGCCGACGCCGGTTCTAAACCTGCCGACGTCGGTCTCTGTGTTTTCCTGTAAGTGATTATTTCTTTTTTTTGCGAGCTCATTTTGGACCATAACTTCGTCCAATTCATTATTGCTCTGCCCAGCTTGATCTAGCTTCCTTGTCTGATCACTGTACATCACTCTTTCATTAAAAACAACATCACGGCTCCTAATTACCTTGTTAGTTCCTAGATTCCAAAATCTGAAACCAAAATCATCTGAGCCATAGCCTATAAACGTGCACCTTGTAGACTTAGCATCAAGCTTCTTTCTATTTTCCTTATCTATGTGCACAAAGGCTTCACAACCAAAAACTTTGAGATATGAGAGATCAACCTTTTTACCTGTCCATGCCTCTTCTGGAATTCCACCATCCAGAGCTGTAGAGGGTCCTCTGTTGATCAGGTACACTACGGTGTCAACTGCTTCTGCCCAAAACTCTAAGGGCAACCCTGCATGCAATCTCATACATCTTGCACGCTCCATAATAGTCCTGTTCATCCTTTTAGCAATACCATTCTGCTGAGGTGTCCTTGGAATCGTCCTTTGCCTACGGATTCCATTTATGTAACAATACAATTTGAACTTAAGACTGCAAAACTCACCACCATTATCAGATCTCAAGCACTTTAATCTTTTGCCTGTTTCATTCTCAACCATGGCTTTCCATATCTTAAAAGTCTCACAAACATCAGATTTCTTTTTAATACAGTAGATCCATACCTTTCTTGTGGCGTCATCTATGAATGTAACATAGTACTGTGATCCGCCAATAGAGGCTACATGAGCCGGTCCCCACACGTCTGTGTGAACAAGCTGCAACTTCTACCTTTTCTTAGTAGACCCAGTCTTTAGAAAACTAACCCTTTTCTGTTTTCCAAACACACAATGCTCACAAAATTCTAGATCCATACTTTTCAAATCTGAAAGCATACCTTTAGACTTAAGGATTGACATCCCCTTCTCACTCATGTGGCCAAGCCTTGAGTGCCACAATTTAGCATCCACATCTGAAGTAGATAAAACTGAAGGAGATTTGTTAGTAATACAATTACACAAATAGAGAGTACCTTCTCTCTTACCTCTAGCCATAACAAGTGCACCCTTGGTCACTTTCCAAGAATCTGCTGTGAGAGTTACTGTACAACCCTCATCACCTAGCTTACCTGCAGAAATCAGATTTCTCTTCAAACTAGGAACATACATCACATCCCTCAACACCCATGTGTTGCCATTCTGCATCTTTAGCTGCACTTTACCTTTGACAATAATCTTACAAGGCTCATCATCCCCTAAGTACACTATTCCAAAATCTCCATGGACATAGTCACTGAAATATTCTCTGTTAGGGGTAGCATGGAATGATGCACCAGAATCTAATACCCAAGATTCTATGTTATTATGCAAAGAGAAAATAAGAGCATCCTGTGCAATACCTACAACCTTAGTCTCTTCCTTTCCTTCGTGCTGATTGTCCTCCTTAGGCTTTGACCAGCAATCTCTGCTTATGTGCCCCAACTTTCCACAGTTCCAGCATTGTGGCCTTCTGCCATTCCTGGATTTGGATTTGCCTCTTCCCTTAGACTTAGATCTTGATCTCCTCTTGCTCCTTTCTTTTTGCCTTCCTCTGCTCTCGAGATTTAAAGCGTTCCCAGATGTCCCAGAAGTCTCTTCTGTGCTTTTCCTGTGAATTTCCTCATTCAAGATAACACTAACCACATCCTCTACTTTTAAAATATTCGAAGCAGAAGCAGTATTAGAAACTGCCATTACCAAGCCATGCCAGCTTTTAGGCAAAGAACATAAAATTAAAAGAGCCTTTATTTCATCTTCAAATACAATATTAACAGAACTTAACTGATTAACAATACCGTGGAAATCATTCAGGTGATTAGAAACAGATCCACCTTCTTGCATATGCAAATTAAATAACTGCTTCATCAAATATACCTTGTTTGAAGCGGAGGGTTTTTCATACAAATTAGCTAATGTGGTCATTAACTCTACCGTAGTTTTTGCCTGTGACAAATTGGATATCACAGTGGAGGCCAGACTCAGTGTTATAGACCCAAGAGCCTTTTTGTCAAGAACTTCCCATTCTTCATCCTCCATGTCCTTGGGCTTCTTTGCTATCCCACCTAACGGTAAGTAAAGATCCTTCTGATACAGATAGTCCTCTATCTGCATTCTCCAGTGCTGATAGTTCTTGCCATTAAACTTTTCCATTCTCAACTTACTTTCCTCTACCATTGCTTCTCCCACTCAAACAGAAATCCCTGTGAGCAACCTGTAATCCGAACACACTACACAGATCTGAACCACCTGTTAGTGAACCTGAGCTCTGATACCACTTGTTGGGGATCAACCAACAATGGATTACACTTATGAAAGCAATGAATGCGGAAATAAATCAGATAGATAAGTAACTGAAATGATAAATAGCACAGAACAAGATATACAAGAAAACACCCTGAAAACTTGTATTAAAAACTCTTTACAATAGGAATACAAATGAAGAACTTTGTTCTTCCACACCTCTCTCAGATGCACACAAGATCTCTCACTAGATCTCTATTCCTTAAGAGCTCTCTCTCAAGTACAGTCCTTCAAACATTTACAATGTTCTACTCATACTCAATTACACTCTCTCATTCATTACAATAGCTTAGAAGATCTCTCCTACATATAGAAATAGGAAACTTGAGCATGCTCTTACAACAAACAGTTAAGCCTCTTCAACAAGGGCTCTAAAAATAATATTGCTAACAATAGAGACGCGAGCTTGAGTCTACAACTCAAACTCATCATGCAAACACTCGCTTCTGTCCTCGGAAATCGCTTTCTGGACACACAGGTAACCGACGTCGGTTCCTGCCTGTTCGCCTGTGACCGTCGCCGGCCGACCATACTGCCAACGTCGGCGTCTCTGTAACTGCAACTGACCGACGTTGGTCGCTCCTGACCGACGTCGGCATCTGTGTAGACCTGAACATGTTTGTGTATGCTCCTTGGTGAAGCTTTTAGCTCCACATACCTAACACTAAATCCATTACTTTCAAATTCCCCATAGCCCATAATTGTATCCATATAGGTTTTAATTCCTATCCACCTAGAGGATTTGTTGGCCCATGATGCTCCAATCACTACCCTTTTTGATAGGATATAATGAACTCATATACCCAACACATGATAAGGGTTAAGTGGTTAATCAACAGAACACCTATCTGAATAATCATGTAAAGGTCACTATAAGTATGGGATAAGAAATCATCAACCCAAATAAATTTTTAGATCCTCTCCTCTATGTTCCTAACTATGGGATCCCAACTATATAAAATATGGTTGATCCCCTTACCTCCCACTATTTAGTAGGTAATAATACCTATTATATCTTTATAAAGGTTCAAGATCATTTCTCACTTAACACCTACTAATATCACACCCTACTTAGCACCCACATCGAGTGCAACTAGGTTCCCAAATAACTTGACCCAACTTGAGGCCTTACCCCTATAAGTGGCCTCTCTCAAGGTCACTTCTTTGCCTATATGTAGTAGTTCTAAGATATTATAGATGTTAGTGAGAGTGATATTCAACTCTTTTAGGGCCTATGGAAATCAAAAGGTAGTTTAGTTTGCATCCTAGTATGTGAACATGTCACATAACTTTTCACTAGGATAATTATCCTCACTCACACAATAATAATAATACCAACTCTATCCAATATGGTCACCTCATTGTCTATCAAACATGCCAAAACCCTCAAAATCCATTCCTACCTATTGGCCCTACTCCAATGAATATAAGCACCATATAAAAAGTAAATATGAATGATTTTGAATTAGTCTCCTAGCCTTTGAAAATGAATAAAAACATCAAAACTCCCCTTATGTATAAACCATTACTTAATGTAGGATATCAACAAGTTACATAATTATTGGTCTTTATAGATTAGTAGTTATGAAACCATCACAATAGTTATGTAATCATCATAGGTATTTTATGGATGTGTAACCACTATGGTGATTATAGAACTATTAGTGTTGAAGGAATAACCACTAGTTTGCAAGGACTATGAATTTTTCCATGACAATATTAATTCTTCCATTTAGCTACACTAAACATAAAACCCTCCTAAATTTCTCAAAATTCATCCATAATAGCTAAAAATGACATTTTCATACTCTAAATATTACCACAAACCCACCCATGTAAAATATTTTAAAAAACCACTAGATCTAATCATGTTTTTCATAAAAATCTAAACTTATAGCTACTATTTTCACTCAATATTTCACCCTAAATAGGTTATTCAATACTTATATAGATTGAGTGAAACATTAGATTACCTTTAGGCCTATGGGTTTCATATAGTAGAGGTAAACCTCTAGGTTAAAGGGATAGCTCCCTTGATTTATCTCTTAAGCTCACACATTACACTAACCCATCACTTGGGGGTGAAAATGGAAGAAGGAAATATAAAGTAACCTATTTTATGGAGTTGATACACCAAATATTAGTCCACAAACACACTTACATCTGCACTAAGAAAAGAAACTCTTAAAACTGACCTTAATCTATTGTCCTTCTAACATAAGTATTTCTCATAGAGGTAGATTATTATGCACATCTAAAGGTGGGTGAAAATAAAGTATGATACTAGACACTACTAGTCCCTCTCACACTTAAATATAGACTTGAAAAACACATATACTTTATGAAACCTATTATAAGAGATATCCATCACACAAAACATGCAAGGGAAGTATGGAAGAAAGGAGAACATATTCATCACTTAACATCCAAGTAAACTACTTAACACACTTATTCAATAGATTATATAGATCAAATCAACTTTAGAATTCTTATTCAAAGGTAAAACAAGGTGCCAAACTAGCAGGGCTTTGCCATACTAGGTGTGTACTATTAAAAATATTATCATTGATGTCAAAGGTCTAGCATTGGTGATAAAGGCCCCATAGCATTTTTTGTCTAAAAATGTTTTTAATATTCATATTTTGGATAAAATGTGTTGATATTTATTTAATATTAAAGAATATATTTTTGGTTGCATAAAATTCAAAAGAGGGCCCATGGGGAAGTCAGAGAGTCATGGGGAAAAGACAAAAAGAGGAATGAGATGCATTTTCCCATGAAGAGTCATCTTGAAGAATTTCAAGAGTCACCAAGTGAAGATAAAAGAGGGTATGGCACATTTTTCCATGAAAAGTCACCTTAAGGAATTTGAAAGGTCACCAAGATAAAGACAAAAGAGGAAAGGATGTATTTGCTTATGAAGGGTCACCATGTGACTTTTCAAATACAAGGATTCGAAGGATCATGTAAGTTTCGAACCATTTTCCATGAGGAGTGAAGGGTCACAAAGGGTGAATTCCCAAATTATCTTGGAAAGCTATAAATAATGGCTTGAGAAGCCATTTGTAATATGCAAGAGAGTGCATGGTTTGTAATTTTTTTTATATAATAAAAGAGGAGAGAATAGAAAGAGATATTGTAGAGTTATATCATTTGTTTAGAAAGAAACATTGAGAGATAGTTGTGTTTTATACACAAGAGGGGTTGGTGCTCATATGGGTTAGTGCTCACAAATATTTGTAAGGGGTTGGTGCTCCTATGGGTTGGTGCTCATAAATAGTTATTGTTTTGGTGCTTGGAAAAGGGGTTGGTGATCTTGTAAGTTGGTGCTTATGAATTTTATAATTTTAGTTGGTGCTCATTCTTATACTTGAGATTGTTCTCCATGGTTTTTTCCACATTGGGTTTCCACATAAAAATCTGGTCTCTCTCTCTCTCTCTCTCTCTCTCTCTCTCTCTCTCTCTCTCTCTCTCTCTCTCTCTCTCTCTCTCTCTCTCTCTCTCTCTCTCTCTCTCTCTCTCTCTCTCTCTCTCTCTCTCACACACACACACACACACACACATGTGGTGCATGTTATTGTTTCATATTTACTATATATCTTAAATTTATTGTTAAGTAGAGTTTAATTAAAAGAATTATAAGATATAGATTATACTGATTCACCCCCCCTTAGTATATTCCATGCTTAACAATTGGTATCAGAGTAGGTTCTTATGGAAAGAGTTCTACAGCTTGAAGTTAGATCAAGGAAAGCATGATGGCTAGATCACATGAAGAGTTTTCTACAAATAATGTACCTTTGTTTTATGGGACAAATTATTATTTTTATAGCATAAAGATGAGGACCTATTTGATGTCTCTTGGATTTGACATTTAATAAGAGTTATAGAGTAATATGAAGAGCCATAAACACTTGTGACTACTCTAGTAAAAAAGAAGGCAAGTGAAAATAATCTTAAAGCTTTAAATACTATTTTATGTGGTTTATGTGAATTAGAATTTGTTAAAGTTATGCAATACAAATCTACTCATGAGACTTGGGTAAAGATTGAAAATATTTATAAAGGTGATGGAAAGGTTTAGCAAGCTAAGCTCTAGACTTTTAGAAGATAGTTTGAGAGTTTGAAAATGGAAGAGGAAGAAAATATAGTGAGTTTTATTTTACAGGTTGATCAAATATTTAATCATATTCAAGGCCTTAGATAGAATAATTAGTGGTGGTACAAAAGGTTTTGAGATCTCTACCAATGAGATCTGATGCAAAGGTTTTGGCATTTTAGGAGATGAAGGATCTAGTCAAGTTAAAGATGGATGAACTACATGGTATTCTATGGCATATGAGATGTGAACCAAATAAGAAAAACCCTCAAAGAGGGAAGCTACTTTCAAGACATCAAAGAAAGACAAGGCTAAGATTCAAGAATCAAGTGATAGCTCTAGTGATGATTTAGATGGTAATGGAGCTCTATTCATCTACAAGCCAAAAAAGGGCACAGGTAAATATCAAGGAAAATTACCTTTTAAATGTTTTAATTGTGAAAAGATTGAATATTTTTCATCTAAGTGCCCAGATAAGAGTAATAATGAAAATGAATAAGGGAGGTCTATATACAAGAATAATTTTAAAGGCAAATTCAAGAAGGGATTCAAGAAGAAGAGTTTATACTTTAAATATCCTAACTCAGCCAAAGATAGTGGAGTCAGTGATTCAGATGAAGAAGAGATTATATTCATGACCATACATGAATATGCCTCTACAATCAAAATTATAGATGATCAAGAAGAAGAACAAGATGAAGCTAAATTGAATATGGAAGGAGAACTAATTTGTGCCTTAAAATAATTACAAACTCTTGAGAAGAAGAATCACAGATTGAAGTGCCAAATCGATAAAAATGAAAAGGAGTCAAAAGAAATGATTGAAGATCTACAAGCACACATTAAAGAAACCAAAAAGATTGAAGAAGATATAACATCTTAGTTACAAAAAGTAAGTGAATAATATGAAAGGTATGTTGTTGAAATCATCTCTTTAAAAGCAGATCTTGAGAAAACAAATAAATTAATCAATGATAGAGTAGCCAGTGATTCAAAATTTGAGAATAACACTAATATGTTGAATAAGATACTAAAAAGTTAAAGATCAGTGTTAGATAAGATAGGTATCATATATGAAAAAAAATGGGGGAGGATACTACTTTCATAGACAAGGTTAACATAGAAAAAGGAAAGAGCTATATTGAATCTCTTACAAAAGAGGAAATGAAAAAGGAAGAAGTTAAGAATATAGAGGACATCTCAAACAAAAAATGTTGGAAGGAACAAAGCTACAAAAGGCAATTAGGTTAGAGATACAAAAATAGGTTCTATTTTAATGGTTACTATTTTTATTGTAATGGATATGGTCATAAGAAAATATAATGTCAATAAAGGGCTAATAATTTCAAAAATAAGAAGGAAACTCATGAAAAGTCAAGCAAAAGCCACAACTCTTTTACTCCTCTATTAGGCTTTAATGAAGAGGCCATAATATGTTACAATTGAAATAAATTTGGACACATAGCCCAGTATCATAGAAGTGTGTTCGATTTAGTCAAGAAGGACTAGAGTTTCAAGGCTCCATTCATCAAGAAGAAAGTTCAGACAGGTTCATGGTAGAAGAAACAACCTAAAAATTCTATGTTGGTCTAGACATCTTTGCATACAATAAATGAAGAAAAGACATGGTTCATTAATATTGGATGTTTGAGGCACATGATAGGAGATAAGAGAAAGTTCATAACCTTAAATAAGATCAATGGTGGTAAAATGAAATTTGGAGATAATACTACTGCCAAAATTGCTGAAAAAAGTACACTAAGTTTGGATAATGGTAGAACTAAGACTAAAAATGTTTTGTATGTATAAGGTCTTAAGCATAATATATTGAGTGTAAGTCAAATGTGTGATCAAGGAAACACCTTAAATTTTTATGCAGAAGGTTGTGAAATTAGGAGAAAAGATTCAGATGTGTTGATTGCAAATGCTTGGAGAATAGGCAACAATTTGTATATGTTATCAGTATCAAAGGTCAAAAATGTTGTTTGAGTTAAATTGAGGAAATTTGGATATGGAATAGGAGAATGGGACACATAAATTTTGAAAATCTTATCAACTTTATAATAAATAAGTAGTTAGATATCTTTCAAATATTACAAATCACTCCAACACATTTTGTGAACCATGTCAACATGGAAAGTAGGTCAGAAGATGGTTCAAAACAAAAGAATAATTGACCACTCAAATTTTATATCTTGTTCACACTAATTTGTGTGGACCAATGAGAACTCAAAATACTCAAGGTGAGAAATATTTCATGTTACTTATTGATTATTTTACATATATGACTTGGGTGATGTTTTTGAAGAAAAAATTAGAAGCTTTCAACCACTTCAAAGCATTCAAGGCTTTTATTGAGAATGAAACTGATTTGAAGATTAAATGCATGGGATCAAATTGAGGAGGATAATTCATGTTAGATTATTTTATTTAGTATTATGAAGACCATGGGATAAAGAGACATTATTCATCATCCAGAACTCTATAACAAAATGGAGTAGTTGAGTGGAAAAATAGAATAGTTCAGGAGATGGTAAGGACAATGCTAAATGAATCCAAAATAATGGATAAATATTGGAGAGATTTAGTAGGTATAGCAATGCATATTCATAATAAATAATTATTGAGAGTCAATAGTGAAAAGACTCCATATGAGCTATGGAAAGATAAATTAGCTACAGTTGATTATTTTAGAGTTTTTGGTAACAGATGTTTTATAAAGAGAATCGATGAAAACTTGGGTAAGTTTTAATCTAAAATAGATGAAGGTATATTTATTAGATATTCTATAAAAATTAAAGCTTATAAATGTTATAAAAAAATAACCAAGAAGATTTTTGAAAGTGCAAGTGTCAGGATAGATGAAGATGTAGCACAAAGAGTCAATGATCTAGTGGAAACTCCTAAAATCATTGAAGAAGAAGATTTTAAATAATTAGATGAGGATGAAAATAAGGATAAAAATGACACCAATAACCCATACAAATATGTTCATATAAATCATAATAAGAGCAAAATAATTGGGATCATAAATGAAGGAGGTCACACCAGAAGGATGATGGCAAATGAATCTAAGCAAGTAAATTTTTCTTTGTTATCCAAAATTTAGCCTAGAAATTTTTTAGAAGCTAGACATTATGAGCATTGAGTTAAAGAAATAGATGAATAATTAAATTAGATGTAAAATAATGATACTTAGGAATTAGTACCTAGACCAAAAGATCAAAATGTGATAGGAACAAAATGGGTTTATAGAAATAAGTTGAATGAATATGGTGAAGTTAACATAAATAGAGAAAGGTTAGTATGTAAAGGATATGCTTAGATTTAGGGTATATATTTTGAAGAAACTTTTGCACCAGTGGCAAGGCTAGAGGCTTTTATAATGTTTCTTGCATGTGCAGTGTTTAAAATTTTCAAAGTGTTTTAGATGGATGTCAAGTCTACCTTCTTGATGGGAATCTAGAAGAGGAGTCTACATTGAGTATCCTGAGGGATTTATTATCTCAAATTATAGTATCCATGTATGTATATTAAATAAATCACTATATATATTGAAACAAGCTCCTAGAGTTTGGTATACAAAACTTGATAAGTACCTACAAGATCAAGGTTTCAAGAGAGATTTTATTGACAATAATCTCTACATCAAAATAGAAGGTGAGTATCAGTTTATTTTTGTGGTATATGTTTATCACATAATATTTTGAGGTAACATTGAAAAGATGACAAAATAAGTTTTTGATAATATGCAAAAAGAATTTGAGATGTCTATGCTGGGAGAATTGTCATTTTTATTAGGGTTGAAAATATTTCAGTCGGATAAAGGAATTTTCATATCTCAAAGTAAATATTCCAAGGAAATGTTGAAAAATTGGTTTTATAAGGGTTTTGGGTCATTTGGACTCAAGGGCCACAAGGCCAAGTATCAAACTTGGCTTTCAAGTCATAATTACCTAAATGACTTGCATTTATGGAACATAGGAGAATAGAGAGAATAAGTGAAGCTCAAGGGTCATAAGGCCAAGTATAAAACTATGGGAACCAATTAAAATGCCATGGAATGAAGTAGAAAATAAGTCAAGAAGATATAATGAACATATGTCAATCTAAAATAGAGCACCTTCTTTAAGTTGGCATATGACTCTTCATTATCCTTCTTTAAAATTATCCTTTGGTGATGAGTTCACTTAACTAATTTAAACTACCATAGGGATTATAGACACATTTTCACTATCATGAGAATTTGGAAATAAGTTTTTAAAATATTTCATATTCCCTTCAACTGATGGTCTCTCTTGTATCACTTATCATTCACTATTTTCTAGTTATTCATTAGCCCTTCTATACTAGTCTTCACATTTATCACTCAATTGACCTACAGTTTCTCAAGTGAATGTGTTATATATGTTTCAACACATTTGTTAAAATCCTCTTTGTCCTTTTTGATATCATAAACCTCAAGAGTATTCAACATCACTCTTCTCATCTTCACACTTAGACAATCACTTCTCTTTGTCATTGTCTGTCTAATGATTGCCCGTAGTGATCAAATCAATAAGGAACTTTCATGTATCATAGAGGTTATAAATAAGTCTTAGGAGTTGTTAAAATTCTATAAAGACCTCCCTTAATGAATTTCATTTTACCATTCCTTTTTGCACCTGTAGCACCAATCAAATCTTGTAAGAAACACCATATTAGGTCTATCTGTATAGAAGATAGTATGGAAAATATAGATTTCAAGAAGCTTGGGACAGTTAAAAACATGTATAGATCACTTCCATGAGAATTTTACCACCTTTTAATGCATATCCAACCATATTTTTCCCATCAGGTTCACATAAGGGTTTTAGATGGGTTTTGGGTCATTTGGACTGTTAACAATAATTTATAAATATCAAATGCTAAAACTCTAAATCAATTCCACTGAGGTTAATCTAAGTACCCCACTCAACTATCCTCAGCTCCTTGAGTTACCATGTAGTCCCTCTATATTGATATGACCACATAAAGCTAGTCTCTCAAGCTCATTTATGTATTTTAAGTACCTCTAAGAGAGGTTTGGGTTAAAATGACCAATTTTTGGATTCTCTCTAAAAAAAAATGGTTCATGCCAACCTTGTACTCCCCAATTAAATATATCAAAGTTTTTTTTAAGTTCATGTGTTCATATAGATGATTGTATTCCCTTGTAGGGTTTAGGCTTAAAATTAAGCTTGATCTATAGGACTATATTCTCTGTGTGTTTGACCACTTGAGTGGTATTAATGACTATAGATTACTTTTCCATATCTATTCATATTAAAACCAGTTGTATACATCATCCCATGATTATTTCAAGACTCTTAATTCATCATTTATCATCTATATACCTTTCCTACAGTTTAGACTTGACTGGGAGTGCCTCTAGTCTAAGACAAAATAAAGGGTACCTCCCCTATTTTTCTAACCTAGAGGGTAATATGGAGCCTTAGAATAACTCATGAGGATTATCTATACAAAATTTCAAAGTCTTATCATCCTTAATAGGTATCAAAAATCAAGTTCTCTTATGACTAACTTTTATAATAGTGATTTTAGGCATGGTTCTAGTTGGTTGTAAGTTGGGGTTTAAAACCTAGATCTTGCTCTATTTATCCTCTGAGGATCTTATGAAAAATGTATTTCATAAAATTTTATGGTATTTTCAATATTATTATCAAACTTTCACCTCTTTCAACCTTATAAACTTGCATCCTACATGAGCTCGAACTAGTCTGCATATTATTTTGATGGTGTCACATATAGATGGAAATTAGGAAGATCAATGAGATCCTATAAGTGTTTATCAGTATTTGAGTATTATGTTACATTATATTTATTTCCTCTAAGGTCATTGGTATCATCTCATTTTTTTCCTCTAATCATCAACTAATTATCATTGTTCCTTACTTAAGCTAGTTTATAGTATGAGGGTCCAAACTATAGATGTGTATTTTTAGGGAATGTGGAATTCTTATAGGTGTATATTTATTCTTAAACATTGTGTTTTTAGACCTCCATATTCTCTTGAGGTCACTAAGGACCTTTCACATTTGTATGAACTCCTTTATGTATTGAAACCATGTAATCATGCCTCATCACCAATGTATTATGTGCCTCTACAAGCTACATGTTTCTTTAAGCTCAAAATCATTGTGTTTCCACTGAGCATCCTTAGTAGAATATTGATTAAATTTAAGATCCACTTATCATTATCTTTCATTGACTTAGCAATATCTTTTCATATTAAAGTGTTATTATTAGACCTAGGCTACAATAACGAAGACATTAGGCCACCTCAAACTTCATCAACTTTCACCAACAAAGGATTCTTCATGAGATAAGATTCCCTTTTAGAGAGATTAATGTAACTAATCCCATTAATCAACTCTTTAATATCTAACTAATTGTAGGTTATACAATGGATTTAGGATTAACATTATGAGATATGAATGACTTTATAACTTCTATTCAAGTTTTGGAAATGTGGACAACCTATATATTTGGATTTATATGGTCTTCCATTATCCATACACAACTACAGATAGCTATAGATTGACTATCATATTAAATTTTGACCAATCTTCACTCATTATCTTGGAAACTCACCTCAATCAAATCCCATGTCCTTCAATGCAAACCTACTATTGGCCAATTTCCATCCCCAAGTTTGGACTTTTCAAATTTATCCAAGTCTAGTACTTAAGTTTTCTTCAGAAGAAATGTTCTTTGGTAAGGCTTATAGAAATACTAAGTGTTATTTCTTTAATAAAGTCCATTTTGGCATTTTTTCTAAGCCTTTGCCTAATTCTTTTATGTTTTTTGTCTAAAGCATTTTTATAAATTCTTTTGGACTTTTTTTTTGAGGCTTTTCCTTAAGATTATGTCTTTGGGTTTTCTTCTAGCCAAGTGATGAATTCTTTCAGACAATTTGTCAACACAATTTTTTTGAAGGACCATTACAACTTCTCCTAATGACTCTTTCAATCCAAAAGGGACCCTTGTAATTTTACCAAAAGGTACATTTCATTTTTCTAAAGGGAACTTTCATTTTTTTTAAGGGAACTTTCATTTTTTCTGAAGGACAATTTCATTTTTTCCAAAGGGTATCTTTTTTTGAGAAAAGGTCCACTTTAGTTTTTATGAAGGATCATTTTCAACTTTCTCGAAGGGTGTTTTCTTTGTAAAGTGGTCACTTTGATTTTTTTTAAGGGGCACCTGCATTTTTAAGGACCATTTCTAAAAGCCTGAAAGATTATTACAAATTATTTGAATGACATTTCAACTTCTTCAAAGGGACCAATCAAAAATCTACAAGAAAGGAAGAGGAAAAGTGACTAAAAAGGAACTCCAAAAGAATTCCTTCAGACTTTTTGTCTAAAGGAAATGAATAGAATTAACTCTAAAATAATTCCTTTGGACTTTTTATCTAAAGGAAATAAATAAGAAGAATTCCTTCAAACTTTTTTTTGAAGGAAATGAACAAGTGAGAAGACCAAATAAATGAATTCTTTCAGAAATATTGTCCGATGAATTCTTGTGGGAAAATTATCTACAAGAAAGGGTCAAGACAAAAATTTAGAAGGAAATACCCCAGAGGTGACAGCTTGTAGAATGTCAATTTCAAACTACAAGAAATAGCCATTATTATTCAAAAGACTTGGTGAGAATATGAGAGTAGATAAAGCAAGTAAAATGGATAGGTTTATGGATCGAGTCATTGTTAGAGACTAACTAGTACTTAGATAAATGAATACAGGTGTCTAAAGGATAACTAGTAGTTAGAAATAGCATTTTCTAACTATCATCATGAGTTCTAGCAGTGTAATGTGTCAGCGTCTCTATTTTAGTTTTGAACTCTCATGGATGATCTTCAATAGAAATAGTTTCTTGTACTACTCTTGAAGGTTTGATGACACTTGTCACCATTATCATAACTATTTTTGGACAAGTAATAATCATGACATGGAATGACTCACCCCATCCATCCATTTGCAACTAATTCTTAGATGTAAACACATGTCCTTGTGCCTTTTTAGCTTCTCCTTTCTTGATATTCCTCAAAGTTCTATAAATTGGGCCATTTTGTCCATTGTAAATAACCAAATTTTTGGTATGATGAATCCATATTGAAATGACATTGCACTTTGCTTTTGGACATTGAATACAAGACCAATTCTGAATTGTAAACTTTTGTATGAGTATGTGAGCAATGTATAATGGATCCAAGTGATCTCATAATCCTTACTCCCTTTATCCTTCATGTCTAAACAAAGGTTTTGATGTTAACAGGTCATGTGAAGTGTGTTAAATGCATTGAATTCTCTTTCAAGTATGCAATTATATCTATGGTGTGAAATCTATCCCTTAGGTTGATCATTTTGTTGATTGTCTCACGCATGTTACCTTCACATTAAAACACTATGTTAGTATCTTTCAATGCATGGGATTAGTCTTAGAAAGCATTTTTATTTAGTAGAATTGTGAGAGTCAGTGGGATAAATTCTTGTTGGATTGCCTCTTTATCATAGTTTTTCTATTTTATGCAAACTCTTGACTCTTTTCATGAATAAGCAGTAGATTAGGTGATAAAAACTTAGAGAAGAATTCAAGGAGCTAGCCCTTTTTTCAATCCTAGAGACTGATCTCTCTTACAAGTTACCACAAACTTGAGGGATGATTAAATGTTGCATAAAATTGAAGGAATTCATAAAATGTCCTAAGGTGCACAATTTGATCACAATAGTTTTGGCATGCTTGATGGGACAACTGGTTATAATTATTTCCATGTCAAGGTGAATGATGGACTCAACAAGTCCAAGGTTTTAGAAGTTTTCTAATCTAGCATTTAGAAAATCCAAAAGGTGAGATTCTATGTTTTTAGATCAATTTTTCTATATTATACTTCATGGTCCTCACTATATCATCTTCTAGTAGGCTTTTCAATAAAGTTCCTCAACCTAAAGCTCCTCTTGAAGAACAACACCCTGAACCATTCCTAACCTTTAGAGATCATGAAAAAGAAGGTTTTTAAGAGGAAGAAGAGTAGGTTGAATAATTATTAGATCAAGAGGAAGAAAAAATGGCTAGAAGACATCCTTTCCCAACCTTCAACATCCAAAATCCATTTAACCTTCTTACGTATGATCCTATTCCTCTTAATGCTACCAAAAGTCTCCCTAATTTCAATGGCGAGGATCTTGTTACCCCATCTAAGTATATTAGGGACATTTCAAAATTTTGTAATTTCCACAATATCACCCAACCTAACATAGCTATTAGACTACTTTCCATGTCTCTAAAGGGGAAGGCACTTGATTGGTATAGGATATTAGAAGGTGGATGTATTACCAATTAGAATAGTTTTGGAGAGTTGTTGGTAAAAAATTTCAAAAACAAGAGTGACCATAATTCACTAATTCACCAGCTAAATGTGATAAAGATAGGTCTAATAAATCCCTGGGATATTTCAATGAGATATTTCAAAGAACATGGCATAGGTTGCCACCTATTATGAGGCCTCCTCTAAGCTTTGTATTCTCCACCTATCTTAAGGCCATTGGCACTGATGTAGTAGTATTATTGCATTCAATGGGAGGATTTACTTTACTCAAGGCATATGAGATAGCCATTGAAGCTAAGAATAGTCTTATATAAGATGGGAAACTACCTCCAAGAGTATCCATACATTTTTTGTCTCATAATTTAGTTGAATCCCCAAGCATAGCACAAGTTCCCAATACTAATGCCAAACCTAGAATTGCTACTAAGAAGGTGGATGATGTTATAGATAAGGATGAGATGATTTTCCCTTTACAAGCCTAGCTCAAGCAAGCAAAAATGTATGCAAATGCTTCACCCAATCCTCAATACTATCCTTAGTAAGGCTATATACCTCCACCCCAATACACTAACCAAGGAAGAAGACAAGGACAACAAGGTTTAAATAGGTATCCCAATGCCTATAATCCTACTTCTATTTCATCGACAAAGGCTATTGTTCTAGTCTACACCAATCTAGTTCAAGGAGAATATCATTTGGATCATTAGGGGAAATCTCAAGGTTGGTTTATGCATAATGGTGGAGAAGGTAATCAAGATTTGGTAACTTAAGAAGGAGACACTCCTTATGCTACATCAGAAGAAGTAAATCTCATGCAAAGAGATGTTTAAGGAGAAGGTAGTAGTCAAAATAATGGTTTTATAAACTTCCAAGTAGAAGATGATTATGTGTTGAATAAAAATACAATAGTTGTAGCCAACATAAGGGATAAAAATAAGACTTTAAGAGATACTATAATATCACAAGTGATTCTAGGTAGTGCCTCTCCAAGGCCACAAATTCTAAGTACTAATGTAGTAGGTCGTACTAGTCACACTACTCCTCAAAGTCAAAATGTGAGCAAGGCTACCAAACTTCCAATATAGTAAGTTAAAGTTCCCTTATTGCCTTTAAGATTGAAATAAAAGGTACTTCTTCTCTAAATATTATTGATTCTTTGAAGAATACCAAAACTAGCATTTCTCTTTAAGAAGTATTGCATATGCCTGGCCAAAAGGACCTTTTTCAAGAACAACTCTCAAACATTCATGTAGCCCCTAAAGTTACAAGATACAATGGTGTAGCCCTTACCAACACACCTAATTATGTTTTAGAACCATCTACCGAATCTTAAAAGCCTCCACCTTTCTACCTCACACTCATTATGGGAGACAAATTGGTTCACAACTACATTATGGATAGTGGGGTCAATACTACAGTTATGTCTAAAGTGGTTGCTGAAAAATTAGGACTGAAATATGAGCCTCATATCAAGGGTGTGTTGAAACTTGATGGACTCTAGCCAAGACTGTGAGGTTGGTTAAAGGTTTGAAAGTCTTCCTACATGATTGTCCAAGATTTCCCATCCTACAAAACATTGTGGTGGTTGATCTTCCAGCTCATTTTGCTATTTTTTTATCAAGAGACTTCACGGCTAAGATTAGAGGGTACCTTGTAGCTTATTGGTCTTTTCTAGCCTTTAAAAAGAGATATGGAGCTAAAGTGACTATAATAACATAGCCCTTGGTAAGGTTCCACATTGAACCATATGTGGAGACAAATTCAAATCAGAATTGTATGATTAGTGAGTAAGAAGAAGGTGCCATTGGTGTTGAAATATCCTTTCCCCTTGAAGGTATTTCTAACCTTTTTCATTGATGATTATGGTACTGAAACTTATGAGCATGATCCCTATGCATTCATAGAATAAAATGAATTAGGATTATATTATATGCATGAGAAGAACACTCCTATACCATCACTCACTAATAAAGATCATGAACTTGAAGGCATATGGGAAATGTTTTTTGATGGCTCTAAAAGCAAGATAGGGGTAGGAGCTGGTGTCATGTTGGTATCTCCTTCAAATAACTAATATTATTCTTTATATAGATTCCATTTTAGTTGTACCTATAATGCAGTTAAATATGAAGGCTTAGTTCATGGCCTCCAATGGGAAAAGAGAAATGGAATCAAGAATTTAAAAGTATATGGAGATAGTGAATTAAGTATAAATCAAGTTATAAACTAAGCTATAGACAAGAACCCTTTGCTTAAGTCTTACAATCATAAGTTGTGGGATCTAATTAATGACTTTGATGCTTTCAATATCCAACCTATACCAAGAGACTCAAATAAACATGCTGATAGTTTGGCTATGATAGGAGCACACTTTGATATAGTGGTTGATGTAAGTAGAGAGAAATACCAACCTCACATCAAAGTCATTGTGAGACCTTATATTCTAGATAATGAAGTGTCTTGGTAAGTGTTTGAGATTGATAAAAACATTGTACACTTCATTTAAAATTAATTATAGTTTTCTTCAAAGAATCAAAAGAAGCTTCACAATCAATATGAAGAACAAGTTATTCAGCTAAATAAAAACAAGATACCAAAGGGACTAGTTACATTGGAGAGTGTGTTCAATGAAGATGATAAAAGAAGGAAATGAAGGGTAAGCATGTCTAAAAAGGAAGAGAACTATGAAAGAATCTTTATATTTAAGGACAAACTTCTAAAAATTGGTAAGATTTGTTCTCTTTCTAAAAAGCAAGCCTTCATTGAATTGTGTAAAGAATTTCATGATATATTTGCTTAGGAATACAAGGATTTGAAAGGGTTTAATATAGGTCTATCTCATCACACCATTGAGCTATAACCTAGAGCTAAACCAATCATGCAAAAATAGAGGCCTATCAATCCCAATATAGAGGAACTCATGAAGAGAGAGCTTACCAAATTGATTGAGTCTAGGATCATCTTTCCTATCAAGCATTCAACTTGGGTAGCTAACCTTATACCTATTAAAAATAAGAGTGGAGATATCAAACTTTGGGTGGACTTTAGGGATCTAAATAGAGTTTCACTCAAAGACCATTATCCACTACCTTCCATGGAGTAGATTTTGCAAGTGGTTTTAGGTTCTCAACGCTTTTCACCACTTGATGGCTATTCAAGTTATAACCAAATATTGGTGAATGAGGAGGATCGGTGAAAAATAGCATTTACCACAAAATGGGGAACATTTTCATATAGAAAGATTCCTTTTAGTTTGTCTAATGTTGGTGCTACCTTCTAAAGGGCAATGGACATGGCCTTTAAAGGTTTGATCAATAAGTTTTTGCTTGTATACCTTGATGATATAACTATTTTTTCCAAAGATGCTAATGACCACATGAAACATCTAAGTCAAGTCTTTTAGAAGTGTAGAGAGTTTGGAGTTTCTCTTAATCCAAAAAAATGTATATTTGTTATTCATGAAGGCAAATTATTGGGTCATGGTGTGTCAAAGGAAGGCCTATCTATAGATCTTGAAAGGATTGAAGCCATTCTAGGCCTATCTTTACCTCTACACAAGAAATTTTTATAAAGCTTATTAGTCAGGATCAACTTTTTAATAAGATTTATTCTAGGATTTTCTACTTTTGTGAAACCTATTATAGCCATTCTTAAGAAGAACCAAGCTTTTGCTTGGACAAAAGAAGGTAAGAATTGTTTTGAGGCAATCAAATAAGTAATTTTCCAATCTCCTACTCTCTTGAACCCAAAATTTTCCAAGGATTTCATACTTTACACTTTTCTTATCCTTGACACAATCTCAGCTATGCTTATGCAAAAGAATGATGATGAAAATAAATAACCCATTGCATTCTTTAGTTAAGGATTAGAGGATTATGAGACCAATTACACATTTATTGAGAATTAATCTCTAGATATGATAAGAGGTTTGAAAAAATTAAGGCACATGGTTTCAAATAATAGGATACATGTCATGGTCTCTCATCCTAGCACCAAAGAGTTTCTCTTAAGTAAATACCTCAATGAGAAGAGAGCTGGGTGGATCAAAAAGGTAATGGAGTATGATGTTGATATCAATGTAGCCAACTTGGTAAGAGGAAAGGGGATGTGTGAACATCTATATTTAGATCTTTAAGGGCTAAAGAATTTTTGGTCAATCAAGCTCATCCCTAACCAACTGGTCACATACCAATTCAAAGTTAGACACAAGACTTCATTGGTTTCCTCCAAAATGGTGATTGGCCTAATGGTTTAAACAAGTCACAAAGAAGGTATTTTAGATTGCAAACCATTATTTATTGTCTTATAGATGTTATTCTCTTTAGGAATGATGTGAATTGTGTGCTACTAAGGTGTGTTGATGATGATCAGTTTGACATCTTGTTGGAAAAGTTCACAATGGTTTAGATGGAGGTCCTTTATTCCTAAAAACAACATCTGCAAAGATAATGAGGGCAAGGTATTATTGTCCTATCCTTTTCAAGGATTGCTACTCTTGGGTTAGGAGGTGTCCTCAATGTGCCTTCATTATAGGCAAATAAAAATTCGTATGCCTTTTATTGAATCATGTCCAAGTGGACCAAACTTTCATGTAATGGGGCTTTGATTTCATTGGTATGATCAACCCTCCATCAAGTGTTGTACACAAATGGATATTGACTACTAATGACTACTTCATAAGGTGGGTAGAAGTTGTTGCATTGAAGGAGGAAAATGAAAATGTAATTTTGGAGTTTTATGAGAGTATCATAACAAGATTTGGGGTCCCCTATACTATCATTTTTGATAATGCACTTGTTTTCATGAGTGTTAAAATTTTTGAGTGGGAAAATAGGAATGGAGTTTACTTGAGTACCTCATCCAACTATTACCCTCAAGGTAACGTATTGGTTGAGTCTACTAACAAGACTTCATCAAGATCATCAAGAGGACATTAGAGAATAATCAAATAGCATGGCACACCAAGTTGAAGATAGCCTTATGGGCTAATAGGATCACTCCTAAGAGATCAATTGGTAACTCTCCCTTTGTACTTGTCTATGGGAGAGAAGCTAGGTTATCCATCTCTTAAGATCTCCCTAATTTAGAACTTGGACATTAGCTGGAACTACTGGAAAATACTATAATATAAGTCAAATTGATAGAACTAAAGCAACTACAAAAAGTAATTGATAATGCACATAAGACCATGAAACACCACCAAGTACTCATGAATAAATCCTTTTAAAAAAATGAAAGTAAAAGAGTGTTCAAGGAAGGTGACTTGGTTCTAAAATGGGATGAGGATAAATAAAAATTACGTAAACATATAAAATTTGATGCTTTATGGAGTGGCCCTTACATCATCAACAAGTGCAAGCAAAACAACTCCTTTCAGCTGACCAAGATGAATGGAAAAGAATTTCCTATCTATGTGAATGGGATACATCTAAAGTTCTACTATTAGTCCTTACAAGTTTGTCTTGTAAATAGTAGAATAAGGGTGTGTGTTCAGTCTAGTTTTTTTTTATGTTGTGTTCCCTAAGTGTCTTATTTGACCATGCATGTTTCATTTGTTTTGATTTGTGTTCCCTAAGTGCTTAGTATCAAAAGTGTGTCTTTGCCTATGTGTGTCTTGTGTAATTTCATTATCTTATGATTAATTCAAGGTCTATTCAGGATAATTTAAGTGCTCAATTGCATGACTCCATGCCCAATGGAACATTTTAGGCAACTATTCTTAGGCATAGCAAGCATGCCATACCTAGGAATCACCAAGAATGTTGGCCAATTTTCATCCCTAGGTTTTCACCTTTCAAATTTGGCCAAGTCAAGACTTAGGTTTTGTTCAGAAGAAATGTTCTTTGGCAAGGCTCGTAAAAATACTAAGTGTTATTTCTTTAGGAAAGTCCAAGTTGGCCTTTGTTCTAAGCCTTTGCCTAATTATTTTAGGTTTTTTGTCTGAAGCATTTTGCTGAATTCTTTCAGACTTTTTTTCTGAGGCTTTTCTTTAAGATTATGTCTTTGGGTTTTCTTTCGGCCAAGTGATGAATTCTTTCAAACAATGTGTCTACACAATTTTTTTGAAGGACCATTACAACTTCTCTAAAGGACTCTTTCAAGCCAAAAGGGAACCTTATAATTTTTTTGAAAGGTACATTTCATTTTTATGAAGGGCACTTTCATTTTTTTTTAAGGGCACTTTCATTTTTTTTTAAGGGCACTTTCATTTTTTTTGAAGGACACTTTCATTTTTTTCAAAGGGTATCTTTTATCAGGAAAAGGTCCACTTCAATTTTTTCAAAGGATCACTTGCAACTTTCTCGAATGGTATTTATCTTTGGAAAGTGGTCACTTTCATTTTTATAAAAGGGCACCTACATTTTTAAGGATGATTTCCAAAATCTTGAAAGACTATTACAACTTCTCCAAAGGGCATTTCAACTTCTTCTAAGGGACCAATCAAAAATTCTTAATAAAGGAAGAGGAGAAGTGATTAAAAAAAACTTTGAAATAATTCCTTCAGACTTTTTGTTTGAAGTAAATGAACAGAAAGAACTCCAAAATAATTCCTTCAAACTTTCTATCTAAAGGAAATAAATAGGAAGAATTCCTTCAAAAAATTTGTCTAAAGGAAATGAATAAGTGAGAAGACCAAAGAAATGAATTCTTTCAGAAAGATTGTCTAATGAATTCTTGTAGGAAAATTGTCTGCAAGAAAGGGTCAAGACAAAAAGTCTAAAAGAAATACCTAAAAGGTGATGGCCCATAGAACATCAATTTCAAACTAAAATAAATATCCATTGCTATTCAAAAGACTTTGTGATAACATGAGAGTAGACAAATTAAGTAAATTGGATAGGTTAATGGATCAAGTCATTTCTAGAGGCTAACTAAATCAAACAAATTCTATGAGATCAATGAATATATGTGTCTAGAGGATAACTAGCAGTTAGAAAGAACATTTTCTAACTTTCAAAATGATTTCCAATAGTTTAATGTGTTAGCTTCTCTATTTTAGTTTTAAACTCTCATGGATGATCTTTGATAGAAATAGTTTCATATGTCACTCCTAAAGGTTTGATGACACTTATCACCATTCTCATAACTAGTTTATGGCATGTCTCACCCCATCCACCCATCTATAACTGATTCTTAGATGTGGACACATGTCCTTGTGCCTTTTTATCTTCTCCTTTCTTGATCTTCCTCAAATTTTATAAATTGGGCCATTTTGACCATTGCAAATAACCACATTTTTGGTATGGTGAAGCCCTGCTAAAATGACATTGTACTTTGATTTTGGACATTAAATACAAGACCAATTTTGAGTTGTAAACTTTTTTCTGAGTATGTGAGTGATGTATAGTGAAGCTAAGTGATAGCATAATCCTTACTCCCTTTATCCTTCATTTTTGAACAAAGGTTTTGATGTTAATAGGTCATGTGAAGTGTGTTAAATGCATTAAATTTTCTTTCAAGTATGTAATTGTATCTATGGTGTGAAATCTACCCCTTAGGTTGATCATTTTGTTGATTATCTTAGGCATGTCACCTTCACAGTGAAACACTATGTTAGTATCTTTTAATGCATGGAATTAGTCTTTGAAATCATTGTTATTCAGTAGAAGTGTGAGAGTCAATGGGATAAATTCTTGGTGGATCACCTCTTTAGCATAGTTTTTCTATTTTATGCAAACTCTTGACTCTTTTCATGAATAAGTAGTAGTTTAGGTGATAGACACTTAGAGAATAATTTAGGTGTCTATCCCTTTTTTCAATCCTAGAGACTCATCTCTCTTACAAGTTCCCACAAACTTGAGGGATGATTCAATGTTGCATCAAATTGAAAGAATTTCATAGAATGTCCTAGGGTGAATAATTTGATGACAACACCTACCATGGATAAATTTAATTCCATGGTTTGGAAAGGGATAAATAGGTGTAACATCTTGATATAAATCCACTAACAAAAGATAAAACTCTACAATTATGAAACATGTTCTTCAGACCACTATTATGTTCATTTCTAATAAATGAGATATTCTTGCCCACCTTCTATGAACACACATGAAAAATAAGATTAAAATTCTATGTAAATGAATGTGAATCCTTATAAGATCACATACACCACCTAGAAGCATCAACCCAATGCAACAGATGAGAAAACTTGAAGGTGTTGGGAATGTGAAGGCAGTTTTGATATACTAGCAATCTTGGTGATTATTCATGAAGCATAGTCTATCATTATTAAATCTATGACCATGGAATTATATCTCATTAGTATTTATAATATCCACCTAATCCATTCTCCTTGACTCTACCCCCACTATATGTACCAGCTATAAACTGGTGGAATTATTTGATCTACCAAAGGGAGTGAAGAGAGAGAAAAACCATTTTTCACCATTTTCAGACTTGTCAAAGCAAACTAAACATGGAGATGACTTGTGGGGATTTTAAGGGACACTATTTAACTTTACACACATGCCAAACTTATCCTATAGTCTATATAACTTCAAACTCTCCTTTTTACAAGTGGTCTTCTTGTTTTAACATTGAACCTACAAGATTTTAGTTGTAGAATGGTTCCTTGAAAATCACCTAACACATGGGACATTATATAACAATTTGAAACACTTTTCCCATTGAAAAAATCATAAAATTCTTTCAAAATGACAAAATATGGCCTAATATGACATGAGACAAACTTAGATAAATGTGGCTAAGATGAAATATGATATTTGACCTTAGTTATGACCATGGTGGACATTTATGACCTAAGAGACCTCATGACAAGTTTAAACTTGTAGGGGGTTGACTTATTTGACTAGGGGGTCAAATTATTCAATAGATATAACACAAAAATTAATATAACTCACCTATGCCTACACAATGTCACTAGTACACTTGAAGTCTTCATTATTCTCGCATGCAATTCCATCATAAGGATCCTAGAGCTAAAATTATAAAATACATAAATTATTTATATTTTTAGAAAATATACAAATTATTTATATTTTTTTCAATTTTTCAAATATATATTTCATTTTACTAGCCATTACATTTCAAAAACTTTCTATTTTTGGTATTTTTCTTTCCAAAACTACATTTTCTCACATAGTATGATGTAATGATGAGTTTTATCCCTAAAATAACTCTAAATAGGTTGAAAATTGAATAATATATTATTTTATTTTCCATGATTTTATTTCAAAGTATGTTGTTTCTCTTTTTTAGTCTTATAGGGTGACATCACTAGACCCTAAGCTCAGTTCCCTAACAGGACAGGTCAGGTAGTATTATCACCCCTACATACATAGTAAGTAACACATATATTTTGATAAACTAGTCTATTTTTCCATTTTTTGTAAAACTACACTCAATTCTCATTTATTTTTGTAATTTATAAGGGTATCTCATTGGCTTCATTCCACCACATAGGTAAGTGAGGTAATATTTATAACTATTTTTTTTATTTTTAGTGCACCACTACTCAATAAAACACCATTGCCAACTCCTAAAAAGGTGTCTCCCCAAGATGAAATATGTATGCACCCAAATTTTTCATGGTGTAACAATTCATGAAAAATGTTATGATAATGCAATTATCTCCACTAAAACATAATTGGATCTGGTCCTCTCCCTCTTACTAGTCTTGTGTCACTTTTTATCTCTTAAAAAATTCAAGTTTTTAATGTTTTAGTCTTTATCCCTTCATTTTTAAAAACCTTTAAATTATGGATAAATCATCATGGTGGTTTACAAAACCTCCATGAAGATTATGTAACCATTGTGGTAGTTCTTAGAAGTACCCTGGTGGTTTGTAGAAACATTACAGTAGTTTTTTAGACTCTAACATGGTGGTTTTAGAACCACCATTTAAATATAGCAATAGTTCCATCACCATTGAAATATTTTTAAAACTACTTCCATGACTTTAGTTTTCACACAATTTTCATGATTTTGGTTTTATTTTTATTGATTTCACCTTCTTAATTTCCTAGTACACATTTAGTCTTGATTATGCCAATCTTAGTAATTTCCAAGATAACTCAAATAATCTCACAATAAATCTTGAGTTGACTCTAAATCACAACTAATGGGGTTAATCAAAGTCTTCACAAAACTAATATAGAAAATATATAAGCATACACAGAGACAATAAAACTAAACACAAGAAATATTTTAAACACACTCTATTATCTCTTCATACGCTCTAATTATTAAATCCATATGGGTGTTACATATTTATAGGAATATTATTCCTATATTAATGGAGATTATTTATCCATTAATCTCTCACCCAAATCTATTTGATTATACACACTCCTATATATGTTATATTGTTACTCATAACAAAATATCTCAACAAATAATATATTATAATCTATTATCATAATATTGTTTATATAAATATTTTGATAACTAATTACTAACCAAATATAACTAAAAAATAACATATATGTAATAATTAATTATTACTCTCATAATTATTCATATTACAATGTAAAAATTACCATGAGGACTAACTATTCCCTAGCATTCCTCCCCTTAGGCCTTACATGGTAATTTGTGTTTCACAAGACTTAATGAAAGTAATGAAGGAACACATCAACTTCTTATCTACCATTCACTATCAAAAACACATCAATCAAATCAATGTGGGAACTTATAAAAGGAAGATTTTCCATAAACCATTTATTGAGGGAACATATCAACCTAAACAGTGTGGGAACCATGATAAGAACACCATCTATTCAACTTTTACTCATGTCTCCAAGAATTAGCACGAATAGATTTATATGTCACCACATACTCTTAGGTATACATACTAATAATGCAATCATGTTACACATGACCACTACTATGAAAATAAATGCATCTCACATTTACTTTATGTGATTGTATGGATGTGACACTGGTGGATCATCTCCATAAAGAAGTAAGGTAGTCATAGAATCTCTGTAGTAGCTACTCTCCTAACTATTGCCACATTATTTTTTCTTATAAACACCTTTTTTATGTAGTGTCCTATGTGATAAAATATAAAAATACATCTCTTATTTGTCACACATATAAACATATGTTGAAAATAAGAAACATATAATATGTGCCACTATATCAAGAAGCACCCTTTCATTAGTGGCTAATGAGAGGCATAGAAAGCTTCTATCTTCTAGTGTCCTCCAACCTCTAGTAGGTTGTTTCTTACTCAACCGATGATATCATGAAGAGAATTACTCCCCCCCCCCCCAACACACTCTTGACATATTTTTTATAAAATGAACATCAGTTACATTGATAATGCATTTGTATATAATTAAAATATTTTTTTTAAATTTTTTTGATATTTTTGATGACTGAGACTTCTAGACACAAAATCATAATTATTGACATACATAAATATGATTCTTTGACACTTTTAAGAATTTTGACTAAATTTTGACAATGGACCCTAATAAATAAACACACCTATTTTCTAAAATCTAATTTAGACTTATTGATTATAATGAAATTTATACACTAACAAAAACTTATGAGGAAAACTAAACCTCATGACTAAATATTAAAATACTTATTGTGCATTTTCCAAACATAAAATAAACTAATATCTATACCAAATATATATTACATATAACCAAAACCAAATGATTTGGAAGCTATGCACAGAAAAGTGAATGGACTATAGTATTGTATGGACAATGATAGTGTACTGACAACTCGATAGTTGAATACACTAAAATCTAGATTTATCAAGAAATGTAAAAACTAAAATCCATATACATATCAAAAAAATTAAAACATAACTAACCCAATAAATAAAACAAGACAACCAAGGGTAGGTCATATGAAGATCACATGAGGATAGTTGTAGTGTGGAAGTGGATTGCATGCACGGATTTGGTTAATGATAGATTGTATAAAACTCAACATATAAAAAAACTAGGTGTTGTTGGTTGGAGAAAGGTGAATATCATAACATGCATCCTTTGTAGATCAGAATCTACCTTTAGATCATCTAGATTGGGTCTTGATGTTGTGGCTATTGTGTAATGTAGAAATGAGGGGCTTGCTGAATTTCCCTTCAAATATTCAGAGATCACTATTTTGTGTCAAATAGAAGACCGTAATGGTGCATGAAATGTTGATAATTATATATCAAGGATCCACATGTTGTATCATAAAAATTTTGAATGGAGACACATAAAATTTGTAGTTTATATATGTGCATTTTGTTTTGCATAAGATTCTTTCATAAACCATGCAATGTTGACATCAAACAATAAATATGCAATGGACTCTAACCATACTTAAAATGATATCATAATGTCATGTGGTGCTATATAAGAGTTAGTCAAAGAAATATCATGCAAATGAATGATTTCTTCCTTCTTCAAGCTTGAGATATGTCCTCCCCATTTTGCCTTTGAAGGTTAAGAATCGACAATTCAATTTGATACAATCAATAAAGATAAAGATCTATTATTCAATAAATAGTTCATTCTAATTTTTATTTGCACCATGCTTCTCACAAAACTACTACATACAAATTAAATAACCTACACTACAGGATTTTTACTCATTATTCTCTCATCATTCAGGGACAAACCACCAAGCAACTACCCCTTTCTCAAATCATAAAATCATTTTTTATAAAATATTTTCCCACTTTGATACCAAATTATGGGGTTAATCAAAGTCTTCACAGAATCAATATAGAAAATATGGAAGCATACACAGAGACAATAGAGCTGAACACAAAAAATATTTTAAACATACTCTATTATTTCTTCTTACACTCTGATTATTAAATCCATATGGGTGTTAGATATTTATAAGAATATTATTCCTATATTAATGGAGATTATTTTTCCATTAATCTCTTACCCAAATCTCTCTGATTATGCAAACTTCTATATACGATATATTGTTGTAACTAAAAATAATATATGTCAACAAATAATATAGTCTAATCTATTATCATAATATTTTTATAATAATATTATGATAACTAATTACTAGATAAATATAACTAACAAACAACCTATATGTAATAATTAATTATTACTCTTATAATTATTCATACTATGGTATACAAATTACTATGAAGATTAACTATTCCCTAATAACAACTTCTTCCTTACAAGTATTTCACTTTTATTTTAATTTTAGAACTTAATATTGCATTAAAGATTAAAGTTTACAATTTTTCACAAAGACACATTCATCCTTATGTTGTTTTAAATAACTTAGCCTCAATTTTTAGTAATATTTTGATCATTTGTACAAATTGGAGAAGGGAGCTCATGATTTTTTAATTAGTACTTTGTTGTTCCTGATTAACCAACCACATTCAAATTATTTTATTACTCCAAATTGTCTTTGTGCTTCCAATTTATTTTTATTTTATCTTTTTAGAGAGTTCCAAGTTCATCATTAAGTATCATATCAAGGAGATAGATACCAGTGGGTTTAACGTTTTCATTAAATACGTATCCTTCACTTGATCTCATCCTTGGTCAGGTTGGAGAATTAATTTTTTTATCTTTAACTCATTACTTTTTATTTATTATTTATTATAGTAGTTTGCATCTAAAAATACTTATTCATAAAAAAAATTTAAAAATTATTTTCTTCTCTCTTCTTGCATTGGAAAATTAGTTTCATAATCTTAGTTACATACACATGTAAAATAACAGAAGTTTTCTCTCATCAAATATAAAATAAATGGGTAAATATTAAAATTATATAATTCCAACCAAAAACATATTTTTTTCAATTTTCACAACACGTATTCTTATACACAAACAACACCAACAAACTTTCATACACAAAAATTAGAAAATCAAAAAGAAATGTTTTATATCTAGATTTTTTTTTTTTTTTTGCTTCATTGCATGCTAAATAAAAAATTTAAATTAAAAAATAATAATTTTATATTTTTATCCATTAAAATAAATATCATTATGGTTTCATATAAATTTCACAAAACAATCAAAAACCTCAAAAAAAACTTGTATACCGAATTACACATAGATTAATATTAAAAACATAGAAGTTACATTTGCATATATAAAATTTAAATTTTAGATCCAATTTCACTTTTACATATTCAAGATTAAAATTTTAATAAGATATTAATTTTATTTTCATTAAAAATATAAAAATAAAATCATTCATTTAGTGCATATAGGTGAAATTATGCATCTCAAAAAATAAAGGAAAAGTAAAAAAACACTATCAATTTAATTTTTAGTTTTAATTATTATTGAATTTATAAAATATTAAATAAAAAACCAAAATTATTATTTTTTTATTTCCTTTACTTCCAAGAATTTTTATTTCATCAAATAACATAGTTTTCTTTCTATTTGTAAAACCTTGTTGAAAACTCAAAACAATCCCAAATCAAAAACCTTGTCAAAATAAGCACAATTATAAACTTTGTTTCAATACAACATTTAAATTTTTAAAAAAGTACACACCTCAAAAATAACATCAAAAAAAAAAAAAAATCTAATTCTAAACAAAATAACTCACTCTTGGATGATGCTTCTCGAACAAACCAATCTCCACATATTAGTAACTTTATCTAGAGTGATTGATCTCGTATTAGCAAGAAACATCCAAATTGATATTAAATAATAAATTATAATATAATTTTTAATTTACAATCATCTCTAAAACCTTATAATTACCCAACTTAACACTCTTGATAAGTAAAACCACCTAATAAAATCCCCAATAGTGAGACTCATTTATATTTTATCGCATTGATCCAACACCCTTCATATCTGAGGCCCTTTTTATTATTTATCCTTGATTCTAGCCTCATCATATCTCATTACATTTATGGATGAAATTGTCTAACCATAACCAACCAAATAGGTCAGCCAAATTCCAATTGTCCTTCAACCCAACTTTTCCCAATTTTCTGAGATTAGTATTGACCAATAACTTTGTTAGCTTTTCTTCATCCATTTTGAGTGTTATTGGAAATCCATAACTTCTCAAATCACCACTTTAAATAAACATCATGATGTAGGTGAGATATTTTGGTATCAAAACAATAATTCTTTACCACTTATCACTCAAAATCATGTTCATATACCTCATCCTAACCTACCATTTATTCCAACCCTTCCCATCCAAATATTTCAACCACATCAGTCCAACCAACCAAACCACTAGACCACTCATCCCATTATCTTTTCATCAATTATATCTCAAAAATTAAAGTGCACAAAGGTTAACCTTTCACTTTCCATGTGTATAGTGACTATAAATTATGTATGCCCAATGTTTGTACCATATTTTCACTAGGAATACACCCCATTTGCATCATATTAATGCAACATTAAATTTAATGAAAATTTATTTATTTTCAAGTGGAAAAAGGAATTTTAAAAAATTAAAAATAATATTACATTTTAATAAAAACTAACAAAATATATAATTTTAGTTGGGGAATTTTTTGCATAGTTTTTTAAGACACAGGTTCAGTTAAAGGAGGTGTTGTACATTTTGGTCATAGCTCATATCCCACTATAAACTATTATACATATACTTAACCATTGAAAACCTATAATGTAGAGAAAGCCATGGTAGATAATAGAAATGAAAATGGGCAAAAAACAACTTATCGATAACTACATAACCCACTTGTAAAATCTTCTATATATTCAACCATTAAAAACTTGTTGGTATAATATTCTATATGCACCTTTATTAAGTTAACTTAGGTTGAATACTATACTAAGTGTACTTTATCACAATTATCTAGGCTTATAATAGAATAAGTGAGCATTAAATTCCACTAATATTAATAAATTCCACCTTTTTATGAGCCAATCACATGCACCCAATATGGAAAAGGGAGTTTTCTCTTTCTCAAATTGTATATACCCCTCATTTCTTTGTATTATTATGGATGTAGAAATCCTTAATGTAAATACATGAATTTATGGTGTAATTTACCTTGTAATCTTTTCCCCAATAATACATATTTTTATACCTCTTTTCATTATTTTACAAAGTGTTTAATGCATATTAGAGTGAATCCATTATAAGGATTTTTCTAGGGGATTCATGATATTAGATCATTTCCTATATGGTGATCATATTTTATTTCCCACATGTCACCAGAGCCTTTTTCCTAAAAGGTAATTGTGGATTTATAAATAATTTCAACATAATATAAATTCTTAGATACTTCTTCAAGTCCTATCACATTTATGAACACCCCATTTGTTTGGGTTTTCAAAAATATCATCTGGGTATTATTTATTTTGGCTAAAACTACTTTTTAGATAATTTTTATGGGTTTTTCCAATTTCTATAAAAATCCTATTTTTGGGGGACTATAAAAATATTTCTCTAAAAAAATACACAAAAATATAAAATTTTCAAAAAAAAATGGAATTTTTTCTCCATTCATTCTTTCTAACTATTTTTTTAATATTAGCACCTTCAGGAAGACTAGAAACAAGAAATATTTTTTGTAAATTTTTATACCTTTCATTTACATATCATAAAACCTAACCTATTTTTTTCAAATTTTACATTTTGTTAGCTTTCCATAAAGTCAAACTTTATGAAAAAATGATCAACAATTTTTTCATGGTGATTTTTCAAGTTTTCATTTGATTTCTAAGGTATGAATCAATTAGGGTTTTCTCTACAACATTGTTATAGAAAAAATCTAGGTACATCCCTCATGTTGAATGCATTTCCACCATTACTATTATTCTACCATTGATTTACCACTCAAACCTAATGTATGCCCCAAGTCATCTCTTTAACTATTTTCTACACTTTGTTACTAACCCCTCACGTGCATGCCCTTAATCACCCATACAACTACCAATCCATTACATTCCCCCAACTCTATTTGCTTAAGCTGAAAATCTAAAATATGACCACAAGCTATTGCTTGATACTTTTTGAAAAGCACTTAGGTTTCTCATATGACCAACTAACTTGGTTTTTAAGCCTCTAAGCAGACCCCTTACCCTCTAAGGCCCTAGTTTTAAGTTGCCTTTACTTTTTAGACCATATTATTTAATCCAATAAGGCTAGATTGTTTTATTTTTTATTGGAATCCTTATTTCAATGCCAACTAGTTGGTGAAGAATTCTTCGTACTTTCTATATTTTATTTTTTGTGGAAGTGCATTTTCTTTCTATAAATCTTATAGGGTTTTCTATTTAAGCACCTTGTGGGATCATATTTTGATATCTACAAGTAATTTTAAGGTACCCTTTTTTAATGCTTGTGTTTTCCTATAAAATTTATTTGAAAAATTAAATTTCATTCATATTGTACATAATCATGAATTTCACTCTCTTCCTCTAATTTTCCTCCATTTTGACATTGTAACTCACACTAAGAAATAATAATCAATTATGAGAGGTTATCAATAATTTATTTTGTATCATAATTCAGTATTTAAATGTTTTGGGGGTATAATAATTATTTTTGGGGCATATTAGGTTGCATGCCACACATTGTATAGGGGAAAATATTTCAAAATTGCATAATTATAAGTAGTTTGGGGGATTTCTCATATTTTGAGTGTGTTTTAATTTAAGGTTATTTCCAAGGCATTTTATTTTCCTTGATTCATTATAATGGATTCATTTCAAGACCTCCACACTCTCACATATATCAACAATAACCTATATTTATAAAATGACATGTTATTCTCTAAAGTTTGTACACTTCAGCAAAATATGGTTAAAATTGTTTAAAAAAATAGAAAACTTATAAAATGAACCTCCTTATTTCTCTCACTCATTTCCATCAAAGACACCCTCATTCACCCACTACAAGTCATATTTTCACACTTTCAATGTAATATTGACACTATGGGTAACCCTTATATTGAGATTAGTCCATTATGTGACATATTACTTATTCATAATTCTAATACACATTCTCTTGATTCACTTTTATACTATAATATACCAAATCATTAGTTGAATTTTGTATTTGATACACCTATTATTTCATCTATTTTTGCACTTATTTCAACCCCCACTTTAGATCCACCTACATATGTACTTGGCTCATTTGAGAATCACACTCCTAGTTTTGGCTATCCTATACTTAGTTCCATTGCTTATCCATTCATAAGTATTAGTAAACACTTATATGGATTTTTTTTCCCATCCATCATATTCACTAAACTATTTTCCATGGCATTGGTTATTGAGCATGTGTTTTTTCATTGGTATCACTTCATGCAAGCTCACCACCTATATTTTTCAAATCCATTATTTATGATGACATAGAGAGGCACATGAGTAATTTTACATATTTTATCAAGCATAGATCCTTGAGATTAATTATTTCAAGCATGAGAGTACTAACATAATTTTATATTTTTATAGACATTAGACCCTAGATCTAATTCAAATATTTCATTTTATGCCCCATTTGTGAACATGACCCTAAATAAAATGCAAGTTTTTTCTTCAACTAGTTATGTTAATTTGATATGGATTTTAGATCAGTTATGGTGGCATCATCAACACTCCTTGTATGTATTCTACTATGTGGTTCCTCTAATATTTAGCTGCATCATTCACACACTATTCATCTACCTAGCATTTCTCCCTTTTTTGGAAAAAAATATCATGTATTTGATGATGTATTTTTTGACAAATTAGCACTTTCCTTGTATTTAGATAGATATAGTGTCCCCAGTATCTCTTTGTATTATTTTTTGTTTTTTATATTCTATATGCAAGATCTTCTGGCACCAATTATGTCATCTTTGATACCTTTTAGATATATTTTGTGAGATTATTTATATATTTTTCAACATCTTAGTTGTTATTACAACTCTTTATTGTAATAATTTTCTCATATAACCATATTATATCAATTATTTAGTGTTTGAATAGTGGATTAATACCACTATACATATTTTTCCATTCACTCCACCCATTCAGCATTATGGGTGGGTGGATGTGGTTATACTACTTTATTTAGGTATTGTGTGTAGCTCTCTTGGGTATCATTATGGTGGCTCTTCTTAGCATATACATATATAAGTTACTCAATTTATGATATTTATTTGGTGAACTCTTTTGTATTTTTGACATCCCACTTGATAGTATGATTATCTATCATCAACAATCTCTACTAGTTCCTGAGTGTTCGAGTAATGTATTGAAACCACTCATATAGATTATTTTTAAGTCCATTCACTTGAAATTTATTACATGGAGTACTATTCCACCCAATGATTTTTTTATGTAATGTATTATCCCATCTAATGCTCTTATTTTAATGGTGGATTATCCCACCCAATTCGTTATTCAATGGCAAATTAGCCCACCTAGTGCACTATTTTATGATGAATTCACCCCATCCAATTAACCTCTCTTTAATTATGGATCATCCCATCCTCTTTAATCATATTGGTTTCTTATTGAGTGTTATATTACTTTCTTGGGATTCCTCTTTATATTCTTAGTACCTCTAATCATAGGTAATTTTATTGGTTTTTGTAGATACCCTTGTGGTATGTATCTTTTTTATAAAGTATATTTATTGTACATGTGAACCTCATCATGCCTATTTGTTGGAACCCATTTTTAAAAGATTCTTAGCCTTCTTACTAAGTATATTCATCCTTATTTTTAATTAAGGGTGGTTTTGATGAAATATTATATATGAACCTAATATTAAGTTAATTTGTGTTAGTTATTATACTAAATGTGCTTTGTGTTCAAATTTGGAATTCATATAAAACCCTAAGTGACAACATTGCTATGAAAAATTAGGAGAATAATATAAAAATAATAGCATCCAATAATTTTAAACTAATACATTCTATAAATTACTAAAAATAATAAATTATAATGAGATTATAAATACTTGGTTAGAAATTATATATGCAAGAGGAATTAGACACAGAAACTTGTTATGCAGGAAGATCTAATGATTGGAATTAGGAACCAAAAGTTAGATCTTAGCCTAGATAATATCACATAGAATAGGAAACCAAATGGGTGGTGGTCCTATCCAAACTATGGTACTATCACTTGCAATGAGGGAATCAAGGTTTTTGGGTTTTATGTGTCTTCATTTATAGAGCCTGTATCTAGTACAGGAGCTTAAGATCACTTGAAGATACCATTATATGGTTGATTTTCATTCAAAACCTTAAATCCTCAACATCTGAATACCATTGTAAATTAATGGGTAAAAAAGAGTCAATAGTTTAATTTGGGTGTGACATAAACAACCCAAGTGTTGAGCACTACCTACATACTAATACTCTGAAGAGGGATCAAACTTCAAGTAGTTCTCTCATGCTATAGTGGTGTGTGAATGATTAGTGAAAAATGTTAGATTTTGGTATAATACCAATGTGAATATGTGCCTTAACTATGAATTATGACTTGTAAGATGTATTTATACTTGAGCTCTAGGCTACTATGGCTATATGCAATCAAAATTGGGACAAATAGGTAATTTGCTCTCAATGCCAAATTATGATTCTAATGTTTTGATGTGGAAGCCTCTTCATTTCAAAAATGATTTAAAAAATGTTTATATAGTCATATCTTTGAAATTATTTTGAATGGTAATAACTTTAGACATAGGTCTACCTTCCTATATCTTTTGATTTAAATTAATCATTATTTGGTGGAAAGATAGAAGAGGAAACAAGGACACTAGAGTGGTGTGCTATAGTCCCATAGGGTCCTCTTGTATAATAGGTTATTTCATAATTTATAGGGTTAGTTAGGTCCAAAAATATTTCTAAGGTTGATAATAATAGGGATAGTACATTTGGGGGTTATTTATCACCTTAAAAGAGTATGCAAGGTGGTTGAAAGTGATTTAAAAAGTCTCTAGGTAAGTCTACAGATAAGTGTGTAAGAGAGTGGCCAAGATTCCATGGTTTTAGATTAAATGTTAATTTATGTGTCTAAATTTCCCCCCCTTTTATTCTAGTAATGAATCAAAGTGATTTTACTAGAGTAAAATTAAAATAAGTGTGTACCTAAACTTACATGTGAAGAGGAGTCCTAGATGTAGGTCACAATGTTGAATTATGCTTCAAGCAAAAACATACAATGAAATATATGTAATATCAGTTTGTAATTAATATGAATATCAAAAATTGAAAAATAGTGAACTAGAGAGTGAAAATGAATGAATATACCTGATTAGTTACATGAACCATTATGTTTTCCTAGTGTAATGACTAGTGACTGCAATTGGTTATACCCTTGGAGTTTTTATTAACATTGAATAACTAGGATTGAATTGTGAATTCCCAAATCCTCATTGATAAATTGGTGTTATTAATAACTCAAGGTGTGATTTAATCCGTAATTTCATACCTAGGATAGTATAAAAAATTTATAATCCTTGTATGAATCCCAATAGACATTTTTAATGTTAAAAACTAGTACAAATACTAGTGTAAATATTGGTGAAAATAATGAATCAACCACTTTATATGGAATAAGGTTTAAATTTGGTGCAAAAATGGAATAAAATTTGTGAAAATGGTTCAAATACTAATTACAATCTGGGTCTAGTGTATATAGTATGCATAATGATAAGAATTTTCCTTTCCATCTATAAGATTGGTGTAAAAATTGAGCAATGAAGAAATAATGTGTCACACATATTCCGCCAACTAATATTTGGTGCATATAGATTATGAGACTTAGTAAAATAATTATGATTCTAAGTAAACGTATGTGATAACTTAGAACAACATGCCCCACATGATTTCCCCAAAAATGAGCAAATCTAAGAAAAAATTGAGTAAATCTAGAAATTAAGACTGTGAAACTACTTAGTACTATTATGGGTAAATTTAGATTTTAAGAAATTATATAAATACCTATTTTTTATGCATTTATACAAAAGTGTTGGGAAGGACACTAGATCAGTGATATCCTTTCCAATGTGTCAATCCTATCCAAGGTGAATTTTTGTGTATTTTCTAAGTCTAAAAATATGTCAATTGTTTGATCTCTATTAAATCATGTTGTTTTACTAATATAGGAATTCTAATCTCTAAGAATAACCTTTGTGAATGCTCCCACTTTTAAGGTGAGTTATTGATCCTACACAAGAATTTAACTTGAAATAAAAATTTATGTGGTAGGTTGTTGTGATGTAAAATGTAGATTTGAGTAATGTTGATGACACAAAAAAAACATGGCATCATCATATGTAAAATTGAGCATATTAGTAATGTAAGATGCATATGGAAAAAATAATTCACCAAAAGTGTGTATAGATAGATATAACAATGAATCATGCAGATACTTGATCAATTGGGTATATAATAATAGTTATAGCTAGTTAGGTAGGATCACATGATATCCATAATGGCATTAGAAGGGTTGGGTGGATGCATGATGTCCATCATGGCATAAACATTTAGGCAAAGAAGTAATCAAGGTGTCATGGCCATGATGCACGCAATCAAATAGTACAAGCATAACATGTACAACACACAATAGGAGGCCAAGGCTCCATATACAAGAGACATGTTCAAATGTCACTCACTAGAATAGAAAACACATACAATGACATATTTAAATTACATCACACACAGAATAAAACAATGGATTCTTAAAGCCACATAGAAGGAAGGACATGTTCAAATTTACACACACAATAATACAAGAGACACATAAGGACATGCTCAAATGTCCTCAAACACATATAATAAAAAATATGAAAGATTAGATCCACTTGTTAATGACATATTCAAATATCCTCAAAGAAAATAGAGAATGCATATAATAGGAAAATCTATAAGAATAAATATAAAATCATCATTGATTGAGTAATTTTATCAACAAGAGTTAATTTTTATCCTAAGTGTACTCAATAACTAAGATAAATAGTAGTATATCATAATTTTAATGAGCAAGCAATATCAAAATATGTAATGCTATATAAAGATCTAATCTATGAGTAAGATAATCTAGCTAAGGAGGATAAAACATGTGTACACCATGCCCCTAATGAGCTAAATGATGGATGTACATGATATAGGAAGCTTGTGTTAGTCTAAAATTGAGTGGTGATAGTCTAATCTCACTTAGACAAAAATGGGTTGATGGACTCTAGAGCAGTATGCTCCTATCCTCCATGACACTCATGTCTAAATGTAATTTTTGAGAGTGTAATAGTGAAATTACCTATAATTAAATATGGAAATAGTGTTATGTGTAATAAATGATTTCTACAAGGGACTCACAATAACTTGGCCCTATGTTGAAAAAAGGAATGATAACCTTTTGAGAAGGGAAAGGGTCATGTAGTGGTGATTTTACTGATATTAATGGATAATCTAACTATGAAACACTTATTATGTTATAATTATCACTGCCATATTGATCATTTGTAGAATATTATCTTTGTGTTTGATCATGATACACATCTCAAATTATGTGAATCCTTTATGGGTTCCTTATGCAAAGTACCCCTAATACTTGGTAACATCAATCAATGATGTGTAGGAGTAAAAAGTGGCTCCATAGAATCTGTGACAAACTTATGATGAAAGGGCCTCTCTAGGGTAGGCCTCCATGGAATGGTAGATATATATAGAGAGAATATATGATTAGGTTGTACATTTTTAGTTTGATCAACTAAAGGCTATTGTGTGGGAATCAAATACTTCTATTCTAGAGGGTACTCATCAGGAATACCCAAAACTATAATAACTTTATTATCATATATGTATTTCAAGAATAAGTGGAATATAGATAGAACTACATGAATCTATTTAATCCAAGGGCATCTTAATAATATGTCAAAGACCCCTACACTGATACGACTATGAATCTAGTGGCCACATATATGAGACCAACTTGTAATGGTAATGTAATCTCACTAATGGAGCTCTAAATATGACAAATAAATCATTTTATGACCATGGTGGTGGGAATCATATCATGATATATGTATTTGAGATGATACAGAAGTGTTTTGGTACACATATTCACACTTGAACCATTATTGACCATAACAATGTGAATAGGTTGGTGATCAATGTGATCTCGAACAAATAAATATGTAAGTTTGATTCATCATCAACTATCTCATTCTATAAAAATGTGATTAGTGTCTTAGATTATACTAAATTATGATAAGAACTTATGATACCATTCAAATCATGGTGTTATTATACATGGGAATCATATGAAACTAGTGGAAGGTGTGAATTATATGTATATTTCATGCCTAATGTATCCTCCATCTCATTAACTATGTGTTTTGGAAAAGGATCATTAAAGATTTTCATTATTTTATTTTTATTTTTTTGGACTATTTTAATTTCTATTGGTTTGACCACATCAATGATGTTTTCATATATAAAATCATAAATGTTGTCCCTCAAACTAGTAAATTTGTTAGTAGTAGGGCCTGGAATGCTATGATAGTTTTAAAATGCATTATGTTCAAAACCTTATGGAAGATGCCAATTCACATAAACCTCTTTAATGGGAGGGAGAGTTATATTTAATTCCAATAATGTGTTAAGAACCTATTATCACTCAAAATGTGTACCCATATGTGAACATATCTCATGCTTGATTACGCAAGGCTCTTCTACACCTAATGCTTTAGATTTGCATGCCAAAGGGTGGTTTGATGTCTCATTGTAATAATGGGATCATCCCCTAAGGTGTGTGACTCTTTCACTCCTTAAGAAAAACCTATAAATTAGGATGACTTCCTTTTATTCTAAATGCACCTAGTTTGGGACCAACATGTAGACCTACAAAAAGTAGAATGAGATCTACAACTAGCGCTAAACCTAAAATTGATAAGGGGAAAAGGGAAAGAAAAGGTAAAAGGGTTGATGGAATGTAAAATATGATGTACCAATAATATAAAAATCACCTCACCCACTTATTGACACAATAAAACTAACAAACTAAGTACAAAATCTCTAAACTAGGTGCACTCAATAAGTGTTTATATGGAGGTAAGGGAACATGGTGAAGCATTATGAGGGATGAAAAATGATCCATAAATAACACCTAAATAGACCCATGTATGCATATCATGAACCTATAGATACTTTTGGTTAGACGCAAAGGTACGAAGGGAGTACAACAAGGAGAGGGGAAAATATCCACAAGAAAAAGAATAACAACCATGAAATGTACATAAAACACAGAGCATGAATAAAATTAAATCAATTATTATTAATTTCAAGATCTAAGGTAATATTATAAACTTGAGAAGGTATATATTTTTTATACTAGGAAAGGGATCTTGGGTGGAAAATTTTGGTAGTGTTATGGTGCCCAAAAATGTCAAACAGTTTGTAATAAAAATCAAGCCTTATGTAGTACTAGGCAAGGCCATACATGTTAAAATTTCCATTGGAGGTGGCAGATAAAATTTGAATGTATAGGTTGGTGCTTAGGGCTCTAGGCCATTTAAGGAGACTAAGTTTCCCCATAATATCTTCTATGAAACATTCCTATTAATTTGGCTTAACAATCTGAATCTAGAAGTAACTATAAGGTCACTCCTAGATCTCTAGACATTCTGCATTCTTATGAAGGATGGATATATGTTTATATAGTTAGAGGAGATGTGTTTGTAGTTTTTACAATCACTCTTGCAGTCAATTCTACTTGGATTTATATCCCTCAACATCTGATTAGGCTTAGCTACCATCATTATTCATGGTTGACACTTGGTAATTCACCTAGACATACTTGCATAGAAGATACATAGGCTTTACTTAGATCTTACCATGTTGCCTTTGTGCACATGGTAGGGGTTAGTACATGTTCCTATCTTTTGAAACCATGTGTGCACTAGACTATGTGGACTAAGTTCTATTTAAGTTATACACAAATAATCTACATGGGATGGATCATGTGAATTTATTTGAATATCAAGTACATGTTAGGCCATGCACACACCTTTGACTTAGACACACATTGCACAAAGATTCATGGGGGATTTATTTAGGAGTTATAAGTCTGTAGATGAGATGACACATGACTTAGACTTTTTCCTACAAATAATAAAGTTATAGGTGAAATTCTCAATGCTTAGGCATGGGACTTCATCATTTGAGTGTGATAGCCCCTATGAGGTGGAGTATATAATAAAATGTATACTTGGGGAATGCACTTGTAAATTTGAGTCTGCACCCCATGAACCTTTCCCATAAACACTTAGGATTTGATATTTTTTGTACAAATACATGCATTGGTATTTTTTATGGAATTTCACGCATTGAAGTATGATATCACAAATATATTTGAGAGCTACGAATATATAGAGGGATAAATGTGTAGTCTAGAGTGTAGTTTATGAATAATGGAAGCATAGATGAAAATTTTTATGTTTGAGTGTGGGGCCCATTTCTTCAACTTAGGAAGTCCCCTAGAGAAGAGTGCATATTCAAAATTAAAATATCATGTGTGTACACACCATTAGAGATTTATTATAAACACTTCCTTGCTTACTATTATTTGAATCTTAGGGACCTTGTGCACATGGCTTGTGCACATGTTTAATTATATGTTTAGCATAAGGATTCTGAAATATTTATGCATAGAAAAAAATTAGTATTTATTAATAGGCACACATAAACACTTAGCTAAGGTATAGATATTTACTGACTATCATCCTTGGGTGCTTATGGATAACATCTATGTGTAATCCCATTTTTAAGGGACCTATCACTACATAGGCATGAAAACCTTCTATGTAATGTCTTATGAACTTTACACAGTTAAGGGTGACTTGGAGAGTCAACACTTTTGGCAAACTTTTTAGGCTACTTGCCTGCTAAGTGATAACCTAGTATCCTTTAAAGTGATCTACTGGGCACAAAGTCATTGAATTGAAAATTCCATCCATCCACACTAGTAATGTAATTTATGCATGCACTTCTCTACCTTGGCTTCATGTGTGTGCCTTTGAATAATAATTTTAATATATTCTCCTATGCACTTTATACCTACATAAAAACATTTTGGCCTACCAATGAAGAAATAGGCCTACTTCACAACAAACAAATAAAATAAGGAACAATAAATGTGTGAAAACACATAGGGAAAAGGAAGTAAGATAACCTATGACTATATACATGTATATATGGGTGCTTAGGAAAAATAAAAATAGCTAATTTATTATGTACAAAATAGAAGTACGGGACTTGGTCTACATAGGTTGAAATAAAATCCTCACAGATCTCCTTCATGCACATGACCACATTGTTGTATGGTGGGTGAGAGTGAATAGGCACTTGTTTTCCATGAAGGGGGTGTGCTTCAATTATTTTTAAAATATGTTCAAGGAGGGTAGCTTGACTAGAATCCATTTTGATGAATGGTTCCAACCAATAGTGTGTAGGATTCTCACCTAGGTGGTAATTGTCTTTAAAACTGATCCAATCCCCTACAAATTTCACCATGTCCAGCTATGTTATTCACTCATGCTAAGCCTTCTAAAACTCATGAAGTTTGTCCTAAATGCTCAGGGAGCTTGTGAAACTAACTAACTACCCTTTCAAATCCCTCATGTGAATTTTTATATTAGGATATTTTTATTCTATTATTTTTAATTAATTTTTTTCTACATCCAATGAACTTTCATATCATCATATAGGTCTTTTACACTAAGTGTTTCACTATGATTATTTGATTCAATTATAACCTCAACCTTGGGTTGCTTCTACACACTTCTTATATGCTCAAGAAGGTTTGATGGGACTTGGTACAAATAATAAACTCCTTCAAAGACCTTTCCCTATGTCTTGGGAATGACTAGTTTGATTTGGGATTCAAACTCTTTAACCAACTCATTGAATTGATGCAATCATAATATAGGCTCTTTTTATGGCTTAGATAGGTCAGGCTTTAAAGTGCCTTAATTTTATGATC
Organism: Torreya grandis; assembly: GCA_037957365.1. Classification (NCBI taxonomy): domain Eukaryota; kingdom Viridiplantae; phylum Streptophyta; class Pinopsida; order Cupressales; family Taxaceae; genus Torreya; species Torreya grandis. Next base: position 3,449,988 of record JARHVA010000624.1, read on the forward strand.
ATGCTTGTGCTTGCAAGTTGATCCCAAGATGATCAAGACCTTATTCTTGAAATAAGTGCTCCTCTTAAAAGTCATGATCACTTTTAATGTCGTCCTCCATTGTGTAGGGTGGTAACTCCTTGAATAAGTTGATATCCCCTCTCTCCTCCTCTTCCTTGAAATATTCATCCTCATCCTCACTTTAAGTACTCCCCTCTTCATCTAATGATCCTTATTTATTCTCCATATAGCTGAGCTTCCTTCAAAAAGGGAGATGGTGGGAGAGTAAGAGGATTCAATTGGTGAAGAAGGAGTGACCTTAATTAGGTTGGGTATCTTGAAATTGGGATACTAGGTCCAAGAGAGTTACCATGATTGAGTCTAAGTCTTTTGAGGAAGAATGGAATTTTGAGTTGTAATAGGCATAGGCTTCTCCATAGAAGGGGAATCTAAAAAACTTGGGATTTTAAAATTTGGAGGCCCACTTAAGAGTTTGAAAGGCTTACCTTGTCTAAAGCTGGGGACCTTGAGTGTAGAAGGTTCCTACCTTATAGGTTAGTATGTGATCATAGGGGAAACCTATTTTAAGTTGGAGATAGAATGTACTAATTGGGGCCTTTTTATGTTTGATTCATCAATTGATGTATTTTCTCTTCATTTTCTTTGATCTACCTATACAAACATTCTTCTTCATATCTTTATTGTTCCCTCATTTTGTTATTGGATGTGAGTCAGGTAAGCAAGATCTTCCTACCACCTATTATATTGGATCTCCTTATCAACCTTCCTCATCTACTAGGTAAATATTAATATGATGTCATTCCTTCTTTGTTGGGGTTGGTTAGGAGGGTGATAATGATAATTAGAAGAAACCTAGCTTTAATAAAACTAGATGGAAGCATGAGCACATGGCCAAAAGGGATGAACTAGGGTGGGAAGGAAGCAAACACTATGGGGAGGCTAGTATCTTGCTGGTCCAAGCTAGTTTTGGTTAAAATTAAGAGTATTTTTAGCTTGATATGGAAAATAAGAGGACATAAAAATTACATTTTCATGAAATGGGGGTAGGAATAACATATTTTTGGGCACTCAAGCTACTTAAACTAGTAGATGTGATATTTAAAGTCATCAAGTGCTCTATAAAGTGTCTTAAACACTTGAATAATTAATACATTAACACCAATCCCTAAACAAAATTTTGAGATTAGTCCCACTAGGTGTGCCCTAAATTGTTATCACTCAAAACATGCACCCATATGTGAACAACTCTCATGCTTGATTATACACAAGTATTCTATGCCTATCACCTTAAAATTATACATTAGAGAGTAGTTTGGTGTCTCATTGTAATAATGGGATCATCCCCCAAGGTGTGGGACTTTGGCACTCCTTGGGATAAACCTCTAGAGTACGTCAGATTCATTATATTTTATATGCACCTAGTTTAGGACCAACATGCAAACATACAAAGAGTAGAGTGAAATATATAGCTAGTGTTGAGCCTAAAATTGATTAGGGCATAAGGGAAAAACAAGGTAAAATGGATGTTGGAATGTAAAATTTGATGTACTAAGAATAGAATGATCACCTCACCCACTTAAAGATAATAAAACTAATAGACTGAGTACAAAATATTCAAAATAGACACACTGTATAAGTGTTTCTCATAGAGGTAAGGGAACATAGTGCATCATTAAGAGGGATGATAAATAGTCCACAAATAATGCCTACACAGACCCATGTATATACAACATGAGACATGTAGAGATGTTTAGTTATACATAGAGGTGTGAAGGGGGGATGGCAATGAGAGGGATAAATATCCATAGATGAGGATCAATAACCATGAAATACATGCAGAACATAGATCAATGAGAAAATAAATTAGTTCTTATTAATCTCAAGGTCTAAGGTAATAGTGCAAACTTGAGTAGGAAGATCTTTGTTATACCATGAGAGGGATCTTGGGGAAAAATTTTGGCAATATTTTGATGCCTAAAAATGTTGACCATTTTACAATAAAAAGTAGGGATTATGTAGCATTAGGAAAGGCCATACATGTTTAATTTTCCATTAGAGGTGGTAGACATAACTTGAATGTATATTTTGTCACTCAAGAATCTAGGTTAATCAAGAAGACTAAATTCCCATGCAATATCTATTATGAACCATGCCTATTAATTTGGCTTAATAATCCAAATCTAGAAGTATATGGAAGGTCACTCTGGGATGTCTAGGCAACATAAATGCTTATCGAAGATAGAGATACACTTCTATAATTATAGGAGACATGCACGTATCTTTGATAGCCACCCTTGCATTCAATTCTACTTGGATTCTCTCCCTTAACATCTAATCAAGCTCATCTACCATATTTATTTACAGCTACCACTTGGCAATCCACCTAAACTTACCTATATGGAAGTTATGTAAGATTTACTTAAATCTTACCATGTTTCCTATGTGTGCATAGTAGGGTTTAGTATGAATGCCTATCTTTAGTAGACATGTGTGTACTAGACTACATGCACTGAGTTATATGCAATTTTCACATAGAGAATCTGAATAAGAGGGAGCGTGCACCTTTCTTTCAAGATCAAGTGCATGTTAGGTTGTGCACATGCCTTTGACTTGGGCATACAATGTGTAAAGGTGCATGGGGGAGTTCTTTAGGAACTATAAGTATACAAAAGAGATAGTGTGTGATTTATACGTAATCTTATGAATAATGAAGTCATGGGTGTGATTATTAATGCTTAGGAATGGGACTTCATCATTTGAGTGTGATAAACCCATGGGGTGCAGCACATAATAAAATGTATACTTAGGGCAAGAACTTATAAATTTTAATCTGCACCTTGTGCACCTTACCCATGCACACGTAGGATTTGAGATGTTTTTCACATAGACACACATGGGTCTTTATTAAGGAAGGTCAAACACTAAATAATGATATTTTAGAGATGTTTGAGAGATACTAACCTACATAGGGAGCTATGCATAGTTTAGAGTGCAATCTATGAATAATGGAAGCGTAAATTCAATTTTTTGCATTTAGTCATAGGTCCCCATATCTTGGACATAATAAGTCCCTTAGAAAAGAGTGTAAAGGCAAAATGAAAATCTCATGTGCGCACACACCATTAGATCCTACATTGTGCACACTTCTTTGTTTATTACTACTTGAAGCTTAGGTACGTTGAACGTATGGCTTGTGTGCATGTTTAATTATGTGTTTAGCATAAGGATGTTAAAAAAAAATTGCATGGAACATAACTAGGCTTTCTTCATAGGAACGTGTAGACACTCAGCTAAGGTGAGGATCTATTCTGAATATCATCCTTAGGTGCTTACATAGAATAACTATGTGTAAGCCAATTTATGAAGGATAAATCACTACACATGCATGAAAACATTCTACACAACATCTTATAAACTCTATGAAACTATGGGGTGACATGGAGAGTCAATAAAACCTTATATGGAGTTTTTGCTAGATTAGTATATTGTTTCCTTATAAGAGTTAATAAGACAATGCATGGAGTAGGCTCTGAAACTACATGTATTTTTGTTTTTATTGTTCTTATTATTGTTTTTCCTTACCTTATATAGTTCCTTACTTTAACTCTTTTGTATTATCATTTTAATTGGTTATATACTTGAGGTTTTTTCATTTCCAATAACTTGACTTCTCTTTCCTTTACTGTATGGCACAAGTCTACGAATGAGTTGAACTTATTGAATCTAATGGATTTGTGTAAAGATATTCTTAATTGTATCATTTTATTCTCTATTTTCCATTGGATTTCTCATTTTGGACAACATGGTCTTGTATTTTAAAACATATTATGTGATAGGCTAATTATACTTTTATTTGAGTAGTTTGATCTGAGCATAGGAAATATTTTCACTAATGTTGATTAAAAATTGTGCTAGAAACATATTATCCAATGGATTGAATGCATGTATTTATTGGTGTGGTAAATCATATAACCATTATAATTCATAATCCTTGAGACTTATTGGGAATAACTTAGTCAATAATCAATCATTGGATACATAGTCCAAACATGCCAAGTGAAATGCTCTGAGATGTTGTTCAGGATCACCCTTTCCATCATATAGTGTAAGCTTCAATGCCACAAACCCTATATGTAAAGGATATACTAATATATGTTTTTCTAATTGAGTGTGTAATAAAACATGAGAATCTATTTCTTGATTAGGTTTTGAATTTCTTTCATAAGGGATTTTACATCAAGATAAGAGGAATGCATGATAACCAGGGGTAGTGTTCCCAATGATGGAATCAAAATTAGAATGGTAATATATTGAATCCCTTGAGATTACCCCATTATGATAGGTGGTACCAAAGTTGTTTCCAATTTAGCAGTAGGGTTATAAGTCATAGATGATTGTCCATTAGATGATTTATTAAGTTCCTCTCTAAAAAATTTCATGAAATCATCTTACATATCCTTATTCATTGAGAGAAACCCTTTTAATTATTGGTTATCTATGTCATAAAATATATTTCCTTGTTTTGATAATATGTATTGATTAATTAAAAAATTTAAATATTCAACTTTAGAATAACTTGGTGTAACATTATGGCTAGAGTAGAAAAATATTATTTTTTGAACTTGAATGATAACAAAATGGAAATGCTAAAATGGTGTAAGTATTGTATAATATAATAATTATAACATTTTTAAAACATGTATTGGAAATTTTTATAAAAAATTATATAAACCCTAGCAACATCTATAGTTGGGTTTTAGTAGCATTCGAATAATAAACTGTTTCACCAATATGTTTTATCAAATTTGGGATATCTAGAAAACCTTAAGTGATAAAACTATTATTCAAAATTAGGAAAACAATATCAAAATAATATAATTAAATTATATGTAACTAATTTTTTCTATAAACTTACTAAAAATATAAAAGTGTAATGAGTAAAATAAATACTTATTTGGAAACTAGATATTCAAGAGGAACTAGGGACTAAAACTTGTTGTGTAGGGAGATCTAATGACTGGAATCAGGAATTAGGAACTAGATTTGAGCTTTTATAATAAATCTAGGAAGAGGACACTAGATTTATGGCACTCTTATCCATATTGGGGAAATATTATCCACTTGTAATGAGGGAATCAAGGTTTTTGGATTTTTTATGTCTTCATCTGTAGATCTTATATCTGGTGTGGTAGCTTACGATCACTTGCAGAGACCATTATATGACTAATTTTCTTTCAAAACACTAGACCTTCACATATGAATACCAATGAAAAATAATGAGTAAAATTGGTCAATATTTTAATTTTGGAGAGACCTCAATACCCCATGTGTTAAGTGTTTCTTACATACCACTACTCTAAAGAGGAATCAAACTTCATGTAGTTCTCCCATGTTATATTGGTGTGTGAATAACTTGTGAAATATGATAGATATTAGTCCAATACTTATCTAATTAAGTGATTTAAATATTAATTTTTACCTATAAAATGTATTTAAACTTGAGATCTAGGATACTAGGGCTATATATAATTAGAATTAGGAGAAATGGGTAATTTTCTCTCAATTTACAATTATGATTCTAGTGATTTTTAATGTGGATGCCTCCCCCTTGAAAAATAATTTAAAAAGTTTTTATATAGTCATATATTTTAAATTAATTCAAATGGATCTCATTAAGGACATAGGTTGACCTTCCTATAGCTTTTGATTTTATAAATTATCCATTATGTGAAGGGAAGATAGGAGAGGGGGAAAGGACAATAGAGAAATGTGCTATATTTCCCTAGGTCATTCTTGTCTAATATGTGATTTAATTATGATGAGGTTTAGGCAAGGCCTAAAATATTTCTATGGTTGATAATAATAGGGATTGTTTACATTTGGGGTTCATTTATCATCTTAGAAGACTATGCAAGATGGTCAAAATTGATATAAAAAAAGGCTCTAAGATAGGTCTAAAGTTGAGTGTGTAAGTGAGTAGGCACAAGTGCAAAGGATTAGATTAAGTTTTAATTTATGTTTCTACACTTTGTCATACTTATCTAGGTTTACAATAGGATATATGAGAATTTAATTCCACCACTATAAATAAATTCCACATCTATACAATCTAATCGCATATGCCTATTATTTAGCTAATAGATAAAATGGGGGCTTGTTATTAATCTTTCTCAAGATATATATACCCCTTATCTCTCTTTATATTTATGATTTAGAATTTCATAAATCTATGGTGTAATCTATTTTTTAATCCTTTCCTCATAATACATATTTTGTTGCCTCTTTCATTATGTTTTAGAATGTTTTATTCATATTAAAGTGATTCCATTTTGAGGAGTTTATTTGGCACTCATGTTATTATATCTTTTCTTACATGGTCATTGGAGATTATTTCCATTACTTTCATTAGTAAGAAATTTCCCATATGATTATAGTTTTTTTTATGTTCAAAAAAATAATAAATAAATAAATAAAAATGGCCAATGTTAAATAAAACACCCACTATTATATGTTATAAGTTAGATGGCATATTTATTCCTAAATTGACACCAAAACCATGCTCTTCTCATTGTTAGGAAAGATTCAAACATGGAACCTTAAATCCCATTCTCAAGTATGTTAATACTTCCCTTTCATTATCCATTGACATCCATATTCCATTCACCTACATCAAACTAAAAAACTTTCAAAATACATAAACCAAAAAATAAATGCAACCTGATTATAGATCAACATTTAGAAGATTGGAGGATCTAAAAAAGAATCTCAATGGTGACTAGAGGATATGCACAAAATTACCAATATTCCTTATCAGTTATTGTAAACCATTTATTCTCCTCATCCTTTGCATCTTCTCATCAATCTTATCTTTCATCCTATCCAAAAAAAATCCACTACAAAATCCTCACCTTCTCCTCTTTGTATTTCAATGCTTTTCCACATATGCTAATGTTTATGTCAGTCATAAAAGGTTGAATTCATTATATTATGGCTTAAAAATGGTTATATATGTTTTATTTCTTTATCTTTTTAATGAGGATAAAAAATAAGTTATTATTAGTATTTTTATTTTCATGGTAATTTTTAGTGCAAATATAATGTTATTTGTACCATAATTAAATTAATACTTTGTATTAGAGTTACATCAAAGTTACACAAAAATTACACTGAATTTGTTGTAAAAATAAGTTAAAACATTTTTTAAGGTAAATTTTGAAATACATTACACACAACCCCAATGCAGATCTAAAGTTAAAATATTGGAGGATTTCAAAAAAAACTCAATGATGATTGGAGGGTATGCACAAAATTCTAAATATTATTGATGCTTGTAAATCATTTGTTCTCGCCATCCTTTGAATCTTCCTATCCATATTATCTTTCATCCTATCCTAAAATCTACTATGAAAACCCATGCCTTCTCCTCATGTTTTAATTTTTTGCCACATACATCAATTATTTGTGTTAGATGATAGGTCATGTTAGGTGTTATGTCAATCATGTGAGGTTGGAGTTGTCATATGGTGGCCTATCAATGGTTGTTAATGTTTTATTTTTTTATCTTATTTAATGAGGATATAAAAATTATTTATTATTAGTATTTTAAATTTCATGTTAATTTTTAATATAAATCTAACACTATTTTATGTGGTTGTACTGATATTTTGCATTCAAGGTGCACCAAATTTACACAAAATTTGCACTACTTTTGTTCTAAAAATGAGTAAAAAAAAATTAAAGATAAAGGTTCAATTCTAACCAGAGATAAAATTTTAGGCACTATACATAAAAAAATGAAATAGTAATTATTTCTTAGAAAGGTAGGTTCACTCAAGGCTTCATGCAGTATGCCTTTGAAAATAAAAAGTAACTTTAAGATAGAAATTTTGGCATGGATATTTTGAAGTTGGTCCACTAGATCATAGTTTGTAGGTTATTGGATCCTAATCCTAGGAGGAGTGAGAGATTAGATGCTTGAGGAGGTATATTTTTGTTAACATCACCTTGAATATGAGAAGAAGGATAATGGATAGAAACATTTCATGGTTTTCTTCTTTTGGTTGTTATCACATCCACCTCATAGTGAATCATCATACAACAAAAAATACAAGGGCTATCAATACGAGGATGGAAATAAAAGTTATCAAGTGAAAGGGTATCATTACATATATAATTAAGAATAACCCCAATATATCTCAATTCATAATCTAACATTCTATGATATACAAAAGGAAATAAACATAGAAACATTGATAAATAATTGTATAATAACCATATGATCAAGCCTCAAAAAACATAACATAGAAATACCCTCCATGACATTTAAATAATGAAATTAATATATAAATATAATATATCCATGAAAAAAGAGAGATAAAAACAAGCCTAAGCATAAGCAACCAAGGGAAAAATATACCAAATCTAAGAAAATCTAACATGATCTAAGTTAATGGAAGCCTAATTATAAATTAAAACTAAGGAGATCATTTCAACAAAACCTTATAAAAAAAATACAATTTGTAAAAAACAATAAAGTTAGACCCTAGAGGGATGAAAATCAATTAAACCTTAAAGGTTTATTATTCAAAAATTAGAGGTATTTACTAAAAATTTTTGTTTCTAATGGTTTAATGGATAAATAACACATACACAATAAGCTAATATAAATACATAATATAGATCTATAATAATAAAATCATCAATAATTATTATATATGAATTGTTGTCACCAAATCTTGCACCCTAGAGGAGGTTGTTCAAGTCTAATCTAATATTTGGGAAACATTAGAATACCTCTAGGCCTGTGGGTTTCCTATAGTATAGGAATACCTCTAGGTTTAAGGTCTAGCTTCCTATATTGATCCTTAAGTGATTATCACCTACACTAGCTGATTGCTTGGATGAAAAGGGTTAGAAGTAACATGGAAAGTTATATATTCTAAAGGGGTGATACACTAGAAAGATCTACACATGATTACCATACAAGTGCACTAGGAGATATGACTCAAGTGTTATTATAATCTTGAATTTATCTAACATTAGTATTTCAAACATGGAGGTGATATACATGAAACTACTCAAGGTAAGTGAACCAAAGATCAGTTTTAGACACTAAGGCTACTTGTACACCTGAAAATAGACCCATACACTTGACAACACTTCATGTGACCTGTTAGAGTGGAAAAACTTGCATCAAACATGGAAGGATTGAGATAAAGCAAGGATGATTATCAATCACTTGATATTTCACTATAAATCACTTCACATACTTAGACAAGATAGTTTGTGAGCTCAAAACCTGACTGCATATCTTATTTAAAAGGTAAATTACAATGTCAAATTATCAAGGATTTCTCATACTAGGTGTGGAATTGCCCTGTAATATAATGGTTTCAAATAACCTTATAATTTCCCTTGAGAGTCATCAAATGGACTAAAGAGTTCATCTTGCCTTAAAAGTGAATGTGCACCCCATTAGGGATTTAGGCCTAGTAAGCCTGAGCTATGATCATGACTTAAAACCTCTTATTAATGGTTTCTTATAACTATATTGCCTCCTTTATATTTTTTCATGCTCAAAACTATATCCCACATCATTTTAATACTCTTAGACTTCTCATGTTGTCTTTTTACTATTTGCTCACTAAATCTATAGTTTCATAATGACTAGGAGTGCCCTTTATCTAAGATAAAATAGAGGTAACTTACCCTATTTTCTTAGAAAAAATGATAATATGGGAGGATAAAATATATCATAAATACCTTCACCAAATTTCATAGTTTTTTTGACACTCCAACACCTTATGTGCCACAAATATTTCAAGACTAGTCTTTATAACATTAATTATGTACAAGGTCATAACTACCTGAGTATGACTTTGAAAATCTACCTTAGTCTATGTCCCCTATCATTTTATAGACTCATGATGAGTGTTAATACCATTTTTAAGGTATTATAAAACATGTTCAACACCCTATACCTTTGCCAATTCTCTCAATTCACCTTTCTACTTGGCTAGGCCTAGTCTACCGACTTTAGCAAATTGTAGGTGTTCATTTCAAGGAAATGAGACCCCTATAGGTACTCATTAGGGCCTAGTTACTAAATTTTTTATCCTTTGGTTTCATCTTTATGTTAATTTAGTCATCTCATGGTTATTTATACTCATTCATATCATGTCTATGCTAATCCAACACCCCAACTATCATGTTTCCATTGTACTGTCACTCTAAAATCAAACTATAGGTGACATTTTGAGAGAAAGAGAGGCTCTTTTAGGTGTTACTCTAAGTTAAAACCTTTGAATATCAATTACCTAATTTCTCCTTAGCACTAGTTTTATTTTAACTTTCATAAACAACTATCTATAGGGTTTTCTCCTTATATTTCATAACCAACACACTATATGTTGTAGACTAACTTTAAATACTCCATTTGAGAAACCTAGGGTCCTCCTATAGGTGATGACCTATATCAAACATTGAACATAAAAATATTTGACTTCTAGTGGGGTGATAGTATCATCTTTAACTCAAAAAAGGTCATCTTCCTTGAAGGTATGCTTATATCATGCCAAATTGCATTTTAAAGCCATTTGAGCTTAAACAATACTGTAGATTATACTAAAAATTTACAATAAAGATTTGTTTGAGATGGAGGCCTTTCTACATTACCTCCTCATGCATAATAAATCCATTTTATTTTGTAAGTCATTGCCCCTAGGCCATGGTTACATGATGGAAACACTATACTTTCACAAGCCTTAAGACACTCTAATATGAGAGGGTTAAATGTAAGTCAGAATCCCTATTTCATAAAGTTTAAGGTAAAGTGTCCCTTTAGCAACTTTATTGATTGTGTACATGGTTTTAAGTCTATATTTATATGAAAATATCACCATGATACTTCTCTATCCTCCTAGACATGTTTGAATGTCTCAAATTTTTTCAAACATCTTCATACAACACCCATAGACCTCTGTTAGAGTTACAATCAAATCAGTGATGGAAACTTTTAGGTGGAGATACAGTAAAAGATTATATGTATTGATGTATTGGTTGCCACAACCAATGTTAAACCATTTTGATAGCTCAAATTTATTATTCACACTCTAAGAGTGACTTTAACACCTTGGAGTCTTATTATCCCATCATCATGACTATTCAAAACTCTTTAAACCTGCCTATAGGTGAATGTTTGTAGGAATGTTGAATATGTTTGATTCCTGACTGTTAACTCCATCAAGAAATGAATTTGATACCAAACATCCGTGGGAGAGACTGATAACTAAGAAATAATGTATTGGAAATAGTACATCACCTTCCATTAACATTTTTCCTAAATATAAATATAGGGAGATAATCTTCTACAACTGATGAAATTGTCTGCAAACTAGCAATGGAGTTCCCCTATCAAGATGAAAGTGATCGTGTCAAATCCTTCACACCACATGTGAAAATAATAAAAATAACCATGTGATAAGTATGTTCACACTCTTTATAATCATGTACAATAACTATTTTATATATAACTATGCAAATAGAGAGGAAACCTTAAGGGTATGGGAATGAGTAGGTAGAAAAAGTAGCAAACCTTCCTAACCATGGTCAATAGAGAAAAATAAACCAATCTTATGAATCCTACATGTATTTGAGTATATAATGAGTATTTTCATCCCATAAGATCATTTTACCAAACTCACTTCTTCTTGGTTTTACCATGCAAAGATTTTTTGACCATTTTTGTATGCAAAGGAGAGCGATGGAGAAACAAAACAATTTTGTGCCATTTTTGAGTTAGTCAAAGTTAATCAAGCATGAAACTAAGTTGAGGGGACCTTAATGGTCACTCTTAATTCTTCCACATGTGCCATATTTTATGCACAAATCATACAACTACCCAAAATTGCCTCTAACTACCTAATTTTATTATTCTGACATTGAAACCTATAGTTTGTTAGTTATAACTACCATATCTAACAATAATATAACATGGGGGATGTTGAGAAACACCTTGAAACACTTATCTTCTATGGTAAGATATACAAGTCTATTAAATGGCCCAAATATGACCCCTAGATGACATAAGACTAAGGACTAAAAATGAATATGACCTTGGATATAAACATAATGAATGACCCTATAAGACCATGGTACACATTACAAGACCCCAGTAGACCCCTATATCAAGATTTCAACTATAGGGGGTTGACCTACTTTGACTTTTGGTCAAAATATTCAACATGAACTATGTCTAAAAATAGTAAGTAAAAATAAAACTAAATAATTGAACAAGAAATTGAAACAAATGAGAAACAAAAGAGATGTAAATAGATAAATTTGTGCATAATTATGAAAAATGAGGCTAGAAATAGGATCTAAAAGTTAACTAAGAGAAAACCATATAATTTATATTCGATCTCAAAATAGGGAAAAGATTGGTTGAGCCTTGATTATGATATTGACAAAATTAACAAATTATTGATTTTGACCCAGTGTACATACCAATTATATACCTAACCACCAATTACATCCTTCACTAATTTTTAGGTTTTTTAACTTTTTCAACATATACATGAGGTAATGACAAACATGTATGTGGTTTTTATTCACTGAATTGGCAGTTGTAATTTCTTGGTTTTTCTTCTCCTTCCATTTGATAGAATTTTCCATAATATGTCTCAAAATTAATAACAATATCAAAGGCTAACTAACTTTAAAAACCTCTCTAGGAATTACAAATAAATATCCCATGTGTTTGAAATAAGATCAAATGTAGGTTTAGTGTGTGAGAGTGTAATCCCAACCTAAGTGAGAAATAAGACTTCACCTTATCTCCTTATATAATTCATTTCAACTACATAACCCTTTGCCTAATTCTTATTTTACCAGAATTATGTAGTGAATGAATCTTTTGAACCTCCTTGAAAGTATTTAAGAGTAGAAATATATATTTTATAGTGTGCCCAAGACTTGATTCCTCATGATTATTTTTATTAAAATGCCTCTAGGAGGGTTTATATATAAAAAAATTAATTTTGAATTAGGAAACTATTGGCATACAAACTAACCAATAAAGAAAAGGAAACCCAACAGTCTAAATAAGAGAGGGGTAAATGGGTAAGAAATACAAAAAAGGGACATGATCCTTAGAGCATTGATTATATCTTAAAGATGTACTATATAAGAGATGAAAATAGGAATAAAATAGTATGTGTTGATGCCTAAATGTGTACCACAGGTGCCCAGAGTGCTTAGAAACACTTTTTATTTTAGAATTTTAGGAATTCAGTGCATGAGTTATAGGTTATAATATCTTGTTATCTATTGGTGGAATAGATGTAGAAAAAGTGACTCTTTCATAATATTTGGTGGTTGAGAACCACTATATTCAATTGTAAATGCATCATGTCTATAAATCAATCCTGGCTCAGAGAAGATAGAGGATACCTACACTTTCAATTGGGGATACACTTGTTAAGTGGGAGCATGATCAATATGGGGATCCACTAGACTTGATTATGAGATCACTTGTCACAATATATCATGATAGGAAGGATTCAAAAGCCTATAGTATAACACAATCATACAACAACCCTAATAGAGTCTGAAGGTTTAAAGCATTCTCTTATTCTAATAACAAGAAAGTAAATATAATATAGTGCACACCAAAGTTTATGGCACAAAGTGGGGATTAGAATTTTTTTTTAAAAAAAAAAACTAAACTAAACTAAACATGTATTAAAGGAAATATACTCACATCAATATATATGGAATCATAATACATGGGATATGAATACAAATGCATTATTTATCCACTCTTACAAAGGAGAAATAAAGCTAGGAATACTTATCTTTGAAAATGAACCCACTAAACCTCAATCTCTCCCTTGGCCAAGGTTTTTTGCAAGAGATTATTGTGATATGCAAGGATAACCAAGATAAATCAATGATAGGCTACACAACCTATCTAAACATCCAAAATATTTATCGACAATACAAGATCCATATCTCCAAAGAATATATGGAACCCTAAACTTTATTCCTCAAGTATAATGGTCAATAAGCAGATATTTATTCACACTCATTCACTAATAATTATTCTCTTATGAATGGTGGAAAATGAACTTATATATATAGATGGATCTTTCCCTAAATCCTCCTAAGAATATTGGTTATACAGGGTCGACCTAGTTGACCTAGTGTTTTTCAAGGACAAATCACTAGGTCTAAGCTAGGTTGGCCGAAAGGCTAACAAGATAAGAAATTGGCAAATATACCTAAATTATATTGAGTCAACCTAGTCAACCTAATACAGTTGACTATACAAAAGGGTGTTAATGAAATAAAAGGAGGATGGAAAGAGGAAAAATATTAGAGAAGGGTAGGAATAAGAAGAACAAGCTTAGGATAAATGGTTTCCAGGAGACAAGTGTGTAAATGGTAAATCATAAAAAGGACAACAATGTTATAAAGCACTGATGGTATGCTAACCCCTTTCCTGGCACACCCCTTAAGGCATGCACTCAGAGAGATTGAGACTTGACATGTTTTTATAAGATACAAAGTGTTAGTAATCAATAAAGTTAAAAATATTATGTGTATATATATTCCCCACTTGAAGCTCATCACATGTCATGTGAGTGTAACACAAGATGATGTTTCGAAATAGAACATGATAACACACAATATTGATGCTAAGTAAAGCACAGTAAGTAGTAAATAAGATAAAGAAAAGAATAAAATTGAAAAACACATACCTTTACTTACCTTAGTGTTATATAAAAGTAGACTGTAAGAAATGCGAAGGTGTCTAATGTGAAGAACACTAGGCAAACCTATAGAAGTTAGTGCAAAAAATATCTAAAAATTAATTTTTTTGAAAAATAGGCATATAGTGGTTAGTAATGATAGATTTTAGAAAAATTAACAAATTAATATTGGTAAGGAAATTTTTTAGAATATTTAAGGCAAATAAATGACAAAAGCATGGAAAATAAATGATAAATGATAAGAAATAAATAACAAATGATGGAAAATGAATAACAAATGATAAGAAATAAATGACAATTAATTTGAAAACATATTAAATATAAATGGAAAAAAGGAATGTAGAACATACTATATTATGTTGGGAATCATGTAAAACATGAATGATAAATGAAATATTAATGCAAGAAAACTCTAACAAAGATATGTAAGAAAGTAAAAAGTAAGATCATGTAAGATAGGCATGTCAAATCAAACATAACTAAAAATATGAAGGAATGTTGAATGAAATGTACGTCAAGATGTAAGACAAACATAAATAGAAACATATAAGCATGGAAAAAGAGTGTGGACTCAGTTATCCAAAATAGAAGGGTAGTATAATAATGACAAATGAAAGGAAAGAATGATTCATGGTTACTCAAACATGTTGTTTTGCTCTAAGGATAGATAAAACTTAAAAAAAAAAATTCTAGCATGTTTTTAAGAGATGAAAAATAAGGAATTAAAGAAGGAAAAATAGATTTGGAATCATAATTTATCTATCAAAGGGGCAAATGAAATGGGTGGAGGGGAGAATGAAGTAAAAATCAAGGTATAAGAACTATTTATCAAAGTTAAGACACTCAAATTAAGTTTGTCAAAATAAGATGATTTTCAACCTTAAGGACTATGAATAAATTCTCTTAGCCACACAAGTATTAGGTCAACAAAAAGAGTATATAGATCATCCCATGATGGCCAAATACATGAAAAATAAAATGGACCTACCTCCCCATGCCATGTTTCCCATTATTTAGGACCCCTTGAGATTCATCGATCTACTATGAAGATTGGGTACTTATGTGAGAAATTAATTAGTACCATAGATTTTGTTAAATTCTCTTATTCCAATCTACTGACCTACCACACCCCAAAGGACCTTCGCTCTATGTGAAGTTGACTATGGAGTTTGAGCTTTGATTAGAGATGGGAGATGTGCTTGAAATCATGTCTTTTTTGATGTGAAATTGAATTTTGAGATTTATATGTTGCCTTTTGTATATCATTTCATTTTATTTCAAATTATTTATCTTTTAACTTTCTTTGATAGATTTTTATATTCCTCCTCCATATGGATTTGGAAAACCAATCATGGGTGTTAAATATGACTTGCATTTGAATACTTGGGATAAAGTTGCTAAGAGAGAAATTTAAAGAGAATAGGTTCAAAGAGTCTCATAAATCTAAGTGAAATAAAATTGATGTTTTGACTTTGACCTTTTTTTATCTAATGTAGAGTGAAAGAAAGGGGAAATCAAGACAAATGACATATGGAATAATTTAAAGTACTTCAAATTAAAAAAAAAATGTGACAAAGGGAAAGAAGGGATACAATGATAGTAAGGTGTGATTCCTTATCATAATAATGAAGTAAATGGAGTAAAACATGCTAACATATATTATTGTGAAAATTCCATCTATCAAAAAAAAGATAAAGCTAAAGCTAAGAACAAGGATCAAAAGTATTTTCTAGAAAAGGAATGATAAGATGGTAATTTTATGAGGAGGGCCAGGTCCTATCCATAGTCTTACACTATAACTCATAAAAGAGAAACTCAAGGGATGTCAAAACAACATTAGAAAGAAAAAATCTTAGGTTGTGGAGCTAAAAGCTTCACTGTATGCAGACATGGAAGAGTTGCTGAGTGTCACAGTCACCAGCATCGATTAGGTCAACCGACGTCGGTCAGGGGTAGACAGGAAGGCAACCAACATCGATAAGAGTTAGCCAACGTCGGTCACCTCCAGATAGATAGAGACCAACGTCGGTCACCTGTGTGGTTTCAGAAATGTTCGTTGCACGAACAGTTAGTTTGTTGAACCGATTGTTTGCATGTAAAGGCTATTTTGAGTCTTGAGCTGCATGTCTAATTATTGTAAATTAGAAGTCTAATTTATTGTTTAGTATGGGATCTATTTATAAACTCATTGGCATGTATTGTAATTAAGGATTAAGGCAAGGAAGAGATCCTTCCAATTGTAAGAACAAGTTAATCTATAGGTTGTTGTAAGATTAGGGAGAACTTCTACATGGTAAGTAAGATTATTTGAGTTGCAAGTTGTTGCAAGTTCATGGGAGATCTACTTGAAGTACTTTTTAGTGCTTGGTACTGGTAGGGCTATTACTGACTGGTTGGAGGTGAACACCAACTCTATGTTTGAGTTGTGTGTTGGGACCATTTTTGGTAGAAGAGTGAACTCTTGAGGGAAAGAGATTTGTACATCTGAGAGGTGTGGAAGATTGTGGCATCTTCATTGTATTTCCTTCTGGCATGAGTATTAATACAAGATTATGTATTGTCTCTCATATTCTGTGTCATTTGTAAATTCTAGTTACTTGTTAATTCTGGTATAATTATGTGTTTAGTTGTTTATACAAGGTGATCATTTGTGCTCTTATTGAGGAGCAAGATCTTGACAAGTGGTATCAGAGCATGTTTATGTTTTAGGTGCCTTACAAGTGGTATCAGATCTTTTGGTTGGGTTACTAATAGGTTGTATCAGATCTAGTTAGTGTTTGTTGATTACAGGTCACTCATAGGGGTTTTTATTTGAGTGGGAGTATAGCAATGGCAGAAGAAAGTATGCTATGAATGGAGAAGTTTAATGGCAAGAACTATCAATTATGGAGGATGTAGATTGAAGATTATATGTATTAGAAAGATTTTTATTTATCGTTGGGTGGGGTTGCATGCAAGCCCATGGATATGAAGAATGAAGAATGGGAGATTCTTGATCGAAAGGCTCTGGGATCTATAAGGTTGAGCCTTGCATCGTCTATGATTTCCAACTTATCACAGGCTAAGACAACGGTAGAGTTGATGGAATCTTTGGCAAATTTATATAAAAAACCCTCAGCTTTGAATAAGGTATTTCTTATGAAGCAATTATTTAATTTGCAAATGTTGGAAGGTGGATCTGTACATAGTCATCTTAGTGATTTTCACGGTTTGTTAAACTAGTTAAATTCATTCAATATTGTTTTTGATGATGAAATTAAGGCTCTCTTAATCTTATGCTCATTACCTAAAAGTTGGGAGAGTTTGGTAATGGCAGTTAGTAATACTACGTCTGCTTCAAAAATCTTAAAAGTGGATGATGTTGTGAGTGTAATCTTGAATGAAGAAATTCACAGGAAAAGCATAGGTGAATCATCAAGGAATGCTTTGAGTTTTAAAAATAGGGGAAGGCAAAGAGAGAAGATCGAGCATGGGAGATCAAGGTCAAAGATAGGCAGGAGATCCAAGTCCAGGTATGGTAGAATAAATTGCTGGAAATGTGGAAAGCAAGGGCATGTAAAGAGAGATTGTTGGGTGAATGAAGATCAGCATGAAGGACATAAAGATGCAAATGTTGTAGATGTTGCAGGTATTGTTGTACATGATGCTCTAGTATGTTCCTTAGATAAAGTATAATCTTGGGTTTTAGATTTTGGTGCCTCTTTCCATGCATCCCCAAATAGGGAATTTTTTCATGAATATGTCTAGGGAGACTTTGGAGAAATTTATTTAGGGGATGGTAAGCCTTGTCAAATGGTTGGCAAAGGGAAAGTGAAACTAAAATTGCAGACGGGAAACACATGGGCATTGAAGGAGGTCATGCATATCCCAGTCTTGAAATGAAACTTGATTTCTATTGGAAAGTTAGGTGATGAGGGTTGCACAGTAACTCTCACAGTGGACTCTTGAAAAATTTCCAAGGGTGCACTTGTTGTAGCAAGAGGTAAGAAAGTAGGTACATTTTATCTATCTACTTGTATTATTGATTCTCCTTCTAGTTTATCTACTTCAGTTGTAGATTCGAAGATGTGGCTTAATAGGCTTAGTCACATGAATAAGAAGGAGATGCATGTTCTTGAGTCAAAGGGTATGCTTTTAGATTTGAAAAGCATGGATCGAGATTTTTGTAAGCAAAAGAAGAAAGTGACATTTCTTGAGAAATATGATGTTCATGACAAGAACAAGAAAGCCTTGGTTTTCAAGGAAAAGATGATGGATAGAGATCAGTTCAAGGGGCTAAAGAATTCTAAGTAGAGCAAGGTTGATTTGGACAAGGTTTTGATCTAAAAGGAGCTCACAGGTAAAGGTCATTGCTCACAAATAAAACATAGAGACTGACGTCAGTTAGAAAACTAACATTGACATCCAGATAGGGACCAACATTAGCTATGTGCAGCCTGACATCGATGACTCAGGACAAATAAACACTGGCATCGGTTAGGAAGAATCGACATCGACGATGAGGTAGTCGTATGAAACTGACATCGATCAGGTGCAGACTGAGATCTGACTGACATCGGTCACTGAGACAAATTTTAGGCAGATAGCAAGTTGTTAAGGAGTTTCAAGCACCCATATGGAGGACTTAAAGGGTAAGTAAGCCTCAAATTCATCATTTCCCTTCTTTACACTACTTTTTACTCACTGATGGTCAAGAACTAGGAAGTTATTAAAGAAACAAAGTAGGTAGATCCAGGAAATAGTGGGAGCTTGGCATGGATTAAGGATGTGATTCCTTGGAGAAGAACCAAATGGGAGTTTTTTGGTAGAGTTGCCAGCTGGAAGAAGGCATTGAGAGACGAATGGATTTTCAGGATAAAGAAGAGCAGGAATGGACACGTGAGACGGAAGGCCAGGGCATATGGTCTTGTGTAAGCTGCAAGACAATGGAGGTTTAACCATTGTGTTTTTTTTACCAAGTTGGATAATATTAGCTACATTATCTTGTTACAATATGTTGTGCTTATTGAAGGGTCACATATGTAGGGAGTTGTTGAACTAAAGGTAAAGTTAGTTTAGAGGTGTGTCATGAGGAATCTGGGAGCAACAAGATTATTTGGCATGAGTGTGTTCTAGAGACATGGAAGGTCACAGGTTGATTTTATCTCCAGATGATTGTGTGAAACCAATTATTACGCTGATGGTTGGACAGTTTTATGAACAGTGTCTTGATTCACATGATGAGGTTGAGTATATGTGTACTAAACCTAAGATTTCCCAAGCAATGGGAGTTGTTAGCAAGTTTGGAGCCAATCCAGGAAAGAAGCACTGGAGGGTAGTTTAGTGGATTCTCAGATATCTGAGAGGGACCAGCAGTAGGTATACATGCTATGCAGGGTCAAGCACTTCTCTACATGGGTTTGTAGATGCGGATGTGGCAAGTGATTTGGATGACAGGAGGTGCACCACAAGATTTTTGGTGGTTGGTCTTCAAGAATGATCTTGAAGAGGGATACAAAGCCAGGGAACAAACTAGATGATGTACAGGTATAGGTATAGGTGCAGTTGTTTATCTCTAAGTGAGAGATTGTTAGGTTGTGGAGCTAAAAGCTTCATTGTATGTAGACATGGAAGAGTTATTGAGTGTCATAGTCACCAGAATTGGTTAGGCTGACTGACATTGGTCAGGGTTAGATAGGAAGGCAACTGACATCGGTAGGAGTCGGCCAACGTCAGTCAC
Source organism: Torreya grandis (assembly GCA_037957365.1). Lineage (NCBI taxonomy): Eukaryota > Viridiplantae > Streptophyta > Pinopsida > Cupressales > Taxaceae > Torreya > Torreya grandis. The sequence goes on from JARHVA010000624.1 coordinate 3,470,478, forward strand.
CTCCAGACAGATAGGGACCAACGTCGGTCAACTATGTAGTTTCAGAACTATTCATTACATGAATAGTTAGTTTGTTAAATATATTATTTGCATGTAAAGGCTATTTTGAGTCTTGATCTGCATGTCTAATTATTTTAAATTAGAAGTCTAAGTTATTGTTTAGTATGGGATTTATTTATAGACTCATTGGCATGTATTGTAATTAAGGATTAAGGCAAGGAAGAGATCCTTCCAATTTTAAGAACAAGTTGACCTGCAGGTTGTTGTAAGATTAGGGAGAAGTTCTACATGGTAAGTAAGATCATTTGAGTTGCAGGTTGTTGCAAGTTCATGGGATATCTACTTGAAGTACTTTTGAGTGCTTGGTACTGGCAGGGTTATTACTGACTGGTTGGAGCTGAACACCAACTCTGTGTTTGAGTTGTGTGTTGGGACCATTTTTGGTAGGAGAGTGAACTCTTGAGGGAAAGAGATCTATACGTCTGAGAGGTGTGGAAGATTGTGGCATCTTCATTGTATTTCCTTCTAGCATGAGTATTAATACAAGATTGTGTATTGTCTCTCATATTCTGTGTCATTTGTGAATTCTAGTTACTTGTTAATTTTGGTATAATTATGTGTTTAGTTTCTTATACAAGGTAATCATTTGTGCTCTTATTGAGGAGAAAGATCTTGAAAAGTGGTATTAGAGCATGTTTATGTTCTAGGTGCCTTACAAAAAAGTGAGAAAAAGAAGTAAAAGATGATAATTTTGTGAGGGGCATTAGGTTATATCCATGGTCTTACACTACAAACTCATAAAAGAGAAACCCACGAGGTTGCCAAAATAAAAATGTCAAAAGGAAAAGAAGACTATGGTACATCAAGAGGTAAATGCTAAATAAAAGGGGAAAAAATGATTATAAAGATACTAAGGCAAAGAGTGACATAAAAAGACAAATGAAATATATGAGTACAAAAATGAAAGTAAATGCCAAATGTAATGTGAAATAAAACCAAAGAATGTAAAGGAAAATAATTATTATTATAAATTAAAAGTAAGAGAAAGATGATACAAAAAGAAACATGAGGCAAAAATAAAGAAACATGAGACAAAAAAAACAAGTAAGATTTACGCTAAAGTCTGTATCAAAGATGAGCATGTGAAATACAAGTCTATAAGTTTTGGAAGGTTTCTTTAAGTTGAATGTGTTTATTATTATGAATTATGGAATAAGAGTGGGCATCACAAGATGATCCAATAGGTAATTGGATGTAAGTATGGGCATCGAAAGATGCCCCAAAATTTGAAGGGACATGTGGATGGCCATCTCAAGATACCCAACATTCAAGTTGGAGTAAGGTGAAATTAAATCATTAGAATGATCTGTATTGGGTTGGTATGTGCATTCAGAGATAGGTAAATGTGTTGTTTTGTTAGATTTTAAGGAGGTTGAGTGTGACATATGATGGGTAAGAGAGGTATGAGGAAGAAGAGGTAAAGGAGGACCATGTATGATATGTTTTGGAGTAGGTATTTTAACAAGGTACTCTTTTGGTTCATGTCATCTAAGAGGTTGAAATTCAGATGATATGTTTAAATTTATTCATGTTGGCTATCCTTTCTTTATTGGTGTAGGAATAAGGATCAACTGTGGTTTGAACAAAATTAGTAGATGAGGTATAAGTATGGGATGATTATTGTTAATCATTAGGTAGTTGATGTTGATGTGATTATGGTTCATTATATTTAATTTTAGAAGTTTAAAGATAGTCTTGATAATGTTGTTTTGTAAGAGTATCAAGGTTGAAATATGGACCAAGCAAGGAAGAAATAAGGAATTAGAGAAGATCATGACAAGACTCATGAGAATGACCTATAGTAGCATGACACCAAAAAAACTTATCAAGATTATACCATTTTATAGGAGGTTTGGAAGGATCAAATCTCATGGGTTTAGAGGGTGTCAATTTATTATTAAGTTGTTCTAGAGTCAAGGGAGGGTGGGTTGGGTTAAAATTGGTTAAATTAGATGCTCCACTTTGAGGGTGGGGAGGCTTGGATGAATCAGTGTTATGAGAATATGATTGGAAATGTACTTTACTAATTATTTGAGATGGTTCAAATTGAGTCATAAGAAATTCTTGCCTTTTTACTTAGTCTAAGGCTTAATCTAAAGTTTTAGCTGAAAAGATTCAAACTTTGTATTGAAGGGGAGGCTTAAGAGCAGTGACATAGTTTTAAGAGAGTATCATCATTCATATTATGGTCTACTTATGAGTTGGAGACTTCCATATTTTGATGAAAGTATGAGAAGATTAATTAGAAAGTTGTTTGGCATTGATGAAATGGCTGAAGTAATTTTTAGGAAGGTCATCATGTTGGAATTCCTTTAATATAGCATAACCTAAATCCTCTAGTTGTGAGATATAATGTCTAAGAAGTTGGTTGTAAAATTAAAGTGCATCACCCACAAATATTTTGGCTAAGATCTTGGTGGTAGCAAAGGTGTTAGTTTAGACCTATTCCTTATAGAGATTACCAAAAAAATTATGAAAGATAGTAGGGTACTTAGTCCTATTATATGTGATAATTGGAGAAATGTTTCCAATATCTATAGATGAAATGAATTGGGCTAAAGGCTCATTTTGAATATGTTGAAGCATTTTGTTATTCATTGGAGTTTGAGGGATGATATTCACATTGGCATCTCTAAGAAGAGGAGGGATGAAATTTTGATTTGGTTGAGACATGATGACTTGAGGTGATTGACTATTCATGTTGCATAAACGTTGTTGCATGGTCATCACTTGATATTTATTGGTTGTTTATATGATGTTTATTTGTTGAATGACTTGGGCAAGGATTTGAGTTTTATCAATAGGTGGATTGGTGTTTTTAAGAGGGGTATTACTATTGATAGGAATAAGATTGCTAGTATTGGTGGGAAGAGGATTTTTATAGGTGGAGTATTCCCAACATTGGTATTTGGAGGAGGATTAGGATGAATGACCTCAACTACATTACATTATGTAGTGAGTGGTTTTGGTTTAGGTGAAGGTGAAGGAAGAAATTGAATAGTTTCATTGGAAGTAATGAAATAAGTGAGGTTATTATCTAAATATTTGATTATACAATGTTATAGACTAAAATAAGGATGAAAAATTTTATCATGATGAAACAAGACTAGATAATCACACAATGAGAACAAAAAGTGAAAAAAATAGTACAGGGTCAACTAGGTTGATCATGTATAATAAATAAGGGTTAAAAAGGGTCTATAAATAGTACAAGGTTGATTAGGTCAATCTTGTACAATCAATAGAGATTGAAAAAGGTTTTTAAATAGTATAGGGTTGATTGGGTCGATCTTGTATAGTGGATAGAGGTTGAAAATGTCTATAGACAGTATAAGGTCGATTAGGTTGATCTTGTATAATGAATAAAGGCTAGAAATAGGTAGATTCTTTATTTTGCCTATATCTTTATTTCTACTCATCTATTTTGCAAACCATAAAATGCATTGGATTCATGATGATGTAGGGAAGATGATAAATTTAATAAAAATTTATGAATTAAAACAAAATAACTTTTTTAAAGTAATGTAAAGAAGAAATTACTAAAAAAAATAGACAATCAATTAGATTAATGCTAGTCAATCCAATTGAAGTACATAAAGCAAAACCTTGCACTAACACTACTCATGTATATTTTTGCACACACAATTGAGCAAAGAACAAGTAATCAACTTGGAAATTAAAGTTAACTAATTGGTTAACTAGATTATTAAGAATGATTTTAAATGTGATGGGAAATTGGCTATGAATAAGGTACTAGATAGAAATTTAAAAATAGTTTCAAGTAGTTTGGGTTGAAAGGAACTATAGTGACAATGATACAGGCTTAGTATTGGGGTCTACCCCTTCACTTCATGCACTACAGTGATAAGGGTGTCGGATGCTTAGCCAAAATATACCATTGACCATGCCTTATACTTGACCAGAGCATCAAGTCAACTTCCCCCTTAATGATGAAATCCAAGTAGGTTGGCCTAGGATGACAAATTTTAAAATATTTATTTATGTATTTTTTATTTATTCATGTGTGCATAAAATAAAAATAGTGAAACTAAGAGATTAATTAAAAATCCTCTAATTATACTATGTAAATAATAAGAAAATAAATGTGTGATCTAATTAATAACAAATATGAGATTAATTCCACTTTGAAACAAGGTATAATGTTGACACATTATGCATAAAATATAGAACAGGGTCGATAAAATCAAACCTATACTACAGAGGTAAGGTCTGAAAATGAACTATGTCAGTAGTGTTGATCCAATTATTTTAGACAGCACATAGAACATAAAATTGGGTTAGCAGTATTGATCTAGTTGAATGTGCAAGGGAAGTTTTAAAGACTATAAAATATTAAAGGAAAGATAGAAAATAAATAAATAGAGAGGTAAAAAAGAACCTTTGTAGATCAAAGATCCAATGAAGGAAGATAGATAATGAAGAACCTTGAAGTATACTTAAGAAATATACAAACAGGGTCAATAGAATCAAACAAGCTATACAAGAACCTATTAAAAAGTGTTAAAACTATAAAGGGTCAATTGGGTTGACCTAGTAGGCTGAATTAGATTTTTGAAAGGCTAGAAACCTGTACTAGGTTGATTGGGTTGATTTGGTTACTTGCTATTGAAAACTTGTGCATAAAGAAAAATAGTTGGGTTGACAAAATTGATCCAGTATGTCAAAATATATGATAAAAATGATGATCAAAATAATGAATAAAAGAATGAAAAAGTGAAAGAAATCCTATAAGGGTTAGTTTTACATTGAGTTCACCAGAATGTATGTAATCAAAAATGTATCACATTATAAATCAATCCTAACTCAGAGAAGATAGAGCATACCTACACTTCTAATTGGGGATACACTTGTTAAGCAGGAGCATGACCAATATGGGGATCTGTTAAACTTGATTAGAGGATCATTTGTCACAACATATCATGCTAAGAAGGGTTTCAAAGCCTACAGTCTAACATAATCACACAACTATAATGGAGTCCTAGGTTTAAAGCATTCAATTATTCTAATAACAAGAAAGTAAATCTAATATAGTGAACACAAAATCTTGTATCACAAAGTGGAGGTCAGAAACAATAAAACAAACTAAACTAAACATGTATTAGAATACATATACTCATGTCAATGTATATAAAATCTTAATACATGGGATAAAAATATAAATTCATTATCTATCTACTCTTACAAAGGAGAAATAATGTTAAGAATACTTATCTTTGAAGATGAACCCACCGAGCCTCAATCTCTCCCTTGACAAAGGTGATTTACAAGATATTGTTGTGATATGTAAAGATAACCAAGATAAATTAGATTTAATCTATGTAACCTAAGCATCCAAAAAACTTATCTACAAGACAATATCCATATCATTAAATAAAGTATGGAACCTTATGCTTTATTCTTTAAGTAGAATGGTCAATAAGCAGATGTTTGTTCACACTTATTTTCTAATAATCCTTATCTTATGAAATGATGGGAAATGAACTTGTATATATAGATGAATCTTTCCCTAAATCCTTCTAGTAATCTTAGTAGAATAGGTTTGACCCAGTCAATCTAGTGTGTTTTCAGATACAAATCACTAGGTCTGAGTTAGGTCGATCGAAAGGCTAACAAAATAAGAAAGTGAAAAATACCCCTAAGCTATACTGGGTCAATGCAATTGACCTAGTAAAGTTGACTTTCTAAAAAGGTGTTAAGGTAAAAAAATGAGGATGGAAAGAGGACAAATATTAGATGAGGGTAGGACTAAGAAGAATAAGCTTAGGGTAAATAGTCTTAGGAGACAAGTATATAGATGGTAAGTGGAAAAAGGGATAATAATATTATGAAGCTCCAATGGTCTTCCTACCCCTTTCTTGGTGCACCCCTTAAGACATGCACTTAGAGAGATTGAGACTTGATAGGTTCTTGTAAGATACAAAATGTTAGTAATCAATAAAAATTAAAAATATTATGTGTATACAACCACTATGGATAAATATCAAATCTATATAAAATATGTAGTATATTATGCCAAGAACAGTGAATTATGATCAAGAGCTAATCTAAGGACTAATTTAAGATTAATATTTACAATGACTATTAGACTAAGGTGATCTGATTTTAAAAAAAGAAAAGGAAAAGGAATGACAAAAAAAATGTTATTGATCTTCATTTTAAACATCATGACAAAGTTTAAATTTCATCTAGACATGCACTAAAACCAATATGTGATGCAAAATAGCTTAAGCCCAAATCTTATCACACATCATGCAAACTCCCAAGGAATGTAAGACATGATGAAAATAAGAAACACATTTAATTTAAATATTTAACACTTTAAGTATATAGTTGTTTCACATATACAAATGCAGAGCAAATAAAATGAAGCAAACTAGAGAACCTTCAATTAACCTAACATTGGCACAAGTTAATAATTTTGCATTCAAAAGGTACCAATTAATAATTCATAATAAATATTCAAATATTAGAATCAAAATAAGCAAGTGAGAGAGAAGTCATGATAGCAAACACACAGACAAATCTAGACAATATTTACAAAATTCCTTGTTTGCATTGCTTGATCAAAGTTTACAAAGTAATTTTATCTCTAAGAACTCCCTCTTTTTTTATAATTGACAATTATTATTTTATAATATGCAAATAATCATGTCAATCAATGATATCAAGTTACATTTTACATGTGTATAGGATAGATGTCCTTTCTATTACATTTTAGAACAAATGATCTTTTCTAATGAAATAACCTATAAACAATGAGCTCTTATAAATTTCACATGTCTATACAAAAATAATATACTATTTCAAAATATAATACAATGATGGTTAAAAAAGAACATTTTTATTTCACCTAACCTCAAGACCCATTAACTATTGTAAGATCTTTATGATTCATTGATACTCTTAGCCTAGTATAGTTATAGTCTCATCTTCAAGCTAATCAAAGACAAAAATGCTCTAATAACATAGTTAGTTTAGATATTATGAGCTTAGATCCCAATCCTTTAATTACTAGGTCCACAGGGTCTTTATTTGGCCTATTGCATTCATATAGCTTTAACATGGCATTTCATGGCATCTCGGGTCATTATATGCATCACTATCCAAAAATGATAATTGCATTTTAAAATTTAGAGCCAAGTTACTATGTTAAAATTGATGTCCACACGACCATAGTTTGATATATATGAGAACATCTTTGATGGTCATGTGACTGTCAATTTTAACATAGTTATGGGGACTATCTACAAACCTGTCACTTGTCATCTTTTGGTTTGTCGTGCATTTTGTGTGTGTCATGTGTCAACTTCTTAGTGCTTTTGTTCTCTTTGAACTAGGCTCCATGGTTATTCCACATGTTGACTACTTAATCGGTATTGTGCTCTATGCCCTAAGGTTGTGCCACTTGGTAGTGCCATAGGCTTTCTAGGTTTTGCACCTATCAGTTCTATCAACCAATGTATTTTTGTCACATGGTGGTCTTGAATTAACTCAGAGCTTCATTTGAAAATATTTGAATTGATATGTTCTATTTATTAATATCTCTATTCTAAAAAGTGTATCATTGATCTGGAAAATATGCTTGATGTTTAATTAGAGTCCACTATTTTTCATCATTGATCACACTCTATTTGATCTAGGTCCTCTGTTTAAATACATGTCGTAGTTTGAGATCTTGCATTCGATGAAATATTAAGTTAGGCTTTGAGAATTAGGATAAAATGATTTATTTAAGTTTGAAACAAATTATACAAGACCCAACAAATTTAAAAGGGATTCAACATAAATAATTTGGACCATGGTTTTAAACATAGAACAAAAAGGACCCCATGAATAATTAAAGGGACCAAGCATAAATATTTTAACTTAAGATTTTTAAGTTAGGCTAAACATTAAAAATGACCTTGTGGCATATGACTTAACATAAGGTCTTCACCTAAGGTTTTATTATATAAATAAATATGATAAAACTTTAGGATAAGGCTTTAGGCTAAGTAATAAAAGTGACCCCATCTTTTTAGTTGGACCATGCTATGATAAAAAGGATCATGGATTATGAGATATAAAAGGGGATGAAGCATGAATTTTTAGCTTGAGTTTTGGTTTTGTTGAAAAACATGACCAAACCTTAAAATAAAAATTAAACTATGTCCATGACATTTAAATTATTCTCACTTAAAATTAAAATTAAATCTCCTACCAATTTTAACTTGAACTAAAAGGTTCAGGTAAAATATTAGGTTAGGGTTTTCAAATATGAATTTAATTAATCAATTATAAACCAAGGTTAGTAAAATATTAATTTAACATTAAATCACAAAACCTTAATTATGCTCATTCTTAAATAGGATCCCTTTAAACCTACAACTTGAAACACAGATATTTATTGTTAGCACCTTAGATAAGATTAAAGCAGAACCACAAATAAATAAGTCAATCAAATCATGGAATGGATGATATTCGAATAAAAATAATGTGAAATCATGCTAATGACACTCTGATCAAGTGGATTTTCTATTTCAAGGCATAAATTTACATAATTTGACACATGGGTCTCCATTTTTCAGAAATGGAGGTATGTTGACCTCAACAAATGGTGACTTCTAAAGGAAACATAGCAATATGTTAAAATTTAGAGAATTTAGTTTAGAATAATAATTAAGCTACTTATTTCATTTGATCAAAAAATATTATTAAGATCATTTTATGGTTAGAACAAATCTTTCACCTATAAAATTAGAATTAAACATCAAAATTTAGTCATGTTATGTGTGCTTTGATTCTACTTACTAATTACCAAAGGATTTAGAGAACTTCCAAGTTCATGGATTTAATCATTAACATTGACTTTCAACATGTTTGAATATTCATTAAAAAATATGATTTAGCTCGAGGAAGGCTTGGGCATTGCTCTGCTACCAGCCAAGCATCCATATCCCTAATAGAGATGCCTTTAGCTCTACTCAAAACCTTGTTCCACTATCAGCTAGGCATCCATATCCCTGGTGGAGATTACCAAAATCAACTTTTTTTGGAAATCTTTTAATTTTGTAAATAAAGATCTTATTTTTGTAATTTTAAGGTCATTTTGACTTTCTAGCAAAGGTTGGAAACTAGGTTAGCTAAGTTTAGAGATTTGGTTAAGTGTTTGATTTTTAGACAATCATCTTTAGTTATAAACTTTGTCCCAGGCAATTAATGTTTTTTAAGTGCAATCATAATCATGTCATAATAGTTCAAGATTTTATCCTACACATGAAATCCTTTTTAAAACTATGTTCAAATCAAAATAATGTTTAATATCTTAAGGAATAATTAACTTATCCATTAGTCTTTGATATTTTCTCTGAACTATAACATCAAGCTCATATTTCAACAATCCATGATCAACCAATGTTGAGAAGTCATACTTGCATTTTTGAACTATGAAGCTCTTGGGTAGTTTAGATAAAACTAGAGATAAAAATTATTCAAAATGCCTTATTTAAAAGTAGAAAACAAAGTAAAAAAAAGAAAACAAATATATATAAACATTGTATACAAACAAAGGATAGGAAGGGGAAAAAACAAGAAATTAAGAACAAGAAAGAAACTAAACTAAGCCCTATACTAATTGTATAAATTACTTACCTCCTAGGTCAAATGGAAAATTATTTAATCTACTACAAAACTCTGAAATATGATTACTTCCATTCAATATCCTCTTCTTGTGAATATGAGCACGTTTATGCTTGTGTCTTCTAGGTGATGTAGCTTGGCCTCCTACTAGCATTCTCAAATGTATGGATTAAAGGTATGAATCTAAAACTCAATCATCTTCTTCCCAAATCCTTCTATCCTGTATTTGGAGTGTTAATTCTCCTTCATTCATAGACAAATAGTGATTTATATTGTCCTCATTCAATGAAGGTAGCTCATCTAGCATTATTGTCTTAACATCTTCATTAATCTCAGCTTGACATGGAGATGGAATACCAATATTTATACCAAAACTTTCCAAGTTATCTTGGAAGGCTACTTCATCCTGATCAGCTAAAAGAGTATGAATTTTATATGTATCCTTACCATTTGAATCAAGTTGATCACAATCTTTCACACTTTTGAAGGTGTCATATGAAAATTCCTAATCTATTTCACTTGTTTCATCCTCATATTCCATGTAGAATGGCATCTCAACTACCTAATTGATTCTCAACTCATCTTGCTTTGGGTTCTTTAGAATGATATTGTTGTCTTGAAATACCTCAATTTATTTCAAAAAATAATGGCATAAATGTTGCCACTGGTCTTCTTCCTCTGGGATATCCTCAATTTCAGCAATGACCTCATATAAATTACCTTCACAACTATGTTTTGAAGGGAAGTCAGCTCATATATGATCTTGTTCATGGGGTTGATCATCTTGATCATCCATTTCATCTTCTAGGTCATCCTCTGGATCACTTTCTTCATTAAATAGAAAATCAAAAGCCTGCATGAAAGATTTTGAAGTTCCTATAAAGCTAGATGTTCCTACAACAAAGTATTTCTTAAACATGGATTCATATGTATCCCTTTTAATTTGACATGATGCTAAGACATTATAATGATCAACCAGACCTATATCACAAAGATTCATTTCATGTGTGTCCTCAAATGACTCATTGTAGTTGTTATCTTGAAACTTACTAAACTTTTGAGAAACATATCCTTTGTTAGAACCTTCCCCAGAATTACCCACTTGCTTTTACAATTGAATAAAATCAATGCTCAGATTTTGAACCATATTAAGTATGGGCATCCTCATTCTCTAGTGCTTCTAAGTTATGAACATAACTATCATTACTAATGGGCATCAAATCTCTCTATCCTTGTGAATGAAATCCATTTGTATCATTGTTAAAGAACCCCAAATTTTGGTCAGGATAGGCATGGCTTAAGGGAAATTAGTTCAATGCTGGTGTCTAATTTAAGGTATACACAATATGATTGGCATTAGGAATGACATTCAATGCTAGTAAATTGAGGTTAACATTTGGGACAAAGTATTCAAGCTGACCTTGATGTTATATTTGATCATTGATTATTATAGCTTCAACATAAGCCACTATCAAGGTGTTTATGACTCTAATAGACCTTTTAATGAAACAAAAGTCATATAATCCAAAGCATTCTTATAAATCTCTAAGGCTAAAGCCTCTTCAATTCTATAAGGGTCTATAGTTCTAATGAACATCTTTTAGGACCTAGTATTAAAGGCTCTCATGGGCTCATTTGAGTATCTTCTAATAGTGGTCAATTTCTAATATATAATGCATGGACTAATGATTTTACCAAATTGATCAATAAATATCTTGTTAAAATCATCTCAGCTAGTAATATAATCCTTTGAAATGTTGAGAAACCATTCATATATGGTATCTTTGAAAGTGAATGGGTATAATCTACATGCTACATTTTCATGAATAACATTTAAGAATCTTAAATCAGCTTTGAAAGATCTAACATATTCTTCAGTAGTGATAATGTCATTAGGATTGAAAGAAGGTAAATAAATTTGATAGTTTCTTGGTAAGTTATGTACTTGAATAGGCACAATGAAAGAAGATCCACCTAACCATGCCATAATTTGATGAGAATCTTATTTGTGGTGGTTCCAACTCCAAATCCTATTTAAAATATGATTTTTAATCCTCATCTTTACAAATAATAATGTTTAGACCTCACACATTAATAAAATTTTGTATAAATTTATATAAATAATAGTAAAGGACATCGATATTTAACTAAATTAACTCAAATATATGTTTAAATACGTTAGTATGAATTATTTTTACATGTTAAAGCTTAGAAGAACTCAAATTTTCAAAGAACCAGTCAATTTTTGAACAAAACCATTATTACTAACCTCAAATGCCTTGTATTTAAGCTATCTTTATGATAAATACTCATATATCTTCAAAGAATATCAATCTTTGGCTAAAGGAAGCCCAAAAACTAGTCTAAAACAATAAATATCAATGATTTTTGCATAAATTTGCTAAAAGAGACAAATATGAAAAGATTACATCAATCTATGATTAAAATACACCAAAATCAGCAAAGAATTTATAACTTCACAAAGATCCATTTGGACTTCCTTCTAGAGATATCAAAGCTCCTTCTATTAATGTCTAAATATGTACCACATATGCACAGAGTGTTTAAAAGCACTTCTCATTTTATAATTTTAAAAATTTAGTGCATGAGTTATGGTATTTGTTTTTGGAATAGAGGTAGAACACGTGACTATTTCATAATATTTATAATGTTTGGTGGTTGGGAGTCACCATGGCTAAATAGCAAATCTATATAGAATATGTAGTAAACTATGCTAAGAATAGTGAATTATTATTAAGAGCTAATGTAAAGACTAATCTAAGATGGATATTTATAATGACCATTAAACTAAGGTGATCCAATTAAAAAATTATCAAAAGGAAGGGTAGAGAAGAAAGAAATGTTGTTGATCTTCATTCCAAACATCATGACAAAGCTTAGATTTCATCAAGCCTTGCACTAAAACCAATATGTGATATGAAACAACTTAAGAATGTGGGACATGATGCAAATAAGAACCAATTTTAGTTTAAATATTTACCTCTTTAAGTAGATAGCTGATGCACATCTACAAATGTAGATCAAATAAAACAAAGCAAACTAGAGAACCTTCAATTAACCTAGCATTGAGACAAGTTAACAATTTTAAATTCAAAAGGTACACACCAAGAATTCACAAAAACTATTCAAATATAGAAATTAGAATAATTAAGTGAGAGAGAATCCATAATAGCAAACATACAGACAAATTTGGGCAATTTTTACAGAATTCTTTGCTTGCATTTCTTGCTCAAAATTTACAAAGTAATTTTATCTCTAATAACTCCCTCCCTTTTGATAATTGACAATGCTTCTTTTATCAGATGCAAAGAAGCATGTCGGCCAATGATATCAAGTTACATTTAAACATGTGTATAGGATAGTTGTCATTTCTATTACATTCTAGAATAAATGATATTTTCTAATGAACTAACCTATAGACAATGTGCTCTTATAAATTGCACATGTCTATATAAAAAAAATATCCTATTTCAAAATATAATACAATAATGGTTACAAAAAGAACCTTCTTATTTCACCTAACCTTGGGACCCATTGGTTATTGTAAGATCTATATGGTTCCTTGATGATCTTGGCCTAGTATAGGCATGGTCCCATCTTCAAGTTGATCGAGGATAATAGTGTTTGAATGGCATAGTTAGTTCAGGCATTATGAGCTTATATCCTAACCCTTTATATTACTAGGTCTATAGGGTGTCTGATTTGTCCTATTGCACTAAGATAGCTTTAACATGACATTTCATGGCATCCTAGATCATTATGTTAATCACTTTCTAAAAATTATCATCACCTTTTAAAATTTGGATCCAAGTTATTGTGTTAAAATTGATGTTTGTGCGACCATCATTTAATGTCCATGGGAATTTCTTTGACAGTCACATGACCATCAATTTTAGCATAGTTATGGGGAATTTCTTAAAACCTGTCACTTATCATCTTCTAGTTCACCCTAAATTCTATGTGTACCACATGTCAACTTCTCAATGCTTCTGAGCTCTTTGTACTAGGCTCTATAGTTATACCACATATCGACTGCTCAATATTTATTATGTACTAGGCATTGAAGTTGTGTCACTTGACATTCTCACATGACTTTTGAGCTCTACACCTATCAACTTTCTCAGCTAATATATTTTTTCCATGTGGTAATCCTATGTTAACTTAGAGCTTCATTTGAAAATCTTTGACTTTATATACTCCATTCATCAAGATCTATATGTTAGAATGTGTACCATTAATTTGGAAAAATGATTGATGTTTACTGGGGTCCACTACTTTTCATCATTGATCACACTCCATTTGATCTGGGTCCTCCACTTAAATGCATTTATAGATTGGGATTCTGCATTCAATGAAATATTAAGTTAGGATTCAAGACTTAGGATAAAAATATCAGACTAAGTTTGAAACAAATTATATGGGACCTCATGAATTTAAAAGGGACTCAACATAGAAACTTTAGACCATAGTTTTAAACATAAAACAAAAAGGACCCCATGAATAATTAAAGGGACCAAGCATAAATATTTTATCTTAAGATTTTTAAGCTAGGTTAAACATAAAAAAACACCCTGCATCATATGACTTAACATAAGGTCTTAACCTAAGGTTTTATTATATAAATAAATACGATGGAACTTTGGGATAAGGCCTTAAGTTAAGTAATAAAAGTGACCCCATATTTTCAGTTAGACCATGCTAAGATAAAAGGGATCATGGATTATGAGATATAGAAAAGGATCAAGCATGAATGTTTACCCTAATGTTTATTTTTTTGAAAAATATGACCAAGCCTTAGGATAAAAATTAAACTAATTCCATGGAATTTAAATTGTTCCCACTTAAAATTAAAATAAAATCTCTCACCAATTTTAAACTTGAACTAAAAGGTCTAGGCAAAACATTAGGCTAGGGTTTTTGAATATGAATTTAATTAATCAATTAAAAACCAAGGTTAGTAAAAGATCAATTTAACATTGAATCATAAAACCCTAGGCATGTTCATTTCTAAATGGGCTCCCTTTAAACCTGCAACCTAAAACATAGATATTCAATGTTAGCACCTTAGATTAGATTTAAGTAAAACCACAAACAAATAAGTTAGCTAGACCATGGTGTGGATGATCTTCAAATAAAAATAATGTGCAATCATGCTAATGACACTCAGTTCAAGTGGATTTTCTATTTCAAAGCACAAATTTGCATAATTTGACACATGGGTCCCCATTTTTCAAGAATATGGATATGTTGATCTCAACAGGAGGCTTATAAACATAAATTTAAAAAAAAAAAGAATAGCACATTACC
Source organism: Torreya grandis (assembly GCA_037957365.1). NCBI lineage: Eukaryota > Viridiplantae > Streptophyta > Pinopsida > Cupressales > Taxaceae > Torreya > Torreya grandis. The sequence continues at coordinate 3,485,505 of JARHVA010000624.1, forward strand.
AAATACAGAAGAACAAGGAGACATAAAACACATGAAAAATGTGTAAAAAGACCCTAATTTAAACCAATAATCTATATGCACAAAACACCACTAAAAATATTGCAATTATAATACATGTACTAAAATCATGTGTTAAGAAGTATTGATAAACTTACATAGGAGAATAAATGCTAACATAATATTAATATATAAAGAAAATTTAAAAATTGCATATACATAATACATGAGATTTTCCCCTAGGAAAACCCTTATGTAAAAGAACCCAGCACAACATTATTATTTATTGCATTAACCCAATTATTTTATAATACAATAATGTACTTCAAATTTTTTCATTAACCTAATGTAAGTGTGAGTATTTATAGGCATGTCAATAGGAAATCATCTAAGTAGTATTACATTATAATAGGTACAAAACATTAGAGTTTTTTTCCTTATTTTTTGTTTGGTTATCTAAACAAAATAAAACTATAAACTGTTCAAATTATATAAGGTATTATAACAATACATAAATATGAATGTAAAAGGTATAAAATTATTGACCAATTATAACATTATATAAATGGAAATGACCTAATGGATTTATGTACTTAGTGTTTTATTATTATATATAGGTCTAAGACTCAATGCATATGATTGAAGGGTTGAAAGTATAGTGAAAGGTACTTAAATTAGGAATTGGGTGTTTCAAACTACTAGGTTGAATCTGTTAGTTTGTACGCATGTGCCAAATGATAATGTATATACTATATCATATTCATATGTGGACTTTACCTCTTTTTTGGTACAGTTTGTTGTTTATATTTTTAATATGTATTTGTGTGTGGTATCAAGGGATCATTATGTCTATAGTATTTAGAAACCTATCTCCTTATTTTTGAAACCATAGGTCCACTTTTGACACTAGGTTTAGGCTTGAAAGGGGTAAATATTTGGGTTGATCTACACTCAACTACTCCCCAATGACTCGTCAAGTGCTACCTACATGCCCAATACTCTAAAGAAAGAAGTCAAACTACAGGAAATTTTCCTTGCTAGGTGTATATGTGAAATGGTACTTTAAATAATTAAACTATAATATAGTTTTGAAAACTTTGAAAAAGAAAAATATGGCTTGTTTTAAATTATTCAAACTTGGATAGGGATTACTCCTTGTGACTGGTTGCTAAAAGTATAATGTAGTCCCTTTGAATGTGTAAATGTGTATAGATGTATCTTTAAGGAATGTTATATGATGAAATAGGCTCAAGCCTACTATGTATTTATATCAGACTCTTTGTATACTTTGTCACCCCACCTAAATTTGAAATTTATAGGCTCACTTGAAAAGATAATTTAAATTTTAAAAATAATTATTTCTCAGTGTGATGTGAAGTCCACAAGAATTGGACACCTCTAAAATTTTGTAAGCATGTGATTCTAATATATTCATCTAAAAGGTATGAATAGTGATATGATGTTCTGGAGAAATTATGGGTATGATTTTGATTATATTATGTATATATTAGGGTATTCATGTGTGTGACTGATATAAAATTGGGATGGTTGGAACCATAAAAATCATGCGAATGTGATAAAAAGGTGTGGTGTACAAGATTCATATGTCTATATATAAGTCATTTAAGGTTAATGTATGTCAAGAATGACACTCTAAAATGTCTAATGCCATATTTTAGTGTATGCAAATGCCCCCATTTTATTATAGGTTTGAAATGAAATACAATGTTAGAGTAAAAGGATAAATATATGTACATGAGTGTGTAAAATACAATTTATCTTTGGGAGAAGGATCTGAATGTGTATCTTACTTAAATAAAACATATAATGAACATGTAGTAATCAATGTCCATATATGAAATGAAATCTTAAGAAAACATTGAAACTATTGAAACTTAAAGATCAGAGAAGGAATACAGTTATAAGTGGGTGAACTTTATTTCTTGTGATACTATTAGAGATGATGCTCCCTACTAAAACATTGGATAATTGAAATTCCTATTGAATTATTTGTAGAATCAGGGAAATCATGCCCCGATGGATAAATTTATTAAGGTGGGGTCCATGGGTTTGTAAAATATATACCTCAACTCTATAAATTAGTGTTAGGTCACTGAGTGATGTTAAACATCAACCACACTAATAATTTGCATGATATTTAACCTCAATATGAAAGGGGGAGCCTATTCTAAGATCATATAGGGTGAATTAACCATTGAATATGGACTTATTGATTCAATATGTAACCTTTTATATATAAATTTCACATCAATGCCATGATCTTAAATATAAAATTGTAATAGTGTGTGCGTATGAATAATATTCATGCCCCATAATATGATATAATGGGTGGAAACATATAAAAATGTAATAGTGGACACATGAATAATTTTCATGCCCCCAATCTGATATGACTAATGAGAACATGATATAGAATGCTATACATTTATATCCTATTTTATCTTAAATTTGAAATATCTAAAAAATTGTAAATTGTGCTCATATAAAATGTGTGAAAATTCATTGCACATGACCCCAAAAATTGTCCCAATATGAAAACATGTGTCCCATAATAGGAACCAAACTAATAATTTTAACTAATGTGAACTCTACAAATAATGTAATCTATACCAGAATTTTTGTTTTTAAATGAAAGCTCAAATATTGATGAAAATTTCACAAATATACACCCCTTTTTATGTGAGGGATATAGCTTATGAATTAATCATATTAAAAGAAAAGAGTTAACCACTTCATTTTATGTATAAATATGTAATCATTTATAGACATGTGTTAACATGTGAATAATATGTCATTATAGTAATGAATAGATTATCAAATAATATATAAAACATGTAATGTAAGGCATATAAATTTCATGTCATAATAGATATTTTAATTAGGTACACAATAGTAACAATCACTAATATAAGCACTAAATAACAAAATATGCATGAAAGTGCATGATATGGATCATGACACTGTACATAAATAGGGAGGTGTATGGTATGGATCATGACACCATAATCTATTAAATATCAATAGATAATCATATATTTATTCACTCATAAGCACACATTATCATGTCCATGACATGTACCATAAAAACATGTAATATCACTCAATGTCACATAAAAAAAATTCCACACACAATAGACAATCAAATGTCACATAATGAAATAGCCACATGTAATGGATAATCAAATGTCACACAAGGAAAGGGCCCAAAGAAAGAGTTATACAATTATACATATATTCAAAAAAATATTATACTAAATAAAATGTTGAACAATCATAATCAATTTATTAGTCTATATAAAATGAAATAACAATGATAAATCATATAATAAGTCAAACTAGTGTACACTATCAACTATGTCAATGTAATAATAAAGAAAATTAGCATATTCATGAAATTTAGCACTATAAATATATAAAAAATATAAATATATGTATAATTAATCAATGTGGCTTAGCATAATAAACAGAAAGGCCATATAAATATATAGCTTTATGCACCCAAAGTTTGCATGGTGTGACATTTATGGAAAAATCTGATGATGATATAATGATTTTTAAAAATATGATATGTGACAATTCTTTTAGATATTTTTATCCATACTCTCACCTTATTCCATGTTTGTTATTTTTAAACCTTGAAATTTGATTTTTGAGTCATCTATAGCATTCATGATTGAGTTGCTTCATTGGAAATGAAATTGCCATTGTTGATGTCAAAACCATCACTTCAGGTAATGAAACCACTATTTAGTATCATGATTTACCACAATGGTTTCATAACCACACCATTACTTATCTCTGAGGTGGTTTCATATATTTTCATCATAATTTATTTTCTAAAATAGTGGTTTTGTCATCTTAATCATTGGTTTCATTTTTGTCACCTGCATATAGTGGTGTTTTCATTGCAATTTGCTCATTTTGAGTTATGGCATCCAAGAATTGAGTTCTCATATGTTTTGCATGATTATATTCATATTTATTCCTTGATTTTTTTTTTTTTTCACCCTCATTACATCCTAACTCACTTCCACTATTATTTTTATCACTCCCTATCCCTCCTAAGTTTAACTTTTAGTCAACTAATAATTAAACTCACCCTTGTACTCTCCTTGTTTCTTCTACAAGTATCACAATTTTAGATGAATTTTAAATTAAAAAATAGTTTTTTTAAGTTATACATAATAAATCCCACCTAATTTTAGTTTTTAAAAGTTATTTAGTCATATTTATGGTCATTCTACATAGTTTTGGAAGGGATAATTCACTTGATTAGTAACACAGTCGTTATTATCAGTAGATCAGTCAATCACAATAGAGCTTCACTCTTATCCAAGGTTGTGTCTTCCTTTTTATCCTTTATTTTATTCCATACTTTTAATATATTTCATATGGCTATGATGATTAGAGGAATTAGCTTACTAAGGACGATCTACAACAACAATCTATTTAGTTTTATCTAGTCTCATCTTGATTAGGTTGGGGGTTTTAAATTTTAGTTTTATTTATTTTTTATTATATAAAATTAGTTTAGATTTTTTTTATTCATTATATTATATTCATTTTAAAAAATAAAAATGAAAATAAAAACATCTCTCTTTCCTCTCTTGTACCAAAAGTATAGTCTAGATCTCTTGTTTTGCAGTTGCATATTAGTTTTTCTTTAAAACATAATCTTGCATGTCATGTAGGGTAAATAAATAAATAGTTACATCCATAATACATTAGTTTAGTTTATTTTTTATAAAACCTTTCATTCACAAACAACTTGAAATCAAACACCCACAAATACATAAATAATTTATATATCCAAAACCTTGTATGCTAGATCCTAAATCTATTCATTATACTAGTGAAAGAATGATGTTTTGAAACATTAAATTTATAAAATAATAATATTATATTTACATTATTTCATTCATATATCACTTTATTTCATAAGTAAACACTCAAATACTCCTAAAACTAGTTATTAGTTTGCATATGTGTAGACAAATTTTCTGATTTCTTAATAGTCTAACTTGCAAGGATTTTAGATTCAATTTTTCACTTGCAGGTTAGAAAAAAAAAGATTGTATAGTATTATTTTACATTTTTTTCATAATAAAATAATCAAAAATACATATTGGTTCATTTAACTTGCATTAGACAAAACATATCACACCTAGAAAAACTAGAAAAATCAACACTTGCATATCTCCTTTGGAATTTCAGTTTTAACTTTTCATGCATTAAACAAAAATGGAAAAGAAAAAAATAGGCATCCTTCCATAAGTTACTTTTAGTTATTTATTTTAATTTTTTCATTATTTCATATTTATCAAGTAGATACATTCACTTTTTTATCAAACGTTGTTAAAAAAACTCAAACATCTAGAAAATCATTGTCGAAATGAGAACAAGCCACAAACCTTGCTTAAAAACATAGAATAGAAAGAATTTCAATAAAAAAATCATCCAAACAAGTTCAATCACTTCATTACACACATATAAATCTTTTATTTTCTATTTCATGACACTTTTAATGTCTTTATCTCATTAGACTCGGTCTTTTCCCTAGGGTTAAATCTCTTATTCTTGGAAATTTGCAAAGTGACATTAGCGCAAAACTCAGAGTATAATTATTCATTTCAACTATCATCCCTCATCTCATTATTAACTCCATAAACACTCTTGATGAACAATAAGAGATCCATGACCCTCTTATAGTCATTCTACCCCAAAATTGAGGTCACTCATACAATGATATATGAGCCTAGGTGTCCACCTCCCTTTTCCTTTTTCACCTTGGGACTAGCCTCACCATATATCATTCATTTTGTGTATGACATTGGAATATCACAACTTAATTAACAGAGTTGACCACTTCCCTAGATTCATCCAACCCAATCACTCCTATTTCATTATCCCCAACATTGATCAAAAGTTTCACCTCCTTGTCATCACCAACACAAAGGGACCTTGGAAATTTGCATCTTTCTAACTCGACACCCTCAATGAAAAATATGATGTAGATAGATATTATTATTCAATCACAAGCATCCCTTACCACCTATCATCCAAATTCTCATTCTTAAAATCAATCCACCTAATCTATATGTTTTCCCATCCATCTATCCATTACATTGAATGTCTCAGCCAGATCTTGAGATTTCAAGTGCATGGGTTAGCATGTTATTTTCCACTTGTACATAAATTATTGAATACAATTTGAAAGGGTTATGCTTTTGTGTTTCCCATTTTATTCTCTTCTTTATCTTTATTTTCCATCTTTTTCCCTCTTTTCATTTATTTTTTGGGTATTATTATACCCATATCCACCCACCCATTAATACTTTTGGATAGTATATAGGAGGATCTCTTAGCCTATAAGGCTATAGGAGAAGTTAATAAGCCCTTGGTGAAGCTTACTTGGTTATTTAGAATAATAATGCTTCTAATCAAAACATATAATACCAATTTCATGACTATCCCAACCCTAACTCACAAACCATGAGTGGGATACCAACCTATAAAGTGTGAGACATATCAAAAACCATCCTTATCCTAACAACAAAACTTTTACTAGTGGGAGTGGATCCACTCCTCATATGGAAACCATACCCTCAGTTAGTTTTAAAAACTTGCATACAAAAATCTTTGCCAAATATTATCAATATATTGGAAGAATTATTTATTTAGAGGATGAATTAAAGAGAATGCAAATAAATACACTTATAATAATAACTATAACACCTCCAACCCATTATAATAGTATTTAATAGTTTCTCTTGAAGCTTATACTAAAACTCAATCCTTTCAAAACTACCAGCTTCTCCTTATGGGTCCTCCCACAAAGGAGATTACTAGATCTAGTACCACTTCTACTCCTAATGAACTCATATCTACCTTGGTGGGTCACGTTCATGATTTAGAGAGTAACAACCTCTCTCCAAATCATGGAATGAACTCTAACCCTTTGAACTAGATTCATTCCTTCTCTATACCCATCACAATAATGACTTACCACCCACCATAACAACAACCCTCCACACTTCCTCCACAAAAACAATCCTACACACTTCCTCCCAACTATATTGATAACCAACTCCTATAGGATATAATTACTCATGGATTCCCCAACACAAACACTTCCAACATCCCTCCACCCTATCAACCTCTGAAAAAAATTCCATTTGTAAGTGTGTTCATGTATACTCCTCTAGAATATATGGTTGCCAAAAAATTTCCACCCTACATTCCTCCAAGTTACGTTCCACCTATATACACTACACTTCTACAAGCACCTATCCCTTGTTTGGATAACACTCTTCCTCATTATCACATGTTCTCCAAGTCCACCTAGTCATGCAATTATTTTTTATCCTATTCTACTCTACCTTATCAAGCACTGTATTTTCCTCATAGTAGTCATGTAAACAACCCTTATATAAACCCACCTATTCTTTCTTATCCTGTCATACCTTTAATGGACTTAAATATTATGGGGACTTAATATTGAATATCTAAATTAACCCATCAATCATAGTATAAAAGGGGTTATTCAACCTCATCACCTGCTTGACCTTCCCAAATTGAAATGGGAAATATATCCCAATGTTCATTTTAAATTATATGCTATGGATGTTGGGGAACTCTTGCCTTGGGATAGGGTTGTCTCAAAAATATTTCCCAAAACACTAGAAGGAATTTCCTTGATTGTTACTATTTCACCCTAATGCTTTTATCCATTCTTTTAAGCAATTCATGATAGAATTCATTGAAGCCTTTAACATGAACAAGTTGCTAAAAATTGGCCTTCAAGAATTCTTCCACATTAAACAAGAAAATCATTAATCAACTACCCTTTTCATTATGATATCAAGGCACATTCTATATTCATCTACCATTACAACACACATGGATCAATTAGAGATATGTGATCTTATTCTTCACTCCATTAATATGGAAATGAGAGAATATTTCCAAAATTTCCCTTATCGATCCTACAAAGAAGTACTTGAGACTCTTTTACAAATTAACCATGTGGTCATTGATAGTGGTCACTAAACCTATGGGACCAATAGATGTATAGTCACCCCTAACCAAAAAAATGGGGATTTTCAAAATCTAAACCAAAACAATGATAACAATAACTAATGCCCTAAAGTTCTTAATATAGATTGGAATGTCACTATTAATGGTGTGACTAATCAAAATAATAAACCAAACCCTATAAACAAATTTCAACCAAAACACATGAACAAAAATAACACAAATAATAATAACATTATGAGGATCCAAAATCCTATACCTATATTTCATGGGGTTTATTTCAATTGAACCCTACCATGAAACATGTAATTCCAAAACCAAAACCAAAACTAATTTTAGAATGTTGACCATTTCCCATAATTCCAAAACTAATCCTTTTACCAAAGGAAAAAATCAATAGGGGTTTTGAAAATAAGGATAAAACTAGAGACCTAGGGAATATGATCCGAACACCTATTACCTCTTCCACTGAGTGGTTAGACATGACACTCATTCCTGTTAGGAGTACAATAGGTTTCATTCAAAGACTCCTTAATTAATAGAGGAGAAATTTTGTTGACATGTTCCTAATGAATGCAAATTCAAATCCTCAAACTCAATTAAATGGTCTTGTAACACCTCAAAACCAAAACCTTAAAATCTACCAAAACCCTTTCTTAAACCATCAAATACAAGTTACCTAAAACCAACCATAAGGTAACCTAAATAATAAACCAATTCAACACAACGAACCTATGTCGACATGCACTAATGATTTTGAGGCTTCTACTTCTAGTGCAACCAACCTTGATATATTTCCCCAATTGGGGGTTCAAGGGAAGGAAATAATGATAGTGATGGTGTAGTTATAAATTGAATAAGAATAAAATATCATTACTTGCACATGGGAATATTATCCCATAACTCCTCACCTTTCCAACATCTTAGATGATGATGTCATCCCAAAAGCTATGGGAAACTATGACTTAGTCATGGATCATATGAATACATTTTTTCACATATCATTTCTTTATTTTCTCAAAAATTCTCCTACAAACCATTTATAATTTCATAATGCCCTAGGGTTGTGTAACTTTTCTAGCGTGACTCATCTACCTTAAGCCCAGATCAACCATATAGATCTTGGCATGTTTCCTTTAGGGTAGAGTTTGAGGGATGTTGGCTATTCCTTTGACCTTGGTAGTCTCCCTCCCAAATCTGACATGTTTAGGATGGGGAATCCAAACTTGTTTTTTACAATTTTGGATATATAACTATGTAAAATGATTGACCATGGAGCAGTTGTAAACATAATCCCCTCTTTGTTCTTAAATTTTTTTGGTTATATGGAAACCATCTACTCTACTACCTACAACATCTTCAAGTTATGATAGTCTCAAGTCTACTTTAATTAGAACCATCATGCTTCTAATTACCTTTGGTCCCAAAATAATATTGATAGAACTATACATAATTGATCAAAATAACAATTAAAACATGATCTTGGGTAAACCTTGGATTCATAGGATGAAAGTGATCCCTTCTACCCTTTTCTAGAACATAAGGTTCTTTCATATTTTAAATATTTTTGTTACCCAATGGGAACCCAAACCCTTTGATGTTATTCAAAAAACCATGCACAAGTAACTAGGGTTACACATTGATTATCATTTACCCACCAATGGTGTAGTAAAACCCCCACATTTGGTCGAAGTCAAATATACCCTGAAGCCTAAAGAGGTGGTTTTGAAAAAGGGGAAGAGATTCTTAAATCTCTTTTCAAAGACAAGTCTAGAGAAAAGGAATTTATGATAATATAAAAAGTAAGTGGTAAAAATATTGAAACAATACCTATCATCTTAATCATGTCTACAGTTGATATCAAAAATATCCTAGAAAATGATACACTACTTGTACTTCCTTTTGACCCACAAGGGGTAAGAACCTCAAATATATTTTATAAGAACAAGATATCCCCTTAACCATAGTGATGATTCTCTTGATCTCCCCAGACAGATGAATCATGACCTTCATTTTTAAATTAGAATTTGCATGTACAAACAATGGTGTTGAATATGAAGCCTTGTTTCTCAGATTGATCATCGCCAAATGGTTAGGAATCTAAAATCTAAATATCCAAGGTGACTTAAAATTAGTTACTAATCAATTCTTAGAGGTTTATTAGACTAAGGTTGAGTACCTCCATCTATACAAAACTATTGTACACATAGTTACCAAAGACTTTAACTTCATCTCCATAAAATATGTCCTTAGGGAAAGCAATAAATTTTTTAAATCTATGGTTACATATTCCTCATGTTTCAATCCTCACCATGTGATACTCAAATTAGATTCTATAGTCTCCATTAGGATAGAATGTCTCATGAAAAAAGTGTCCATTAGCTGAACTCTCACTTGCATTGGGAAGGATACTAGCCCATTAGTCCTTAACCTAGGTAAGAATTATGAGGCCATTATATGTTTCCTCCATGATTATGATTACCTCCCATATGTCCATCACAATAGAGGTTTTTCTCTCAATTTTTATCCTACATCTACCCTTAGAGATTAATATCATGATTCCTATTGTAAGGTTGATTATTATGTATCTTCTGATGATGAACATTTTGTCTTCAATGTAGAAGTCAAAGATGTTGATCTTCCTCCTAATCCCAAATAATTTGAAGAAGAATCTTCAAACTCATATCTTCATTCTCACCACAAGAGGTAGTAAATACTCCTCATAAAGGATACCATTGATATAAAAATAGTGGTTGAAGAAATCAATAGAATCTTCAAACTCATATCTTCATTCTCACCACAAGAGGTAGAAGATCACAAAAAGTTATTTATCAAGATTTCTGCCCAATATTTTTCCTTTTCCTACATGGATATGGTAGGTAGTGAAGTAGTCATTCACAATTTGGCTATGATGCTTAAAAAAAACCTATGAAACCAAATCTCAGGCCAATCAATCCTAAATTTGTGTTAATGAGTGACTGATGTAGAGTCCCTATAACCTGTGATGTTTAGTGTACGTCTCAGAGAGAGAGAGAGAGAGAGAGAGGTCAAATTCTGAGAGCAAGGCATTCGGGCCTATTAGTCTTCCATTCAGATTCTAAAATTAGGGTTCATAAAACTCATGGACTATTCTAAATGGATGTCTAACATCAAGGGAGGTGTTATTAATTTAAAATAAGTTATTATTTTAAATTAATAAGTGTGTGGGTTAGGAATGTGTTAGAATTCGACTAAGGAGTAGACACAATTTTGGTGTCTACAATATGCTTAAAAAAAACCTATGAAACCAAATCCCAGGCCAATCAATCCTAAATTTGTGTTAATGATAAAGGTAGAGGTTATTAAGCTTCTAAAATTAGGGTTCATAAAACTCAACTATTCTAAATGGATGTCTAACATCATTCTCATTCTCAATAAGACTTTTGTCTCAAAGATGATTTTCCTCTTCTTTCCATTGATGTCATATTCAACATTGTGGTAGGTTATTATTTGTTATCCATTATAGATGCATTATTTTGATATGAAAAAAAATTCCTATCTGATGAAAACCTCAAATCAAGACCTCCTTTACCACACCATGAGAGACTTTATGCTATGTAGTCATGCATGGGAGACTTTATGCTATGTAGTCAGCCTTCAAAATGCTAGAGCAACCTACCAAAGAGCCATGACCCATATTTTTCATGATATTATCCACAATATAGTGGAAGTTTATGTGGATGATATTCAAGGAAAATCAAGGTAGAGGATTGACCATTTAGAGGTAATACACACAATTCTTACATGTTTGATTGAATATGGTGTCACCCTCAATCGATAAAAATGTGTGTTTGGAGTCATAGATGCAAAACTCCTCATTTATATCATCTCTCAAAATGGAATCGATATTGATCCAGTAAAAATTCTTGAAATATTATACATGTTTCCCCCCATGGGATGGATTAAGAATTAGGTCATTCCTAGGGAAGTTGGGGGCCATTTGATAGTTTATACCTAACAATACTTATGTAGTTCATCTAATAAATAACATACTTAAAAAGGTGAGTGTCTTGATTTGGACAAGTGATTTTTAGGATGCATTTGAAGAGGTAAAGTGTTTTATTATGTCCCCTCTAATGCTCATGGAACCCAAGTCTGAAAAGCCTCTCACACTTTACATTATGGAAATTAAGGGACCTTTCACCTACATGATAGCCCAAGAGGAAGATGATGGTAAGGAATGTGTCATCTATTTCCTTAGCCACACTTTTATCGACTATGAGACACATTATACTCAAGTAGAGGAGATTTTTTTCATTATGTTTTTAACAAACTAGTTGTGATATTACATGTTTAACCAATAAATTATGGTTATTTTATATTATATACATACACCCCACTCGAATCTCATCACGTGTCATGTAGGTGTAACATGGGATGGTGTTTCAATAAAAGAACATAAAAACACACAAAGCTAAAGGTAAATAAATTAAAGTAAGGAGAAAATAAGATAAATTAAAGGATAGAATTGAAAAACACGTACCTTTATTTACCTTAGTTTTGTAAATAAAGAAGGAGATGAAAGAAATGTGAAGGTGTCCAATGTAGAGAACATTAGGTCAACTTATAGAGATTAAAAATACTTTTCTCTTTCTAAGTTACTTCTCTAGCTAGATAATAGTGAAGAAGTCCAAGATCTATCATCTCAAACCCATCTTTTAATTCCTTCTTCACATCATTACTAGTGAGAAACAATTCATCGACATAGAGAACAAGAATCACCAATTTCTTACTCTGTACTTGAATATAAAGAGTATCATCAGATTATTTACATTAAAAGCCAATTTTCTTCAAGTATGAATCTATTTTTTCATACCAAGACCTAGGTGCTTGTTTGAACCCATACAGAGCTTTAGGTTAATAATAAATAATAATGTAAAGGGGCATGCATCTTTTATAAAGACACCCCCTTTAATAATATTTAGTTATATATGTTTTAATGTCAAATGATTACAACTACTTTTTGGGTTTCATTCTTGTGAGAAGTGGTTATTAGGTTAGTTGGTTTTATTGGTCATAGGTGAAATTTTATATATACATGGTATTGTGTGTAAAAAGGGTTAACAGCATATTGGCACCCTTTTCATGTACTTGATTTATTTTGATTAATAAAAAGCTTGTGGACCTATGTCAATGGGCACAAGATTTACCTCTAGTAATTTTGATTGATTGATTAAATTATTTGAGTTTCATCAGATATTAGCAAAAAATTGAAATTTATATAGCATAAACATATAATAGGTGAAAAGATTCTCTACGATGTCAAGATTCAAGAACATTTTATGAATTGGATAAATAATTAGTAGAGACAAAGATGTGATCAAAATATGAAATATGATGGTAAATATTTGAAAGGTAAATAATTTTGAATAGTAAATTTAAATAGGGTAGAAAAATAATTCATTTGTTATTTTTACTATTTTGAGAAAATAGAGCTATGAGAGACCTAATTCAAGACTAGAGAGCCATCATGGTGAGGAGATGGTAGTTGCAATGGGGAAGATGCATAACCATAGCAAGTGCAGTACAGGTAAGCAATTGAAAATTTTAATTTTTTTGAATATTTTGACTTGAAATTGAGCTAAATATAAAAAAAATGGCTAATAGAAAAAATATAGAAACTAAAATGAATCCTAATAATTTTTTAGGTAAACTACGGGTATAATAGGTTATTGGGTAGGAAGAAGTCAGACCAATAAATGCCCAAAGCATTTTTGGTAAATGGTCAAAAAGTTATCACTATGGATGAGTAAAGGCAATGTGGTTGACATAGTCCATAAGGCAAGGGAGAATAATAAGGTTAACTACGTAGCAGTGGGTTACTTTAGTCTACTAAGAGCAGATGACTACATAACAGTGGGCCAATTTAGTTACTTTGATAGGGTTGATGTAGTATCCCTAAGAGAGGTTGATTGTATATGATAGGTTGATCTCATAGAAATTTGAAAAAGGGTGGTCTATCTAGTATTGATATGACTAATATTTGAAAGGATCAATTTAGTATCCCAAACAAAGTACAAGGATGATTTAGTATTGAATAGCTAATTCTATATAAAATGGAAAAAATAAATCAAACCAACTGAGTTTTTAAGATTTTAAGAATATATTTTGATTATTAATGATATAGAGGTTGGATACATCCTTTGTTATTTGATATTTTATAGAGATGTTATAGGTATTGGCTACTAATAGATGTGTCATGACCTCCCAATCTACTAGAGAGATTGAGGGATGTGAATAGAGCATGGCTAATTTCACTAGGATTTTGAGGTATTATGGAGATGAGGTACATCCCACTGAGTGTTGATCTCATTGTCATGTTTCTTGGAACATGGGAATGGTTGACCAACACTTTTAGATGAGTGGTGGATGGCGATACCATAGAGGTAGGTATCACACTAGAAGATGTCCATGCTTTGATTGGAATACTAATAGGAGGTACATTAATGATCACAGGGACACCAAATGATATTAAGGAGAGATGAGGGCTAGCTAGGTGGGTGACATGCTCAGATATTATATACCCAGGTTTATAGGTCAATCTTTTTTATATGTATATCATGTAGATTCGAAACATCCAAAAGACCATGATTAGATTAATGATAGCATGAGTGTTGTGTCATAAGTCAGATAGTAAGGTACCACTATATGTGATATCCTTATGTCAATCTATTTTGGATCAGGTATCACTATATGACTTTAGATCTATCATCTAGGTCTAGCTTATTCATGATATGTATGTGATGTTATCTAGAGGGAATAAGACCATGGGGATAGTAGTTTTGTTTAGTGCTTGGATATATGAGAGGTTACCTATGTCTTGACCAGCTGGGTTTCCCCATGTGATGGATGATAGGTTACCTTAGGGGACTAGATGGTCATAAGACCAAGTAGCATGGGCCATGCCCCATGTGATAGCTTTACAGATGATCATAAGGGGAGATTGTGTGTCATCCTTACACACACATTTCTATTGTTTGGCCTAGTTTGTTGATCATGATGATAGGGTTAGCTTGGGTGTGGGTCATGAGCCACTCTACCTAATGGGTAGATTCATATACAATGGCATGATTTTTATCATAGTTTGGAATCCCTCACCTAGTGGCCCCTATAGTAATACCTAATGTTTTGGCATGACATGTTAAATATCTAAGGGGGAGAGGAAAGGGAGGAGTACTAGTTAAGAGACCCAAGGTTAGGCTATAACATCTGAGACCATAGACTGGTTGAGTATGATAGTATGTAGCTAAAGGAGGAGAGGACATGGATGTGGATGCAAGGATGCATCAGACACCATAGTAGGCACTATAATATGAGCAATATCAACCACCTCATACACACCATATATAGAGGCACTACCAACAAGAGTGAGCATAGGCAAGGATAATAGCACAGGATGACCCAACAACCATTTCAATATAGAGATGATCGATAAAGGCACCTCTTAGGAGAGGGTCACAACATGTATAAGTGGTGACTCCTAGATTTTCATTAGTGGGGAGGAGATATAAAAATGAGGTGCTTGGGTATGATTAGATAGAGATATGTTGGTTAGTGACACTAATATTGGTGAGAAATGTTATAATTTTAAGCTTGGATATAGAATAATAGTTAGATGTGATTATAGTAGATAGATAGATTTTGAGAAATATATGTGATCTAATATCTATCTGGTTTTGGTTTTTCATATTTGGTGATAGAAGAGGTTAGATGGGGATCCCTAGTTATAGTTTCACACCATGACATTTTGGATGGGGTGTTGTCACCATATGACCCCACCATGCTACATGATCATGTGGTACCATCTACCCTAGCCCAATCAGGTTGGTTTAGATTGGTGGGGGAGGCTACAAGGTAGTCATAAGCATGTCAGGATGGATTTCGGTCACTGGCAAGGATGGGATAAAGAGAGGCATAGGCTTATAATGCTTTATATCAAGAGATAACAATGCATATGGCTATAATGGATCGGCTTGGATAGGTACATGCCTAGGTGGCCAATTTATAGGGACAAGTAGAAGGATTAAAATCTCAAACTACCTCATTATAGAGTATTATTTAGAGGGAATAGTCCCAGGCATCTATGGGCAATGTGGCTAGGCCATAGAATAGGCATGATGGAGCCTAACCATAGAGTTGGAGCTATATATTTTGTATTTTTTACCTTGTATAAAACTTATGATATATATAGATATTGATTTTGACAGTTGGATTTTGATCTCATGAGTTGTATATGGTTATAGATGTTGATGCATGGATATATTTCTTTCTAGCTTATGTATTTTATTTTAATTGTATATTCTATGGGAAATATATGTGGAGTGTTTTATTTTCTAGCATTATGTGATACACATGCATGGTTAAAAATAAAAAGGCAAAAATGATTTAAAAAATTATAAATTAAAAAAAAATATGCACTAAAAACTATATCACAATGGGAAATGTGTAATAACAAAAAATAAATAAGTATAATAAACCAAAGATGGTAAAAAGGATAAGAAAATGTTTTTAAACCATGAAAAATATTTGCACTAAATTAAAACAAGTAAAATCACACTATATCACGTTGGGAAGTATGAAAATAATGTAACAAAATGGAAGGTATGAAAAAATCAAATGGTATAAAAACAAAATAATTAAGTCAATAAATCATACTAAATCATGTTGGTAAGTATAAAAGAGAAACAAAATTGAAAATATGAACTAAAATTGATCACACTATTTCAAGCTAGTTAAAGATGGAAAATAATTGCATTAACTAGAGCACTACAAGAGGTGCTTATTTATACATCAACAAGTGAGATTAAATATCCTAATCTATAGGGGATTAAGACTCATAATGTAACTAATCACACATAATAAATAGAACACTTAACTAACATATGCTACATTTCAATCAAAGGTGTAACTACACCATGTGACATTTATTACATATAGGCTAGGATAAATTAATTATTCTAACATTTCCCCTCTTAAGTGATCATATCTTGAAGAGAGTAAGAGAGAATTTCTAAATGCCTCAAACTTATCACGTGCAAGTGACTTCATGAAGACATCTACACATTAATCCTGAGTGGCCCAATACTGGAGTTGTTATGCCATTGAACATATTCACATATGAAATGAATATGAACCTCTATGTGCTTGGTTATATTATGAAACACTAAATTTCAAAATAGATTCTCACAACATATAATTTTAGGTTGAATCTGTGAAAATCCAAGTCTTAAAATAATATGACATATCTATATCACTTCATAAATAGCTCATGTTGTGATGTAATATTCTACCTCTGTAGAAGATCTATAAACATAATTTTGTTTCTTAATCCCCCATGAAATTAGACCAGATCCTAGAAAGAACACATCCAGAAGAGGATTTCCTATCATCAATAGAAGATGCATGATCTTCATACATGTATCCTATCAAAAATAACTTATCATTCTTATTGTGTTCTAGGCCATACTCAATTATACCTCTAATGTATCTCAATACCCACTTTGTTACTTTCCAATGTGTCACCTTTGGTTCCTATATAAATCAAGAAAGATAACTAACAACATAACTAATATTTGGCCTAATATATGTCAAGTAAATGATACTCCTAATCAACTATCAATAAAGATTTGCATTTAATTTTGGTAATGGATTTGTATGAGACAACTGAAGTCTTATCTCTATAGGTGTTGCAATAGGCTTAAATTTCATCATCTTGAATTGTTTAAGCAATGTCTTGGTATACATCATCTGTGAAACATAAATTTAATGTTCCTTCTACCATACCTCCAAACAAAGACAATAGTGTAATAGTCTGATATCTATCATGTCAAATGATCACTTGTGATCATTCTTAATTGCATCGATCATTTTCACTACACTGTCAGTGATGATTAGATCATTGACATAAACAATCACTATGACAACCTTCCCCCCATGTTTTTTGAGGTAGATTTTAGGATCATATGGACTCATATTGAATCCATGTTGTATGATATGCTCATTAATCTTGATGTACCAGGCTTGGGGAGCCAATTTTGGCCCACAGAGAGACTTGATAAGCCTACACTCATATTCTTAATTAGATACCATAAATCCTTTAGATTGAGTCATGTAGACTTCCTCTTGAAAATATATGTTGATAAATACACTTTTTACATCCATTTTATTGACTTTTCATACAAATATTGCAGCCATATCAAAAACCATTTAGATAGTCTTTATCTTAGCTATGGGAGCAAAATTCTCTTCATAGTTAATGCCTTCTTTCCAAGCATACCCTTTTACAATAAGCCTTGCCTTGTACTTATCAATACTACCATTTGATTTGTACTTGGTATTAAAAACTCATTTGCATCTGATAGGCTTATTCCTTGGTGGAAGATCAACAAGATGTCAAGTGTTATTCTTCATCAGTGACTGATATTTTGCATCCATAGCATCTTTTCAAGGTCTAGATTGTAGGGATTTTGTTACTATTGAGGACTCATATGTTTCTTGAACAGTACTCATAAGGGCCATATTAACCTCTTCTCAAGCCATGCTTCAAGTCCTTAGTCTTGAAGTGGATTTATCTGGTACTCCATTCAAGTTATCATCTCTTATAGTACTTGTATAACACTTAGACATACATTGAGTTTAAGGTGGTGGTATTGGAGGTCCTATTTGATTATCTTCTTTTTCACCTTCTCCATCACTATCTAAAAAGATTATAAAAATTTTACCTGTATCATTTGCATGTATAGAAGGTGGATTGATTCCACTCTTTTCACTAAACACTACATCTATGTTGATTAGTACCTTCTTTTTTTCTAGATCAAGAAGCATGTATGCTTTTAATTATGCATTATGTCCCACAAAAATACATTCTTTTGTTTTCTTATCTAACTTATTCCTTTTATTTTTAGGAATATGCATGTATGCCTTCAAACCAAAAATTCAAAGGTGGGTAACCTTTGTTTTAATCCTTATCCAAGCTTCTATGGTATGATTCCATCAAGAGCTTTAGTGGGTGACCTATTTAACTAGTAGATTGTAGTGTGACAAGATTGTGCCCAATATGTATTAGGCAATTTTGCATCCTCAACCATGCTACAAAAAATTTCCACAATGACTATGCTACATCATTCTATAGCTCCATTTTACTAAGGTGAATATGGATTTGTCAATTACCAATTTATTCTATTCACACTGAGATAGGCTGAGAATTATTTATTGATGTATTCCCCCCCCCATGATCTGAGTAGAGGGTCTTGATTTTCCTACCAATTTCATTTTCAACCACGGGCTTTGATTATTTAAAGACTTGAAAATCTTGATCTTTAGTCTTCAATAAATACACCCACATTTTTCATGAGAAATCATCAACAAAAAATTGAAAGTATTTATACCCTCTAAAACTGGGAGTAAAATTTCTATATAGATCAGTTTGCACCATTTCCAACTTACCAAGTGATCGATATTTAGTCATTCCAAAATGATCTCTTATTTATTTTCTTATTAAATAGCTGGTACATATATCAAAAGATTTCTTGATTTTGGGAAGACCACAAACCATATCCTATTTGCTTGATTTAACCAAATAAACATAACTCAAGTGACCTTATCTTATGTGCCATAAATTCCTAGTTTTGTATCTTTGACCATAAGGGCTTGATGATCATTTTGAATAAAATCAATCTAAAAAAAATTTCCAATATTGAAAGCCTTGATAATTACTTTGAAGTGCCTAGATTTATCTTTGATGTGTCAAAACTTTGACCATTTTGGTGTTCAAATTTAACCATGAGGTTGTGTTCAAGTAGTTGATTAATAGATAATATATTTTTTGTAAATCTTGGAACATAGAGAAAATTTGAAATGTTGTAATTTATATTTCCAAGTTGAATTTTGATGTCAGCACTACCTTGTACTGTATATGAGGTATCATCTCTAAGTGATACATTTTCTTTTGATTTTTTTAATTCAATGTAGAAAACCATTCTTTTCTTCCTGTCATATGTCTAGTAGTTCTTGAATCAACATACCAAAATTGCACTTGGATGATTGGTAGACTCATGTGTTTGAGTAGCTAAATCATATTCCTCATTTGAAGAAACATATTCTTCAACAACATTTCCATGTTGGTTAGGCTTAGAATTTTTTGTTTCCATCTATTTTGTTGGTGTGGTTGCTTCTTTTCTATTTGTAGTGAATTCTTAAAAGAGGGATTCATGTTTGATGATCCTTTTTTAAATTTGTTATACAAAAAATGATTCAAGTCATGTCCTTGTCTTCCATAAATTTGACATGCTTAACAATACCGTGATTTTTTCCCTTGTTGCTTTTGTTGATTATTCTACTTTAGATATTTTTTTGTACCCTTCATGGGTTTCTTCCCCTTTTGATTAGATGCAAGTGCATGCTCCTCATCTATTTCCTCTAAATTATGCAAA
Source organism: Torreya grandis (assembly GCA_037957365.1). NCBI lineage: Eukaryota > Viridiplantae > Streptophyta > Pinopsida > Cupressales > Taxaceae > Torreya > Torreya grandis. The sequence continues at coordinate 3,506,027 of JARHVA010000624.1, forward strand.
GATTCATCTTGTTTTAAAAAATTTACCAACACTTTAAAGGTTATTTTTTGTCTTGTGACATTCAAATGTATGTGGGGGGCAGTGCTCTAAGGACTATAGGGACAAAAGAATCATCTATCACTATTCAAGTCAAGATTGTAAAGTTACAACCCTTTTAAGGAATGATTCTACTTTTTCATCTAATTTAAGCTTGAGAGTGTGTAATTGGCTCTAAAGATGCAAGATTTGACTCTGATTCTTTGTTTCATATACTATTTTAAGCTTATCCTAAACATCTTTTATAGTTGTAGCACTTCAGATATGAGTTAATACCTCATCCAAAACTCCAAACATGATTATTAAACTAGCCTTTTTATTAGCTTCATCATATTTCTATTGTTAATTAACATATGTTGCATGTTTGACCCATGTGTCTTCTACCACTGACCAAATATCTTCAAACTCTATATGTGTTTGTAATTTTATTTTCCAAGTAGTGTAGTAGTCACTAAAAAAAAATTATGTGTTAGGGAGGATGAAATAAGGTTCAGCACTAGACATCATGAAATGCAAGTTTGCATATGACAAGAAAGTACAAGTGTGTTTCAAGTGCAAAAAAAAATGTGTGTAAATAGACATTGCTAATTCACACACATAATGAAATGTAATAGCACACAAGAAAATAAATGATGTTAGACTCTATCAAAAATGCATCTTGGAATGTAATAGAAAAATGAGTGATTTAGACATCAATTTCAATCAAAAATGCATCCAAGGAGTTTATAATTGTATTTTCCCATTACAAGATGATTTGAGGATGGTGACAAAATAAAATCCTCCCCTTTGTCAGTTTTTATTATTATGGAAAAAAATAGCCTCTTCACCATTTTAAGGAAAAAATGGATTTTCAAAAGTTACAAGATGATAATTTCCAAAATTTAAATTATTTTTATCTCTCCCACAATGGGATAGCCTCCTCTAATAAATCCCTTGTCCTTTTTTTTAATAAAAGTCCCTCCTCTTGGTTAAAATATAGGTTTGATATTATATAGTTACAGTTAACTATAATTATATAATTAATATATTTAGCCTAATTTTATTTTAGTTTTTTTTATTTTTTAAATAGAATATTAAAAAAAATGCTTGAACTAAGGAATGGAATGACGTGGATAGTTTGGATGTTATTTTTCCTTAAGCGTAAAGCTACTTAGATCTCCCTGATGTCGTTGAGGGAGCCTTATGGAATCAAGGGTTGGGTGACACTATTGATGGACATTGAATGGATGCCATTAATGGGTAGGTAGTTCAATCTAATCTCGATAGGTTATAACTCAATTTGATCCAATCTTAGAATTGTTGTAGAGTTCTTTATTGTAGAGGCTCCATCTAGAGAGAGAAGCACTTTAGATCTGTAGTTTGATGGACTATTATAATTGTATGTCAATATTCTAGTGGTAAATGGTGCCACAAATAGAGTTTGGCTTGGATATTCTCTTTTCCTAACACCAAAAACTCTAAATATTCCAATTCCTTGGTAGAGTAACTTATTCCAATGCATTAGTATTATAATGCCTAGTCTCTAAAATGTTAAAGTCTATAGATCAGTAATAAAAGTGCCAATATAAAAATGATTCCAAAGATAAGAAATTTTAATCCAATTCCATTTTTTATTGAATATGATCAAGATTAATTCAAATCCAAAATATAGGTGGTCAGGGCTACCCAGAAAGGATAATCATCTTGGCAGGGGCATGGATCTAATTGAAGCCTATTGAAAAATAATTCAAAGAACTTACCTAAACAAATATCTTAGATCCAAAATATGTGTGTGATAAACACAAAAATTATAGATCAACTTTTCAATTCAAATTTAATAATTTAAACAATTGAAATTTTAATAATCAAACCCTTAATTGAGATATTATTTTTTTCTGCTATACTTTATAATAAATTCAGCATGAGATGGTAAAAATTGGAGCAGTGTGTTGCTATCAACGTTAGCATGAACTTATCTCTAAATATATACCTTATCACCACCACTTTAAAACCTCCTCAATATTACCTATTCTAATACCAAATGAAAGATAGAAAGTAATTGCACTAACTAGAGCATTACAAGAGGTGCTTATTTATACATTCACAAGTGAGATTAAATATCCTAATCTATAAGAGATTAAGACTCACAATATAACTAATCACACTTAATAAATATCACACTTAAATAACCTATGCTACATGTCAATAAAATGTGTAACTACACCATGTGACATTTGTTATATATAGGCTAGGTTAAATTAATTATTCTAATAGCTGGGAAGTATGAAAAAATCAAAGTAAAATGGTTATATTCTTACATGCAATCAAAAAATAAGATGATAAAAAAATTAAATATTGATGAATTAAGCATAAACATACTATATTAATATGAAAATTATGTCAATTATGTGTAACTCATAATCAATCATGACTTATCTCAAATTTGACACATGTAATTCCATTGTGATTTGGGTATTGGAAAATTTTGTGAGGAAGGCCTAATCCTATCCATGGTCTTACACTGCAACTCAAAAAGGTAACACCAATGAGATATAAAAATTGAAAAAATATATTAAAATGAATTCTTGAAATAGTAATTTGATAATTTGTGAGGAAGCTCTAGTCCTATCCAAAGTTTTACACTACAACTCATAAATGGAATCCCTAGGGGGGAGTGATTAATGAACAAAAATAATATTTTTCAAAGGAAAATATGATTATTATGGGAAATGAAAGAGATAATGTAAAAATCATAATTTAGGCATATATGAGAAGAATTTAGGAAACATGAGGCACACTAAGGACATAGAAAAGATACTAAGTGACTAGTGATCATCAACATATAAAGAATACCCATTTATAGTAAGTACAAAGTTGTAAAAAGATTGACTCATGTTGGTTATTTGAGAAAAGAAATTAAAATGGGCCTATTTTCCTATTATCACTTAGATTTTTACCCTTTGAGGAGTTTTCTCAGCTCTCCTCATCCATGTGGCACAATTAAAACCACTCTAGGTTGTGGGTGAGCCTAAAAATAAGGTGAATCTCTAGATAGGGCTAACTCCCTTGATGTACCACTTTAGATCACTAATACACCTAAAATTTGTGAGTAAAAAGAGAGAGAGAAAACTAAAATCAAACTATCCTAAGGGACATTATACACCAAATAGATTGATAACTAACAACCAGCTACATGTTACACATGAAATCAAGAGACTAACCAAACATATACTTCTCCAATCTGCATCTTCTCACATCAATATTATATTATAATGTTGTGGATAAATTTTTAGGCTATGGATGAATATAAAAGAGGCCTTTAATGTCACTAGTTAATAAACTAGCTCACTTAACCTTGACACTTCATAGAACACTTCACACGCCTTACAAGAAAAAGCTTTCCAATTACAAATATGATGAAATAATGAGACAACATGCTAAATAAATCATAGTTATCACTAAAAAAATTCAATCGTATAATTAAAAAACACTATGAATAGTCATGAAGAGTTAAAAATTAGTAGTCTTATTGATCAAATGGTATGCAAATGAGCAGGGCTTTACCATACTCAGGTGGGGCATAAGTTATCAAGGCCAAAATGGCTAGTTCTTATAGAACTTGAGAGAGAGAGGAGAAGAAAGAATTTCAAAGGTCATAGGGACATATATCAAGCTGATAAAAGTAGTTACTTGTTCATGAGAAAATAATGTGAAGTGAACCATGCAAGGTCAGAAGGCACAAATGTCCATACAAGGCATGAAACTCATGAAAAGTGGCATGAAAGTTCTCATTCTAGTTCAAAAAACTACCTTCATGATTTAGACTTATTTAAACATCCCATAATTAATTAGGGATAGGTATGATGATTGTAATTATATTTAAGGCTTTTATACATGCCTCCCCATGCATTGGTTATAGTCTTGGTCATTTGAAATCTCTACAAAATGAGCTATCACCATTTGCAGTCTAAAAACTCCTCCTTCCCACATCTTACACACTCAGCCTCAAATTTGGCTTTATTTTCCCATTAAAATCCATACAAGTAAGTTTATTACACTTTTTAATACCCTTCATGTCCTTATTTAGGCATCACACACACCTTGAAACTAACTCACTTGAAGATTTCCACCTTTCTCACTAGCTTGGTCAGTATGTTAGTTTTGATTAGCTAAGATGAAACAACTAGTTGAGGCACTTAATATTTGTTTAAAGGCATTAAATTGATAATTATAATTATATAAATTCTTAATATTACCTTATATGTGATTATTATCTCTTGGAACCTCTTGTAACCTACATAACACATAAAATAGTCAAAAATACCCTATTTTATACCCTATCCATACAATTTTGTATAACTTAAAAGTATAGGAATTATCCTAAAAGAGTAATCTAAAATTTTAAATCACTTTCATGGTCAAAAAATCTCATTTTAATATCCATCCAATCTCATTTCTCCAATTAGGTCACTAGCAAGGGTTTTGCAAGGGTTTAGGCTTGTTTATCCTCTTAATCTTTATTCATAAAGGTTTCAAGTTTGATTTGAAAAAAAATATAAAATATTATTGTATATTTCCCCTTTAAACTTATCTAATATTATTATGTCCCCATGCAAAGCATCAAGAGAGATATGATCACTCAAAATGCTTATTCGAGCTTGTTTTTTCCATTTACATAGGCCTGAGGTTGTCTTGAGCCAAAATATGACCTCCTTTGCGACCCATATACATATTAATAAATTTTAAACATCAAAATTCATCCCATAAACATTATTAAATAGTTTATAATTCTCATCTCAAGGTGGAAGTGAATTTGGACCCCCAATTGGGCATTAGGCTTAACCATGCCTCATAGACATGAGTGCAATCTTTGTCATCCAGACCATCCTATTTAGTTTACCCATTTTATGAGGTGTTTCTCATGTTATTTTGGATGTTTTAAAACTTTATAAATCTCTATTCATTACTCAACAATTCCTTATCTCACCCCTTTACATTCCCTTCCTAGTACTGTAGGGTTTTGCTCATAAAGGGAGTGTCCTCTATCTGAGACAAAATAGAGGGAACTCCCCCTATTCCATAATAAAAAATTAATATTTTATAGGGTTATATAGGTAATTAATACCCTATATACCAATTTTAGGCCTCTTTTTAGGTCATTTTACCTTCTAACCCCCTTAAAACCCAAAACAGACTGTATAAAAGCACTATGTGCAGGGTTTTTCATGTGAACTATGTATTAGATTTGAAAGGGTCTTATTTATATTTTTTATCACATAGTAAGAGCATATTAAAAAAAAATTCATCATTTTTAGTCTCATTCAAACACATTTATCATCTTATACCCCTCTAACCTTCTCATTTCATGCTTCTCCAATTGACTTTCTTGAACTATAGATTGTGTTCTTGCTTGAGAAAAACCCATGTAGGGGTTATTTGCATGAGTTGGGAATTGGGTATAGTGCTTAGGTCCTCCTAAAACCTTCCAAGATCCTTTGGTAAGTTTTTTTACCTAATAATTCCATATTGAATTAAGTCTATGTCAAAAATCTTAACCTTTTTGCTCTCTACCCTATACATTCATCTTCAGTTGGTTGTAGGTGTAAATATATGTTTTAGGATTTGCTTTATGGCTTGAAATCCCTTTTAAATGTCTAAAAACCATTATCTAACTAAAATAAATCCTTTTATGCTTTTAATGAGGTATATTTCCATGGTTATCAAGCTCATTCCTCTTAATAACCCTACAACCAGCCTGTAGGTTACATTTTATGAGGAAAATGAACCTATAGGTAGTGTATAGGACCCCAAACATTTCATATCCACCTTTACTAATGATCCTTTTGATTATGAATACCATTTTAAATATTTTTAACTATTTATCTTTGATGGCATGGTCTATTACTAACTTTGAAAATAAAGGTTTCTTAAAACTCAAAATCCTGTAGATGATATTGAAGGAATTTAGCATTTTTGTAGGCAAATTTGAGCCTTCAAACCTCCAACCTCCATTAGTTTTCTACCCTGAATTTTTTTTGGAGTCCTTATCCTTTGTATAAGATACAAGATTAACATAATATGATGCATCAAAATTTATTATAACCCTATCATATGACCCTATCAAAATGGCCTTAGGCCTCTATTTTGCATTTTCAGGGAAAAGAGCCCTAAACTCAATCATTTTGTGTTTGAGGGTGATCCATATTTTTATTTGATATCCAACCTCAAAAAAATGCCTATCATAATTTAATTAATTCAATATAACTCCAAGGAAGGTCTCACTCCATGCCTCAACACTCCATATGATCACCTTAGCTCTATGTTAAGCCACTTGTAGATGCTTATCTTACTAAGTAGGCTGTAAGTATGAGGATTGGGAAGTATGCATTGTGTTTGATCTTTAATGAATTTTAAGTCAATTTCAATACCTAAAAATGGATTGTAAAAACCATTTAATGGCTTCAAAGAGTTTTTTTCCTAGTTTCCATGTGATTTTCTTCTTCCAAGCACTTATAGGTGCACTTTCATGGTAGATTGTGTGGTTGTGTGGTATATGACTACAATTCATGGAATGTTGCTTTAGAGGATAAGATTTAAAGGTTTGGGTATTAATATTACATATAAAACATGATAATAAACCTATCCCCACCCTCTAAAACCATTACCAAAGCATGAAGGTTTTGCAGATAGTGGAAACCTACCAACAACACAAAATGGTACCTTTTCTTGCAACATGAGATGATTTGCATATCCAAACACCTTGAAAAAAAGAACCAAGAATGGGTTAATTTTAGGAGGGAGTAAAAATCATCTAAATTCAATATCAGTAATTAAATTGTATAGACTTACCCAAATAAGAGCAAAACCTATAGGGTGCACAGATTAGTAAGTAGAAAAATATAATCAACTTCATGAGGATGGTTCATAAATCATAGACCACCATTTTTTCAACTATTTTTATTTAAATGAACCTCTCTAAGTGTAATTTCAAATCCCAAAGGTGTTTGACCTAAAACCTCTCTAATTATCTATACCAAGTATAAATCTGAAGACTGGTTCTATGTGGCAAAAGGGCAAAGAAGGAGCATAATGGTTTTAGCTCAAATTTAGAACTTTAAAAGCATTTAAAACATGTAATTGAGCTTGATAAAGCTGAAAATAAATCTCATGACATTTTCCTATGTGTCACACTTCTCCATGGGTTGTACAAGTTCCAAACTCTTCTCTTTTTTCAATAAAATTGCTCTTTTTTTTAAAGAACTGACCACTTTCAGTTATGAAAAATAAATTAAGGTATAATAGGAGACATGTCACATGGAATCACCCTTATTACACCTTCACACTTCCCTAGGAGGATGTACAACTCATTTAATACTAATATATGACCCCTAAATGGCTTAAAATGATATAAGGACTAATATGACTAATGACTAAGGTTAATGTGATATGGAATAACATCAAAAGATATATATCTTATGACATAAAATTAGACCCCTATAAACCTCTAAAGATCAATTTTTTGCCTATAAGGGTCCCAATTTGACCTGTAAGGTCAAATTTAGTCAATAAATTAGTGACTCATAAGGGTAGTATGCTTGCTATACTAATTAGACCAGTAGCCTTATTAGTCCATTGGGCTTAGAAAGTCATCTAAAGTCTGAAATATAATAAGAGGACTTTGACCACTTGAAAACCATGCTTGATCAAGACAAGAGTAATTGATTACCTCAACCACATAAAATAAAGGACACACACAAGAAAAGCGAACATACTAACAAGACACATTTATGTACTCAAAGAACTTAAGAAAAAAATAGAAAGCAAGCAACTATATACAACCATAAACTAAGCATACCTCCTTTCCAAGATCAAAAGGAAAGTTTCTTGAATCTCCTTCTTGGTGAGATGAATCATGGTGCCAAGCATGTTTCTCTTTGGATTGAACACTTGATAGATTAGACCTACTTCTTGGCATTTCACTTGATATGTTCTCAAGTAGACCATCTTAAAATAGGTCTCCAATGTAAAAGTATTCCTCTTGTCCTTATAAACATACCTCATATTGTGGCTTACTCTTCATCTGATGATCATCTTTCACCTTCTTTATAGGCATGGTTTCAAAAGGAATGGTTTTTTTTTCCTTAGAATATTGAGGCCAATAGAAGCTTGTTTTGACTTCCAAAGGCTGATGTGAACTTTTCTCTTGCTCATCTATGACATTTTTAAAAATCTCATCTTATTTACTATCACTTGTAGTTAGCTCCAAGGAAGTTGTAGATGACTTGAGAGACTCAAAATTATTATAAATGTTTTCAAATTTCTGCCACAAGTCCTCATATTATTTTTTACTAGAATCATGAATGGAATCAATAAGAAAATCTCCTTCATCTTCTTTTTTATAATCAAAAAGTACTTCATCCAAGATTTCCTCTTTGACACAAGAAAGGCATTCTTCATTGTCAACCAAACAAGAAGACTCAACATAAGGACTCACCTCTTCTTCATCATTTATGACCTCTTAAGGGCTCTCAAGTTGTATTTCAGTTGTCATAACCTAATTTTGGTTCTCAATGGATACAAGATCCTCCATCATCTTCTCCTTCTTAATGATGCCAACACTACGCATCTTGAAATTAGGTAACCTAGCCTAATGAGGCTGTCAAAGAATTACACTTTCTTCAAGCAAGAGTTATGAATTTTCCTCAACTAAATTCTCCTATTTAGGTTCCCATACCATAGGTACATCAAGGAAAAGAGTGATGGAGTGAGGAAAAGATGAACTAGGTGGTGGAGGTGGAACATAGGGCTCAAAATTAGATTGAGAATGCATTGTAGGGGATTCTTTTGGGAGCTCTTGAGGAAGGGGAGGCAAACCTTGGGATAAAATACATTATTTTTCTTCCTTAAATTTGAAAATTACTTCATTTATATCTGATTTGTCTTGAGGACTCTCTTGAAGAGGGGTATATGGGGTGTGTATAAGCATAAGATCCTCTTTTAACTCTAAACATTCCAACACACCTTGACTTAGCAATTTCATTCTTGACACTAGCTCTTTAATTTACATGGTTAGGTACTCTTGGAATAGTATATCTTGAATTTTATAGGAATATTCATAAGGATGAGGAGTACAAGAGGGTTAACATGAAAAATAAGAGGTCTCTTGAGGAAGGGTGGGAGGGACTTGCATAGGGTCAAGTTCTTCCTCAACCTCACACTGTTTATCTAGGATTTTATCATGTTTCTTTCCTCATGACTCCACTATCTTATTCCATCTTAGGATGTTAGGATTAGGATTATCATATTGATGTAATGATACACATTGAGGAGTGGATGAAGTGTTCAAGAAACTTGGAATCTCTTTAGGCTTAGATTCTCCACCTTATGTCCAACTTGGAATCTCATATCTAGAGGTCTCTTCTTGAGGTGGGGATGCAATGGGAGAGGGTAATGAGGGCTTATATTCCAATTATTTTGATTCTAATATGTATTTATTAATTTTCATATTAGCTAACTTAATTTTCCTATCAATATGTGCTTTAAAAACAAGGCTTGTCTTTCCAACTCTTTCTTTCTGCTAATTGGGAAAAAGATAACTTTGATAAGCTTGATTGGGATCATGAGTAGGGGTCAAGAAGGACTGATATAAATCTTATGGAAGTGGATATGAAGGTTGATAGGTTTTTTGAGGCTTCTTCTCATGAAATTTTATCTTATCTTATAATAATGAAACTAGGCCACTCATATCTAGTATCTCAGTTGTGAGCCTTTGCCAATTGGCTCTCCAATAGGTGTCAACTCTCTTTTGACCATCTATAATGTATCTCTCACCTTATGAATGAGATTCTTATGAATCTCTATACCATGTCCCCTTTGTGTGTTAATATCTAAAATATACTTTTCATAGCCCAAAAGAGTTAAATTGGAAATGGATTGACTTGAGAAGTGACTAGGTTGATTAGGAGAGGCAAGATATGGAGAAGGTGATTATAGGACTGATACACTTTATGACCAAATTGATAGGTGTAATATTTGAACTGGTAAGAATCATATTTGAATTGGTAGGAATCATAACAAGGTTGATATGTAATGTCATAGGCTAGATATACCTCACTAACTTGTGTAAAATAGTACTAAACACCAAGGTCAGCCATGGAACTTCATTAAGAATCAAGAACACAAGGAATGCTTATCAACAATATTCAAAAGGAATACCTCAACTACTTGACCAGCTGATGTAAATTTGAAGTCACCATTGATACTTAGATAGATGCCTTCAAAGGTTGATGTGTTGAAAGATAACACCAAAAAATATTTTAACTTCTTGGACTAAGAGTCCCACCAAGCATGTTAAAAACTCTTATCACTTAGATTTTCACCCTTTGAGGAGATGTCTCAGCTGTCCTCATCCAAGTGTTCTAATTGAAACAACTCAATAAGGTGAAACTCTAGATAGGGATAACTCATTTGATGTACCACTTTAGATCATTATCACACCTAAATTTTGTGAGAGAAAAGGGAGAGAGAAAACTAAAATCAAACTATCCTAAGAGAGGTGATACACCAAATTTATTGATGGCTACCAACCAGTTCCATGTTACACATGAAATCAAGAGACTAACCAAACATAAACTTGTCCAACCTACATCTTCTCACATCAATATTACATTATGAGGTTATGGACGAATGTGTAGGCTAGGAAGACTAGAAAAGAGGCATTTAATTTCACTAGTGGATAAACTAACTCGTTCAACCTTAACACTTTCTAGAACACTTCACATGTCCTAAAAGAATAATCTTTTCAACTACAAATAGGATGAAAGAATGAGACAACATGTAAAGGAAATCATATTTATCACTAAGAAAGATCAATCATCCAAGTAAAACACACTATGACCAATCATGAAGAGATAAAAATTAGTAGTCTTATTGATCAAATTGTAAGCAAATGAGCAGGGCTTCACCATACTTAGGTGGAGCATACGTTACCAAGGTCAAAATAGATAGATCTTATAAAAATTGAGAGAGAGAAGAGAAAAGATAAGTATAATGGTTACAAGGACACCTATAAATCTAATAAAAGGATTTAATTATGCATGAAAATGAATGTGAAGTTAAGAATGCAAGGTCAGGGTGCACAAGTGTCCATACAAGGCATGAAACTCATGAAAAGTGGCATAAAAGTTCTCATTCTAGCTTTAAAAATTACCTTCATTATTTATACCTATTTGAACATCCCAAAACTAATTAAATAAATATATGATTATTGAAATGAGAGGGAATGATTTAAAATATGCCTCTCCATGCATTGGTTTCAATCTTGGTCATCTGAAATCTCCCTAAAATGAGTTATCATAATATGTAGTCTAAAAACTCCTCTTTCCCACCCTTGCACACTTGGCCTCAAATATAGCTTCAATTTCCCATTAAAATACATAAAAATGAGTGGATGACACCTTTAAAGACCCTCCATGTTCTTAGAGGAATCAGGCACACATTGAAATCATCTCACTTAAATTTTTCCACCCTTCTCACTAGCTTGGTCACTATGTCAGTTTTGACTAGCTAAGATGAAGCAACTAGTTGAGGAACTTAAGAGTTATTCTAAGAAATTAAATTTATATGGATAATTATCTTAAATACTAAGCTTACATTCCATGTTATTGAAATCTCTTATAATCTCATGTAGCCTGCACAACACATAAAATATTTAAAAATACCCTATTTAGTACCTTGTCTGTATAATTCCATATAACTCAAAAGCATGGGAATGAGCCTAAAAAATTACTCTACAATTTTCAAGCACTTTCATGGTCAAACTATCTCATTTTAATATCCTTTCAACCTCATTTCTCTAATCAGGTCATTAGCAAGGGTTTTCCAAGGGTTTAGACCTGTTTACCCTCTTAAGCTTTGTTCATAAAGGTTTCACATTGATTTTGAAAAAATAATCCACAATATTAGTTTATATGACCCATTTCAACTTCTAAAATATTTTATGTCACCATCCAAAGTATCAAGAGAGATATGAGCACTCAAAATGCTTATTCAAGCTTGTTTCTTCCATTTGTGTAGGCTTAAAGTTATCTTAAGCCAAAAGATGAGATATTTTGTGACCCCTATACATATCAATATATTTTAAAAATATAAATTCATCCCATAAACATGATTCAATAGGTTATAATTCTCATCTCAAGGTATAAGTGAAGTTGGACCCCCAATCGGGCACTAGGCTTAACCATGCCTCATAGACCTAACTACAACCTTTGCCATCCAGACTATCATGTTTGGTTCCCCCTTATATGAGGTGTTTATCATGTTATTTCAGATGTTTTATAACCTTCCAAACCTCTATCCATTGGTCAACCAGTCATTATCTCACCCCTTTACCTTCCCTTCCTAGTACTATAGGGTTTTGCTCATAAAGGGAGTACCCTCTATCCGAGATAAAATAGAGGGAACTCCCCCTATTCCATCATAAAAAATTAATATTTTAGATGGTTATCCATATGATGGATACCCTCTTTACAATTTGTGTCCTCTAGTTAGGTCATCTTACCTTCCAACCCCCTCAAAACCCAAAATAGACTATATAAAAGCACTATGTGCAGGGTTCTTCATGTGAACTATGTATTGCATTTGAAATGGTCTTATCTCTATTTTATATCACATGGTATGATCTTATTAAAAAAAATTCATCATTATGAGGCTCCTTAAAACACATTTATCATCTTAAACCCTTCTAACCTTCTCATTTCATACTTCTCTAGTTGACTATCTTGAACTGTAGAGTGTGTTTTTGCTTGAGAAGGACCCTTGTAGGTGTTATTTGCATGATTCAAGCCTTGGGTATTTTTATTATGTCCTCTTAAAAACTTCCAAGATCCTTTTTTAATTATTTTTACCTAATATTCCATATTGAGTTAAGTCCATGTCAAAATTCTTAACCTTTATGATCTCTCCCTATACATTCATCTTCAGTTGGCTATAGGTGTAAATATATGTTTTAAGCTTTGATTTATGGCTTGAAGTACATATTAAATATCTCCAAACCATTCTCTAATTACACTCAATCCTTGTATTCTTGGAGTGAGGTCTATTATCATGGTTATCAAGCTCAATCCTCATGATAACCCTACAGTCAGCTTGTAGGTTGCATTTTGTGAGGAAAAGGAACTTGTAGGTAGTGTATAGGACCCCAAATAGTTCATATCCACCTTTAATAATGATAATTTTGATCATCAGTACCATTTTCACTATTTATCTTTGATGGCATGGTCTAGTACCAACTTGGAAAATAAAGGTTGCTTAAAACTCAAAATCCTATAGATGATATTGAAGGAATTTAGTGTTTTTGTAGGCAACTTTGAGCCTTCAAACCTCCAACCTCTATTAGTATTTTACCCTAAATATTTTTTGGATTCCTTGTCCTTTCTAGAGGGTACAATATGAACACAATAATATGCATCATAATTTCTTATAACCATATCATATGACTCTATCAAAATGGCCTTAGGCCTTTATTTTGAATTTTTAGGGAAAAGAGGCCTAGACTCAGTCATTTTGTGTTTGAGGGTGATCCATATTTTAATTTTATATAAAACCTCACAAAAATTCCTGTCATGATTTACTCAATACATTAGAACTCCAAAGAAGGTCTCACTCCATGCCGCAACACTCCATATAAGCACCTCAGTTCGTTGTTAAGCCATCTGTAGGCAGTTATCTTACTAAGTAGGTAGTAAGTATGAGGAATGGGAATTATGCATTGTATTTTGACTTTAAAGAGTTTTAATCTTATTCTAATACCTCAAAATTTATGTTCAAAACCCTTGAATGGCTTCAAAGAGTTGTGTTCCTAGTTTCTATGTGATTTTCTTCTTCCAAGCACCTATAAGTGCACTTTCATGGCATATTGTGTACTTGTTGCTTTAGAGGAAAATATGAAAAGGTGAGGGGATTGAGAGGACATAAAAAATATTATAATAAACCTATCCCTATCCTTTAAAACCATTACCAAAGCATGAAGGTTCTACAAATATTGAAAACCTACCAATAACACAAAATGGTACCTTTTCTTGAAACATGAGATGATTTGCATATCCAAACACCTTAAAAAACTAAAAAAATAATGGATATCATTTTAAGAGGTATTTAAAATCATCTATAACCACTCTCATCAAGTGAGTTATATGAACTTACCCGAAAAGATCAAAACCTGAAGGGTGCACAGATTAGCAAGCAAAAAAACATAGTCAACTTCATGAAGATGGTTCATAAAGTACATGCTACCATTTTTTCAAATATTTTTATATAAATGAAGCTATTTTAGTTTAATATCACCTTCCTAAGGCATTTGACCTAGAAGATCTCTAATTATCTATACCAATTACAAACTTGAAGACTGGTTTTGTGTATTTAGAAGGGCAAAGAAGGAGCAAAATAGTTTTATCTCAAAATTAAAACTTCTAGAGCATTTAAAATGTGTAATTAATCTTAAATAATCTAAAGAGACATCTCATGACTTTTTCCCATGTGTCACACTTCTCCATGGGTCATACAAGTGTCAAACTCTTCTCTTTTCCCAAGAAAATTGTTGTTTCTTATGAAGAACCTATCACTTTCAATTATGAATAGTTAATTAAGACATAATAGTACACATGTAATGTGACATCATTTTTATTACACCTTCATACTTTTTTAGGATTCCATACAACTCATTCATTGCTCATTTATGATCCCTAAATGACTCAAAATGATATAAAGACTAATATGACTAATGACAGGCTAATGTGATATGGAATGGCATTAAAAGACATATAATACCTCCTATGACATAATATTAGACCCCTTATAAACCTATAAAGATCAAGTTTTTGCCTATAGAGGTCTTAATTTGACTTGTAAGGTCAAATTTGGTCAACACTTCCCACAATGTGTTCCCTATTCCTCAAGACCTCTTATAAAGTCGTCGATCTATTGCAAAGATTGGGTACCTCTTTGAGAAAATAGGTAGCACTAATTTTTTTTTCTAATTCTCTTTTTCTAATCTACTGACCTACCACACCCTAATGGACCTCAACTCTATTATGAGTCTAGTTGTGGAGTTTGAACTTTGATTAAAAAAGTATGTGTTTTGAATCACGTTTTTAAGTGTGATTTGATGTTTGAAATTATGAATGTTCCTTTTATAACATTCCCTTTTTTTTAAATGATCTAGATTTTAAATTTATATGGATTTTAAGGTTCCTCCTCCATACGGACTTGGAATGACCAATCATGAGAGACAAAGTGATACACACAAATGAGCCTTAGAATTTTTCTAAAGGAAGCTAAGTATCCAAAAACATGACTCACTAAAACACTTAGGCTTACTTAAGAACTAGCATGTTATCTCAATTTTCAATCATGTTTATGCTTAGTTTATAGAAAGGGAATAAGGGAAATAAATGGAGATCCAATATGGACTAGTAAAATGAGATTATAATGAGATGACTTGTTTGATAACTAATCACATAGTAAATAAGGAGGACTAAGGGGAGGAAGGTTTGTATAACCAAGTCATAATAATGATTATTCATGTTATAAATATAAGGTAGCAAATAGTCACAATAAGAAACAAGGCACCCATGGAAATAAATGAACACAGAGAAAAAGCATGTAGTCATGAAAATAATCCATAAGATATCATAAGGAAAGAAAATGACACCATAGATAACATAGAATGTGAAATAAAAATAGTCATATAAGATACATACTAATTTGACATAGTGTAAAATGATATAAAGTAGATCAATATAAACTTGAAGGACATGTCCAATCTAAAATGAAGAATAAAGTGAAATAAAACCATGTTGTGTTCATAAATACTAGTAAATCTATTTACAAACATTATCCATGACATCTGATAAATATCTATGAAGATAGACTATAATTGTATAAGGGGCTCACTGATATTCAAAGGGCTAGGAGAATACCTCTCATCCTCGACATAAAATATAGGCATGCCTAAAATATCATGCTCATGAGGACCATCATGCATAGGATACTTAGGAGAAGGAATAGGAGTGAAATCTATGGGACATGAAAGAGTCATTGGTGAATAAGGGACCATAAGTGAGGGAGGATCCACATATGGATGGATCACAGGTGGAGTAACCAAAGGTGGAGGAACTATAAGTGGAGGAACCATAGGGGGAAGAAGGGGGAACCTTATTTTATGGGTGACCTATGGGAGGAAGCATGGTAGGTGTGGGAATGGTCATAAGATGATCCTGGAGATGTTTCTAGAAGATGCAAAAATGACCAGTTTGATGGGTGTTGCATTGGTTCCAAAGATAATATACCTCTCCATATTTGGTAAGATACTCAAGTAATACTTTTGGGGAAGGTATAGGATTGTCTATAGGCTAAGGAAGAGTAGGAGGCAAGGTGTCTATATATTGTTGAATCTTACAACAATGAGTGGAGGAATGATTATATGTACCATGTAAATAATAGATATAATTGTTAGTAGACTTTGTGGGTGTACTGATAGAGGGAGTGGAATTAGAAGCCAAGGAAGGTTGGGATAATTTACAATTTATAGTCTAATGATTGATAACTTCATAAATGTCAAATTACAGTTGATCGACCCATTAGGTGGGCATAGGAGCAAGATGAGGTAAAAGAAGCAAGCCATCACCAAGGGAGGTGGGACTAGTGGAAATACTAGACAAAGATTTATTGAAGGAGAAATAGGATCAGAAGTAGGAAGAGACTTAACTAAAGGGAGAGTGGGAATAGGATCTAGACTAGGCTTAGCTAAAGGAGAAACAAGATCAGAATTAAGAAGAGACTCAACTAAAGGTAAAGTGGGAATAGGATCTATACTAGGATCATCTAAGGGAGAAGTAGGATGTATATAGGGTTTAAGGATAGTATCAAGCATCTCAGGGGCAAGCCGGCTATAGGGATCTTGATATCTAACAAAGTGATATGGACCAATCATAACATGATCCATAAGCCTACTACTAAGAGGTTCTTCAAAAATTGGAGGTGTGTGTGGCATTTCTACCTTAAAAAGAAAAGAAATAATTCTAAAATTAGGAACTATATAAGATAGAATACAATAAGATAGATGAAAGGACTAAAATAAAGAATAATTATAACAAAATATCTCGGGATCTTGAACTTGAACAAGACCTCCTATAAATGGGTCATATAAGGTATAACCATCATATTTAGGTGAATAAATATCAATTGTGCAAGTAGAAATGGCCTTCTCATCAAAGGTGGCATGATAAATAGAGTGTTGGTCTTAGTTAAGATGGATGGAATATCATCATTAGGTGGTTGACGAGAAAATAGATTTAGAGAAAGTAGAACTTGGGAAATGAGATGAGGAGAGAGATCAAAAGTTTTTATCTTGAGGTTGATCTCATTAGGTTCATCATCAGTAGAATCTAAAGGGCTAGGTGGTATATTCCTAATGAGTTTGGGGTGACCATGGTAACCTTGCATAGAGTCAATAGGGAAATTAAAACATTGAGATTCTTGAAATGGAACACTTGACAAGGGTTTAAGGTTTGGAATTTTAAATACACCATGATCTTAGAATTATTCAAAATTCCAAGGGTTAGTGTCACCTTGAATCCTATATATTGTATCACTGTAAGGGAGCTTGATACATATATAGGCAAAAGAGGAAACAACCCTTATGTGATGAGTCCATGGCCTTCCAAGCAATATATTATAAGAAAGAGGGAAATTAAAGATCATAGCCTTCACTTGATTAGTGATAGGTGGGATGGTGATAAAGAGCCACACACAACCTAAGGGATGTATTTTCCTTCAATCATAGCCTTGACACATGTTGCATGTGGACTTAATATTACATTTAGATTATCTAAGGGTTTTAATGAAGTCGATGGAGGTAACACAAGTACCTAAACCCTCATCAATCAAGGCATGCTTTACTTGGATGTCACTAATTTGAATGTTGATAAATATGGGATTATCATCCACATGAAGTAGAATCTCATTTGAAATCATATAATTAATAGGGAATTTGAGAGAGAGAGAGAGAGAGAGAAGTGTATATTGTCTCGTTAATGTGTATAGTCATCTTTCACATTGCTGTAATATGTTATCTTTTGAGATAGATAAGGTAGCTTCACGTCCTGCTAGGGAAGGAGGGGAGATGTTTATTTTGAATAGCAGTTGCATAAGGCAGTTAAAATGATGTAAATAATTTGACATGAGTTCAAAAAAGGTAATTTGAGATGGGAGATTAGTAAGCTCCATGATAGGATCCCATTCATCATAACCCATGAGGGGACTGCTAGATATAAATGTGTAATGTTGGAAGAGTTCCTTAGGAGTATAACAACATGTAAATTTTATTTGATAGGATACAAGAGGTTTAATAGGGGACAAATTGGTTGGTTATCATGGGAGGATGAGGTAGTTGATGTAGGTTTATTTGGTGATAGATTTGAATAAGTGGTATTAGAAGGTTGAATATTATTGGTGATGGGTAAAGAGGTTGGAGAAATGACAAAAATGGTATGAGAAGTGTTATTCTAATGGAGGTGTTGGAATTTATTCATCTAAAGAGATAAGGTCCTCTTGCCCCAACTCTGTTAGGTGAGTTGGGGAAGAATCTTGGATAACATAGAAAGTGTGAGATGATTAGTTCATGTCGATAGGGTGAAAATCAATGAAAGCAATTATCCTTCACATATTAGTCATATTGACCACATTCTCTTTAGGAGTTAGGTCAATAAGATTGTCAACATTATTTGTGGAAGGGGTAGGCTTTTTATTATTGTCTTGATGGTTTAGAAGAGGATCTTTGTAAATGGACAAATGAGTATTAACCTAGTTCAAAGCTTGATTATTACATTATGTTTCATGAGATTTGAAGGTAATGTCATAGGCTTGTTGACATTTATGAATGAGGGAATCATGGTTGAAATTGGGAACAAGGAATAAATCCATAGCTAAGTTATGCAATTACCTACAAGTCTCAAGAGAGGGACCTCAGTTACAAAGAAACCAATAGAATTTGTTTGGATCATACCATGATTTCATAGGGAAAGTGGGATCAAGCTCATGGGGAATAGGCCTTGGCCGATGATTTTAGATTTTTGCTAAGGGTAATGGCTTGTAAACATTGATGTTGTTTATTAGAGAAAAGTGAGGATTAGGGATGTGGTAAATCTTGTTTTGGAGCATGGTCAGGAGCAATAGCTTGAATATTATGAATGGTATCATAGGAATCAATGACACCATAATTTGTAGCATGATGATTTTTATTTTTGATGAGCAAGTGAGTGCCCACATGAGGTTTGGATGGCTTAAACTAATACATGAGAAAATATTGGTGCTTGGTTTGGTTGATGGCCTCTTCCAAAGTTTATGGAGAGAGAGTTTGGACCTGATATTACAACTTAGGATAGAGAGAGTTAGTGAATAGATGAAAGAGGTTATCATTTACCATGTTGTGTTCACATTTGTTAGATAAGGTCTTCCACTGTTTGATGAAAGCTTGTGTGATTTATGTGTCAAGTTTCTTGCAATTAATGAAAATGATACAAGGTATTTTCAAGGATGTCATTAGTTGGAAACACTTTTACTAGAGCATTAACTATATCTTCCAAACTAGTGATGAAATGATATTTGAGTTGGTTATACCAATCTAAAGCATCTCTGGATAGGCTTTTGCTAAGATCTTGGTAGCAGCAAAAGTGTTTAAGTTGACCCAATATTTGTATAGATATCTAAATGTTTTTAAGTGTAAGGTAGAATCAATTGACCTATTTTAGCTAATAGTATGGGTGATACCTCCTATATTGATATTGATAATTTAAGGTGTAAGAGGCTCATTTTGAACATGCCTAATTATTTTGCTAACAATAAGTGGTTGAGTAATAAGTTTTTAATGGGAATCCTTGAGGGGGGTGGGGGGAATTTTGGTTGTGCACTCCCTATAAAAATTGTTGAGGGTGATTTTAGAGATGAATAAGGTGATTTTTCATTTGCATCATTTGGTTGGCATTATTAGCTTTGAAATCATTCATTTGGTTAAAGTTTTCAACAAAATTTGATGGGTTTGAGTGGTTTTGTGCATAGGATGCAAAGCATTAGCATTAGTATTAGTGGCTTTGGTATCACTATGAGTAGTGGCATGCTCTCTATTAGTCATATTTGACACTATGGTAGGTTATGAATTGTTATCCATTATATATGGCTTCTTTGGATATAACAAAATATTCCTCTTTGATGAAGATCAAAGCAAGACCTCCTTTACTACACCATATGGGACTTTATACTATGTATTCATGCCCTTCGGCCTTAAAAATTCTAGGGAAACATACCAAAGAGACATGACCTATATTTTCCATAATCTTATACACAATATAGTGGAGATTTATGTGGATGATATTCAAGGAAAATCAATGTAGAGGATTGACCATTTAGAGGTACTACACACAATTATCACATGTTAAATTGAATATGGTTTCACCCTCAATCCATAAAAATGTCTGTTTGAAGTCACAAGTGAAAAACTCATTTGTATTGTCTCTTAGAGTAGAATCAATATTTACCCAAAAAGAATTCTTACAACCTTAGACATGATTCCCCCCATGGGATGGATTAAGAATTAGGTCATTCCTGGGGAAGTTAGGGGCCATTTGAAAATTTATACCTAACCCTACTTATGGATTTCATCTAATAAATAACTTGCTTAAAAAGGTGAGTATCTTGACTTGGACAAGTGATTGTTAGGATGCACTTGAAGAGGTAAAGTGTTTTATTGTTTCCCCGTCAATGCTCATGGTACCCAAGTCTAACAAGCCTCTCATACTTTACATTATGGAAATTGAGGTACCTTTCACCTGTATGTTATCCCAAGAGGATGATGATGGCGAGGAATGTGTCATCTATTTCCTTAGCTGCACTCTTATCAACTATGAGACATGTTATACTCAAGTAGAGTTCTTAACCAATTGATTGTGACATTACATGTTTAACCAATAAATGATGGTTATAATAAGGTCTCAGGCCTTACAAACATTCTTAACCCAACCAGGCCTTTCATTAAATTATGGAAATTTTATCACACTTTTGAATAAGTTTTAACTCACATATGTCAACCAAAATTCCATTAAGGAAAAAATCATCTCTAACTGGTTGGTAATTCTCCCTTAGAGGTCAATGATCTTGTTGATATCATTTTTATTGATGAGTTAATATGTTGCATAGAGAAACCTATCATTATTTTCTTTGATGGATATAATGACATCATCAATTATTTAATTAATCTTACTTACCCCAAGGGCATCAATTCATAGTAGAAGCGGTGCCTTTGCATCATTGTATAAAAATATGTTATTCTAGATGAGGTTATTTATAATAAATCCTTTGATGGTATGTTACTAAGATGTGTCAACCAAGAGGATGTTAGAGAGTTTTTAATGATGTCATGATAATGCCATGGAGGTGCCCAAGTGAGTGGATGAAGTATCTTGAAATTCTAAGTGACAATGATAAAGTGTGCAATATGTTTATCCTAATATTCTTGAAGTAGGCCTAGTTTATCTTTAGAGTTTATCTATTTAGAGATGATTATGGATGAGTTTGAAGTATTAAGCATGTGCAGGAGGTCCTGTCAGAAGTCAAGAATGATTTAAGTGCTTATATGCATAAGTGGATTTCATCTAGTTGATCATTGTTTTCATCTAAACATTTTGGGTCTAGTGGTAGAAAATCTAAGTATGTAGTTTTTTGGCATCACCATTATCATGTGTGGATGAGTTAGGGGGAGTTGGTTATATGGTTGTGATCACATTTTTTCCTAGTTACTATGTGCTAAATTTCAAGTCATGCAATGAAGTACAACATAAGATATGTAAGTAAAAATTTGGGCTCCCAAACAGTTTGATAGTGTTTTCCCATACTTAGCCAAATTTGCAATGTGGTAATAAAAGCTGAGTAGGCATTTTGATGGTGTTATATTTCACAAGCATGAAGGTGTCAAGATAAAATGATCATATGGGTTTGTTCAGTTTTGTGCCTAGTTGATATGCACTAAATTTAATGTCATGCAATGAAGTGCATCAAAATATATGCATGTGCAAAGTTGGCCTTTTAGATAGTTCTTGACATAATTGTCTCTATGGTAGAAAAATCTGAGTGATAAGATTAATGGAGTTATATCTCACACACATGAAGGTTTTAGGAGTAGTTTGACACATGGTTAGATTCCCTTATGAATGAAGATCATATGGTACAAATTTGAGAACATGTGTTTAAGTGCAATAAAAGATATATTTGTCCAAATTTGACCTTCCAGGCATATTACAGTGGTTTCTTAGTCAATTTTTCACAAGGTAAAGTTTGAGCAACTCTCAAAGAGATCGATGAAGCATGTTTGTCCCAAAGTATTAGGAAGCAGTGAGATGGTGACATTTGCTTGATGTTTAATAGTAAAAGTGATTAGAAGTCACATGAGGGTGCCAAGTGTCATGGTCATGGGGGTTATAAGCAAGATCTAATGGTAAACTCTATAAGATAAATATTGAGCTAATATGTAGAGATCAATGGTGCATATGTGGTCAAGATTAAAAGATTGCACACGATGAGGTTAACTATTCTAAGTTTAAAATTTGGGCAATGGCATACTATGATTTAAAGTTCAAAAAATATCAAAGATGTGTATTTAATCTAAGATGCAAGGGCACAATATGCATTTTAAGTGATTAAAGTTTAATTGTGACTGTTTGAATTCAAATATTTGAATTTAACAAAGGAAAGACTAGTGTCTAGTTTTTGGGCCATATCTTTTTGATACAAGCAAAATTTGCTCATAGGGTAAAAATAAAAATTATATATGACTCCAAAATTCATTTGTAAATATAAATTTGAAGGTCTTAAAGTGTGTACAATCAAAGTTATGAATGTTCAAAGTTGAATGTGTTTCCATGTTTACTCTACAAGTAACCCGAGAAGGGTAATTAAGTTGTGATTATTGGTATCTCAATGTTTAAAGGTGAGCTAGCTATTGGATTATGTTGCAGATTCCATGTTGACCATCTATGTGCAATATGAATGTTTTTCCAATCATAAGTAGTATGATCAAAGGGCTAAAATTTTGACTATGTTTTCATTCATAATGATTGTGTGTATAGAAAGGTGTTTGAGTTAATTGAGTGTTAACATAAGAGTGTTGTGATAGATATAGACACTTAATAAGGACCTATACATCATGTGGCATGGGTTTATGTACTTGGAAAGTGTTCTTATGTTTTTAGTTTGCTCAGAGAAGTATCAAAGAGGTAAATGGGTTTCCATAGGACCTAAAAAGTGACTCAAGATTATTTGAAATATAGTTGTGCTTAAGTGTGAACCATGTTAGATGCCTTAAGGGTGAAGGAATGTACTACATATAATAAGTAAATATGGTGGAATTGATAAATTATGAAGGCTTTATAAAAGGTAAAAATCAAAGATGGTGATTTCTAGACTTTGAGAAGACATGTATGAGAGACTTATGAGTAGGTACTCAAAGTGGAGGATTATGTAGACTGGTGGAGTATGTGTTAAGAGTGTTAGGATTGTGGAGCTAAAAGCTTCACTGATGCAAACAGGAGAGGAGGTTGTTGAAGGTTGCTGAGTTGCAGAAGAAGTTGGGGTCGGTCTGATCAGCCGACGTCGGCGGGATAGCACAGTGAAGCAACCGACGTCGGTCATATATCGGCCGACATCGGTCACCTCCAGGCGGACAGGGACCGGCGTCGGTCGCCTGTGTGGTTCGACTGCGAGCTATTTACGGGCAGTTAGCTAACGAACCAAGAGTTTGCATGATGAGTGCTAATTTTAGACTCATAGCTGCGGATCTAATTATTGTAATTAGATGTCTAATCATTGTTTGGATGAGATCTATATAATAGACTCATGGTTGTATTGGAAAAGTGTGCTAGGGAGTAAGAGAGCATAATTATAAGCTCCTTCTGTGTGTGAGGTAGAGCTATGGTGCGTTCCTCCTAGTGCCACAGTACCAGGTGTGTTGGTGCTGGATTGGAGAGCCAGCTGGGTTCTTCAAGAGTGTAGGATCTTGGTCACGGTGTGCATGGCCTATATAGGAGATCTACATGGTAAGTAAGATCGTTGATCTGTAGGTGTATGTGTGTGCAAGGTCGAGGTTCACAGATGATTAGAACCATTGCTTGATTTGCAGGTGTGCAAGGTCATACAGACAGCAACACTATAGGGAGCAGTATCAGGCAGGATCTACTTGGAGTACAGGTGTGTACTCGGATAGAGCAAGAGGAAGGCAAGGGAGTTCCTTCCATAAGTATGGTCTGTTGAATTGCAGGGTGTTGCAGATTCATGGGAGATCTACTTGAAGTACCTTGAGTACTTGTGGAGCACGTGGAGTGCTTGTGGAGTGCGTGGAGCACTTGTGGTGTGCGTGGAGCACGGGAGGTGAACACCAACTCTGTATTTGAGTTGGGTGTTGGGACCTGTGAGAGGGAGAGCTTTAGGGAGAAGAATTACTGTTCACTTGAGGTGTGGGAAACCTCTGTAAGGTGGTGGAGAAGAAGTGGCATCTTCTTTATTGTATTCTTTTCTGTATAAAGTGGTAATACAATTTGGTATTGTCTCTCATATCATGTGTTATTCTGAATTCTAGTTACTTGGTGAATCTGGCTAATTTCCGCATATTAAGTTGCTTGGTTTAGTAATCAAATTGTGTGCTTCCGGTGTACATCCTCTCCCAACAAGTGGTATCAGAGCCAGGTTGTAGGTTCTTGAGCTTGATACCAACAGGTGGTATCTGAGCTGAGGTTGGAGGAAGCAGGTTTTGTGTTTGGTTACAGGTCACTCTCAGGGGTTTCTGATCGAGTGGGAGTAGAGCAACTACAGATCAAAGTAAGCTAAGAATGGAGGAGTTGAAAAGCACAGATGGTCACTCACGGTCCTATGGAAAGAAAGAGCAGGTAAAAGATTATTGTTGGTTGGTAGCAGATCAGCATGAAGAAACTAAAGATACAGATGTAGCAGGTGTTGTTGCACAGGATGTGTTTGCAGGTTTCTTGGATAAAGTGGAATCTTGGATAAAAGATTCGGTTGCCTCTTTCCATGCAGTTCCAGGTAGAGGAGCTGGTAAGCCTTGTCAGATTGTTGGCAAAGGCAAAGTGAAGCTGAAATTGCAGGCGGCCAACACACAGGGGTTGATGAAGGTCATGCAGGTCCCAGGTTTGGAGATATGGCTAATTTCTTCAGAAATATTGGGTGATGAGAGATGCACAAGAACTCTCACAGCGGATGCACTTGAATTAGCTGGTGGTAAGAAAACAGGTATCCTTTATCTACTTGTTTATATTACTGATTCTTCTTTTGTTGCGGAGACGTGGCTTCGTAGGCTTGGTCACATGAGCAGGAAGGAGATGCATGTTCTTAAGCGGAAGACAGATATATTTGACAGGCTTAAGAACTGGAAAGCCTTGGTGTTTATGGAGGAGATGGCGGACAGAACCCAGTGGATGTGGCTGGATACTTCTGAGCAGGGCAGTTTGGACATGGATTTTGATTCAAAGAAGCTCGCGGGTAAAAAGTCATCACTCACAGGCGAACACAAACACCGATGTCGGTCAGGAGGAACCGGCGTCGAACAGACAGATGCCGATGTCGGTCATGTGCAGACCGAAGCCGGCGATGTCGGGCAGAGTAAGACCGACGTCGGTCAGGAGACCGACATCGGCAGTATGTAAGACCAATGTCGGTTAGGAGGACCGATGTCGGCAGCAGGGACACCAGCGCAGGCAGGTTGGTAGTCAGGTACAGACGCATGAAATCGACGTCGGTCGGATGCAGACTGTGGGGTGACCGAGGTCGGTCACTGTAAACAGATTTTGGGTGGACAGCAAGCTGTCAACGAGTCTCAAACACCCATACGGAGGACTGAAGGCGTAAGTAGGCCCTCAAATTCGTTGTTCCTCTTCTTCATACTTGTTGCTGATTGTAGAGCAGGAAGGATCCAGGATACAGGTGTGAGCTTGGCATGGATGAGGATGTGATTCCTTGGAGGAGAACCAGACAGGTGTGTCTTGGTAGAGTTGCCAGCAGGTATGAAAGCACAGAGACAAATGGATTCCTTAGTAGAAGAATGGAGAGAACGGACACATGAGACGGAAGACCAGGTATATGGTCTTGTGGAGCTGCAGGACAGTGGTACAGGTTTTGACAGGTGGAGGACGGAGCATGGCTTCAGTCAGTGTCAGGTAACTACTGTGTTTTGTCTTACCAGGGGGATGATGAGTCGCGACATCATTCTGTTGCTGTATGTGGATAGTATGCTAGCTAGCAGGGGTGTACATATAGGGTTTTGCTGAGCTAAGGGTAAGATTAGTTCAGTGGCATGTCAGGAGGAGTTTGGAGCAGCGGAATTCTTTGACATGGGAGGCATGGAGATCACAGGTTGATTTTGTCTCAAGTGGGAGCTGATGTGAATCAGGTGTTGGCGAGGTTCGGGATACAGAGCCGGAGCACACTAAGGGCTGGACAGGTATAGTGTCCAAAATCACATGAGGTCTGGTATAAACCTGAGTATTCCCATGCAGTGGGAGCTGTCAGAGAGTTAGGAGCCAATTCAGGGAAGTGAGTTCTCAGGTTTTCTGAGAGGGACCGGCAGCAGGTGTTGCTATGCAGGGTCAGGACTTCACTACAGGTGTTGTAGGTTCGGATGTGGCAGGTTACTCGGATGACAGGTGGTACACCACGGGATGTGTGGTGGGTTGTCTTCAGGTGGGAGCTTGAAGAGGGATACAAACCAGGAAACAGATTAGACGGAGTATAGGTACAGGTACAGTGCAGCTGTTTATCTCCAAGTGGGAGATTGTTAGGATTGTGGAGCTAAAAGCTTCACTGATGCAAACAGGAGAGGAGGTTGCTGAAGGTTGCTGAGTTGTAGAAGAAGTTGGGGTCGGTCTGATCAGCCGACGTCGGCGGGATAGCACAGTGAAGCAACCGACGTCGGTCATATATCGGCCGACGTCGGTCACCTCCAGGCGGATAGGGACCGGCGTCGGTCGCCTGTGTGGTTCGACTGCGAGCTATTTATGGGCAGTTAGCTAACGAACCAAGAGTTTGCATGATGAGTGCTAATTTTAGACTCATAGCTGCGGATCTAATTATTGTAATTAGATGTCTAATCATTGTTTGGATGAGATCTATATAATAGACTCATGGTTGTATTGGAAAAGTGTGCTAGGGAGTAAGAGAGCATAATTATAAGCTCCTTCTGTGTGTGAGGTAGAGCTATGGTGCGTTCCTCCTAGTGCCACAGTACCAGGTGTGTTGGTGCTGGATTGGAGAGCCAGCTGGGTTCTTCAAGAGTGTAGGATCTTGGTCACAGTGTGCATGGCCTATATAGGAGATCTACATGGTAAGTAAGATCGTTGATCTGCAGGTGTATGTGTGTGAAAGGTCGAGGTTCACAGGTGATTAGAACCATTGCTTGATTTGTAGGTGTGCAAGGTCATACAGACAGCAACACTACAGGGAGCAGTATCAGGCAGGATCTACTTGGAGTACAGGTGTGTACTCGGATAGAGCAAGAGGAAGGCAAGGGAGTTCCTTCCATAAGTATGGTCTGTTGAATTGCAGGGTGTTGCAGATTCATGGGAGATCTACTTGAAGTACCTTGAGTACTTTTGGAGCACGTGGAGTGCTTGTGGAGTGCGTGGAGCACTTGTGGTGTGCGTGGAGCACGGGAGGTGAACACCAACTCTGTATTTGAGTTGGGTGTTGGGACCTGTGAGAGGGAGAGCTTTGGGGAGAAGAATTACTGTTCACTTGAGGTGTGGGAAACCTCTGTAAGGTGGTGGAGAAGAAGTGGCATCTTCTTTATTGTATTCTTTTCTGTATAAAGTGGTAATACAATTTGGTATTGTCTCTCATATCATGTGTTATTCTGAATTCTAGTTACTTGGTGAATCTGGCTAATTTCCGCATATTAAGTTGCTTGGTTTAGTAATCAAATTGTGTGCTTTCGGTGTACATCCTCTCCCAACAAAGAGTGTATTAGAGATATGTTGGAGTAGATCAAAGAAGAGGCATGTGTGAGTAGAGAAATTTTTGAGTAGTGTAGAAGATAGAGAAAAGACATAGGTCAGAGTGAGGACTATGTGTATGATCATTTGCGCATGTTGTTGGTATTGTGATAGCATTGTTAGAAGATGGTTTTGGATGCATTATAAGTGTGTGAATAAGTGGAATCTATGTTATCATAGGTATATCATCAGGTGTTGAAGACATCATTTCAAAGGTGGAGTTGTTTATTTAATAGAAGGTCAAAAGGACTTGATCTTCATTAGAGGAAGGTGTTCCTTGTGAAACAGGTGTTTCACTAAAGGCCTTGGGTCAGAAGGACTTGACCAAGGTTGTTGGTCAGAAGGACTTGACCAAAATGTGGTCATAAGGACTTGATCATCTTAGGGGTAGGTGCTCTTTATGAAATTGATGTTTCACTAAATCTTGGTTAAAAGGACTTGAATAGTCTCTTGTTTGTAATCTCTTATAAGACAAGTAGTACATGTGTTGCAAGCTTGAGAGTGGGTTTTACTCTCCATGAATATTTTTCATAGGAACTATGTGTTTTGTGTTTGATCTCGTGTATGCATTAAATGAATGAGCTTTCTTTTTAATGTTGTTTGATCAAGTTCATATATGCTGATTATTTAATAATTTGAAAGGATTGGAATTGAAATTGAAATATCTAGGCTCACTGATTCACCCTCTCTCTTAGTGATTGTACCTCTAATAATTGGTATCAAAGTATGTCCTTTGGTAAAGGCTTGATAGCATGAAGGTGATCCAAGGTAGAATATGGGTATCCATCAAATGCAAGGAGGTTTATCTACTAAGAAACCACAGATGTTCAATCGATCCAATTATAATTTTTTGAGTGTAAGGATAAGGACATACATTATTTCCCTAGGGTTTGATGTATGGAAATATTTTGTGTATGGTTATGTTGTTCCTATTACTCCATCTAGTGTTATAGATAAGAAGTTATTTGAAAATAAATCTAAGGAAATGAATGCCATCACTTGTGGTCTTATAGAGACTGAGTTCACCAAGTTAATCTATTGTAAATCTACTAAAGAGATTTGGGAAAATATGTAGATCATTTATGAAGGAGATTCAAAGGTCAATCTTGTTAAGTAACAGACTCACAAAAGGTAATTTAAAATTATCAAGATGAAGGAAGAAGATTATGTGGCAT
Organism: Torreya grandis; assembly: GCA_037957365.1. Classification (NCBI taxonomy): domain Eukaryota; kingdom Viridiplantae; phylum Streptophyta; class Pinopsida; order Cupressales; family Taxaceae; genus Torreya; species Torreya grandis. The sequence continues at coordinate 3,535,317 of JARHVA010000624.1, forward strand.
CCTTTCTATAGAGAGTTGATGAGATTGTGAACATCATCAAAGGTATTGGAGAGAACCATGAAGAGACTCTTGTAGTTCAAAAAGTATACAGGTCTCTATCCCTCAAATTTGATCCAAAAGTATCTACTATAGAATAAATTCATGATCTTACTCAGTTGAAGATGGATCAATTGCATGGCATCCTTACTACCTATGAGATGAGAGTAAATGATGATATACCACTAAAAAAGGAATCAGCTTTCAATATTGAAATAAATCCAAAGAAGTTCCAAGGTAAGAAACCCAAGGAGGATGACATTTCTGATGTAGATGAAAATGAACTAATTGCTTTGATTTCAAGGAAATTTAAAATAGGTTTAGGAAATTATAAGGGTAAACTACCCATCAAATGCTTCAATTGTAGAGAGGTAAGACATTTTGCTAATAAGTGCCCTCGTAATCATAAGAAGAATGGTGTTGAAGAGCATGACGAAGACCAAGATGAAGATAAGAAGACATACAGGTCTGATAAGAGAAAGAAAGGTTTTATAAAATATGATAACAAAAAAAATTCTTCAAGAAAAACAAGAGTCTTTACACCAATAAAGACTATAGCTCATCAGATGAGAGTGAAGATAGTGACTTCGAGTGTGATCATGAAGATGATGGTCATGTTGAAGATGAAACCCTCTTCATGGTTGAGGATAGAAGTTGCTTATATAAAAAATAGTATACTTAGAGTGATTCAGATGATGATGAAGATGAGGTGGACTATGAGATTGCATTGACAAATGCTCTTGAAGAACTAAAAATTGAGAAGAATATTAACAAGAAGATGAAGTCTCAACTCAAAGACTATGAGGATCAATTCAGTGTATATGAGGCAAAAATGAATAAAGACACCAAGGAGAATGAAGATATAGTCAAGCATCTCAGTTATTAATTGAAAATCATGTCTACAAGCCTAAATGCTAAAGAAGATGAATGTTCAAGGTATGTAATTGAAAATGAGTTATTGAAATTTGAGTTAGAGAAGACATCTAGTAAGGTGAAGTCATTTATGAGATTTGAAAAGAGCTCAAGTGATCTAGAAAATATTCTAAATAATCAAAAGCATGCAAGTGATATAACTAGTCTTCTATATAATTAAGAACCAGAGAATGCAACTCAAGACAAAATGAAAACTAATGTGAATAAAAATAATCTGACTTTGAAGACAAATCATCAAACAAAGAATGAAGGTGCTGATAGACTAAGGAAAAATCATATTAGACAACCAAATGCCATGAGGTATTCAAGTTTCAATGGTTATTATTACACATGCAATCAGTTTGGGCATAGATATAGAGAATGCAAGAGACTTGTTAAAAATTAGTTTGCATGAAACTATGATGGGGGTCATCAGTCAAAAGGTGAGAACAAAGTTAAGTGCTTCAACTATCTTGATGAGGGACACTTTACAAAGCAATATCCAAATAAGGTAGGGCAAGTTGAATTAACTTCAAAAAGAATGGTTTGCTACAACTATGAGAGATTGGTCACATTGCTAGATACTGAAAGCAAAGACCATCAAGTCAAAATTACTTCAATCAGGCTCCTAGAGTGCAAGGAAAAAGGCAAGTTAACTCATGGAAACCAAAGGAGGTAAGTATGAGTCATGATGGGTCTGACGGTCCAAGTAATCTATTTGTTATGGTGGAGAATGATATAGAAGTTAAAGAGTGTTAAGGGCTCTCATTATCTTCTCATGTTGTGGATAAAGAGATCGAGCTCAAGGTGAAGACCAAGGTACTAGTTGAGGCTAGTTCTGAGGTGAGTATGGATCCAAGTGAACATTTTGTTATTGTTGAGAAAGTTTTATGTAAATAACATTAGTTGTCAGTGCCTAGTGATGAGATTCCCAACTACAAAGAAGATTCTTCAGATGAAAAGGTATGTTATGAATCTTTGTTGTCTCCATGTATTATCAATTCAACATTAAAATAGAAGGAGAATGTTTTAGTGGTTGAGCATGTTGTTTCTCTTAAGCTTAAGAAGAAGAATAACTACAAGTATCAGATGACCAAGGAGGATAATGAATATGAGTTGTGGGTAACTCCTAGTTTCACATTGTTTTAAGACATTGTGAAGTAGGGTGTGTCTATCTATGCTTCTTAAGAGACTCCTTTCAGTGGTGAAGCAAATGTTGTTGTGTATGCAGTGTTTGCAGGGTCAGAATGGGTGTTTCTAGGTGGCCTAAAGAGATTGATGCAATGTTAAGAATATTTTGATGTTCAAAAAGGTCTATGCACTTCTTTATGATGTGTTCTAGGTAGTTTTGTGTCTTGATGATCTTGTTTGTGCCGATTGAAGATTTTTGAGTGCTCTTGGTTTTCTCAATTTTGGCTTATTCGTAAGCAGGCCTAAAATGGGTTATAGGAAGTCAAATTTCTCAAAATTATGGAGTCTCAAATTTTGATCCAAAAGTGTATGATGGTTGTCTCTAGATGTCCAAGATGTTTCAGAAGAGGGTGTTAATCAGAAGGAGGTTTGTTGACCTTATTTAATTTGAGATTCTAAGGTTTTAGGCTTTGATAGAAAAGTGGTTTGTCTTATGAGTTGACACCTATGGATTATTAATAGGTTTAATGGGATGGGTTGTCAAATCAATCTTCACAGAGATCTGAAGGTTTATGGATTTTAATTTATTAATTTTTTTATCAAAATAGAGGCCTAATTGGCTAGTAGGTTTGTGAAGGAAGTATGTTTTAGATGATGATAAAGGTGATGTAAGTTGGTGTGCTTGATGGGGAATATGAGAGTGCTCCAGATATAAATTTTTAGGTCTTGAAGTTGTGTCTATAGAAAGGTATGGGCTTTTCAATTTCCAAGTAGGCTACAAAGAGACTAGACAAGCCTAGTGTGAAGATTTGATGTTTTTTGGTCATTTTATCCAAAATAACAAGGTATGGTTATTCCTATATGATTTTTTTGGTTTTTATGAACATATTTCATGTTTTAATTATGGATTGAAAAGATTTGTTGGTGATCATGGGATTGGCTTGTGAGAGAAAATTTGAAGGCAAGTTTGAAGGTCCTTCATGGTATGTGAAGATTTGAAGATACTCAAAAGGTGAAATGGCTCAAAGATCTTAGAGGGAGTCCCTCTTAGATGTTTATTGATATGTTTCATCATAGTTTAGTACTTTTTTGTATTTTTATTCATTGGTTGTAGTGCTTGGCTGAAGAGAGTGTTGGCATGTGGCAAGCGGAAGTTGACAAGGCAACGAAAAGATAGGTTCAAGGTAAAGGAGAGTTTTTATCATATTATAAGGTAGTCCTTTCCTATTGATGGTATTTTTAGGTCCTTAAGATCAGTTTATATCCACTTTGTTATTGTGTCAAAGGGGGAGAAAGTTCCTATTGTGGGAGTGCTTAAAGAGAGAGAAGGAAGTTGAGATGTATATTGTTATATGATGGTTGTTGACATCAATGAAAAAGGGGGAGATTCTTGGATAGTTTTCAATGATGTCATGGTAATATCATGAAGGTTTTCAAATGAGTGGATGAATTTTCTTGATAATCTAAGTGACAATGACAAACTGTGTAATATGCTTATCAGTATGCTTGAAGTAGGCTTGGTTGATCTTCAGAGTTTCTCTATTTAGAGATGATTAGGGATAAGTTTGAAGTATTGATCATGTGCAAGGTTTCTTATCATAAGTAAATAATGATTTAAGTGATTATGTGCATAAATGGTTTTCATCTGGTTGATCATTATTTTCATCTAGACATTTTGGGTCTAGTGACAAAAAAATTGAGTAAGAAGTTTGTTGACATCACCATTTCCATGTGTGGATGAGTTATGGGGAGTTGGTCATATGGTTGTGATCATATTTGAGCCTAGTTTTTATGAGATAAATTTTAGGTCATACGATGAAGTGCAACATAAGATATGCAAGTACAAAGTTAGGCTCCCAAGCAGTTTGAAAATGTTTTCCCATACTTGAGCCAAATTTGCAATGTGGCAAGAAAAGTTGAGTAAGCATTTTGATGGTTTTATATTTCACAAGCATGAAAGTATCAAAAAAAATGATCATATGGGTTTGTTCAATTTTGTGCTTAGTTGATATTGACTAAATTTTAGGTCATGCAATAAAGCACATCAAAAGATATGCATGTGCAAAGTTGGCCTTCCAAATAGTTCTTGACATAGTTGGCTATGTGGTAGAAAAATCTGAGTGAGTAGATTAATGAAGTTATATCTCACATGCATAAAAGTTTCAAGATTAGTTTGACACATGGTTAGATTTCCCTATGAATGAATATCATATGGTGTAAATTTAAAAACATGTGTTTGAGTGCAAAAAAAGATATATCTGTCCAAAGTTGGCCTTCCAAGAATATTTCAATGGTTCCTTAGTCAATTTTTTACAAGCTAAAGTTTGAACAACTCTCAAATATATTGACAAAGTGTGTTTATTCCAAAGTATCAGGAAGCAGTGAAATGATGACAAGTGATCAATGTTTAATATTAAAAGTGCTTAGAAGGCATGTGAGTGTGTCATGTGTCATGATCATAGCAGTTCTGAGAAAGATCAAATGGTGAGAATTATAAGATAAAGAGCAATCTAATCTACAAATATCGATGGTGCATAGGTGGTTAATATTACAATATTGCACAAGATGAGGTCAACTGTTTGAATTTTAATTTTTAGACAATGGTGCACTATGAGTTAAAGTTCAAAAAAGATCGATGGTGCATATTTAATCTAAGATGTGAGGGCACGAGATGCACTTTAAGTCACTGAATTTTAATTATGACTGTTTGAATTCAAATATTAATTTAACAAAGGGAAGACCATTGTCTAGTTTTTTGGCCATATCTTTTTGATATAGGCAAAATTTTCTCATGGTGTAAAAAGAAAATTTGTAAAGGATTCCAAGGCACATCTAGAAATATAGATTTTAAGGTCTGAAAGTGTGTAAAATCAAAGTTATGAAGGTTAAAAGTTGACTTTGTTTTCATGTTTGCTCTACAAGTAAGCCAAGAAGGGTAATTGAGTTGTGTTTGTTGGTATCTAGATGTTTAAAGGTGAGCTAGCTATAGGAGTATATTTTAAGACTCCATGAGGACCATCTATGTGCATTATGAATGTTTGACCAATCATATGTAGTATGATTAAAAGGTTAAAATTTTATTGTGTTTTCGTTTATAATGATTGTGTATAGAAAGATGTTTGAGATAATTAAGTGTTAACATAAAGTTGTTGTGATGGATATAGACACTTAAAAAGGAACTATAGATCATGTGGCATGGGTCCATGTACTTAGAAAGGGTTCATGTTTTCTTAGTTTGCTCAGAGAAGTATCAAAGAGGTGAATAGATCTCCATAGGACCTAAAAAGTGACTTAGGCTTATTTGAAAGAGAGTTGTGCTTAAGTGTGACCCATGTTATATGCCTTAAGGTAAAGTCATGTATTTTGGCTGACAAGGAAAGATTATAGACCTGATAATTCATGAAGACTTTATAAAGGGTAAAAATCAAAGATGGTGATTTATAGACTTTGAGAAGACATGTATGAGATACTTGTGAGAAGGTGCTCGAAGTGGAGGCTTGTGTAGACTAGTGGAGTATGTGTTAAGAGTGTAATGTTGGAGCAGAGTGAAGAGACATGTGTGATTAGATCATGTGTTTAAGATTGAAAAATATAGAGGAAAGACACAAGTCAGAGTGAGGATTGTGTGTATGATCATTTGGTCATGTTGCTAGTATTGTGACAAAATTGTTATAGGTTGATGAGAATCAGAACTGTGAAGTGATCCAAAAGATGGCTTTTGGATGCATTTTGAATGTGTGAATAAGTGAAGGAGGTTGTGTTGTCATAGGTCTATCATCGGGTGTTGAAGACATTAGTTCAAAGGTGGAGGTGTTCATTTCATAGGAGGTCAGAAGGACTTGATCTTCCTTAGGGGTAGGTGTTCTTTGTGAAACAGGTGTTTCACTAAAGGTCTTAGGTTAGAAGGACTTGATCATCTTAAGGTCAGGTGCTCCTTGTGAAAATTATGTTTCACTAAATCTTGGTCAAAAGGACTTGATCAATATCTTATTTTTAATATCTTATAGGTCAAGTAGTCATGTGTTATAGGCTTGAGAGTGGGTTTTATTCTCCATGAGGGTTTCCCATAGGAACTATGTGTTGTGTGTTTGATATTTCGTATACATTGAATTAATGAGATCTATTGCTAATGTTTCTTGATCAAGTTGGTATATGTTGATTGTTTAATAGTTTGAAAGTGTTGGAATTGAACTATCTAGGCTCACTGATTCACCCCCCTCTCAGTGATTCTACCTCTAATAGAGGAATTAGAAAAGATCCTCTTTCTTTATCATATTGGCATTTATAGTGGGAACTTAGGTGGTCACACAATTGAGAATGAGATCCATAAGATGGGATACTTTTGGCCCAATCTCAAACATGAATTCGTTAATTATGTATTAAAATGAGAGAAGTGTCAAAACATCTCTCATGAGATTCACATCTTAACTATGTCACTATAGCCCATTATCACCCTATGGCCCTTTTCCACTTGGGGTCTATATTTTATTGGTAAGCTTTCTTCCACCTCCTCAAATGGTAACCATTTCATCATCATTATCACTGAGTATTTCACTAAGTGGGAAAAAGCCATGCTTCTAACAACTATTATTGGATTGGTCATCACTAAATTTATTTTGAATCAAATAATTTATCAGTTTGGACTGCCACATATCATTTTCATAGATAATGGGTCTATTTTCAAGAATGCTAAGGTTATTGAATTATGTAATAAATTCTCTATATCCCATCACATGACCTCTTTATTTTATCTACAAGCCAATGACTAATTTGAAGCCATTCATACAATTCTAAATTCAATTATAGTTAAAAAATTTAAAGACAAAAAATAGATTGGCACATGCAAATCTATTTAGATTTATGGGCCTATAAGATGAGTGTTCGCATGCCCATAGGCTTAATCCCATATTTCCTTATGTTTTGATTAGATTTTTTCTACCTCTCAGTGTATAAATCCCTAGTCTATGCATATCTTGATGATGAGGAGTATACAAGTGCATGGCCATCAAAGTTAGAAACTCTAGCCAAAACTTGGTTCATTGCTACACAAAACCACATTACATACACAAAGCGTATAACCTAATACTATAACAAAAATAATCATGAATTCCAATACAAGCAAAAGAACTTATCTTGAGGCTCAATAATCAATTATATAAAATTAAAGGAGAAGGTAAATTTTTTAAACCTAACTGGTTAGGTCCTTTTTTAGTGACTGAATATTTTAAGAATGGATCTTATCTATTATGCACTTTAGAAAGCAAGGAGTTCAGTGAGTCTGTGAATTATTTTCACCTTAAACATTGTTATATCTAATCACTACATTTCACATTGTCCTCATTGCATTGCATTTCCATTATCTACATGTTGTATTTACATATTAGATGTCATGTTTGGAGATTATTTAGTTATTAGCTCACACAAAAAAAACTTTCAGAATGCATCTTACCATCTCATTTCATTTTTCAAATTATCCTATAGAAAACATTCTCAAAATTAGCATTAAATTGGTTCTTTTCTTAGTTATTACAAGTAGATTATACCTCTTTCCCTACATCATCTTGTAAAAATTAGAAAATGTCAAGCTTGTAGCCTAATTTAGAAGCTTGCCCATGGTAGTCTCCACTTGGAATCCCCTTTAAGCATAAAACATTAATATGCTCAAAATTAGGTAACCTTGTGTCTTAGTTTTAGATGTTGAACCCTTACATCTTACTAGTTATGTGGGGACAAGATTTATGGGTAAGGGCCTTATAAAAATATGTGATAAATATAAATAAATACACTCATCTAAAAAAATCAAAAGCTTATACAAAAGAAAAATCAAATTTTTCATTTTTTTCCATTTGCTAATCTTTGGTGTCGAGCCCTCACATCTCACTAGTTACATCGGGTTAGCATTGGGATAATATTCCCTTACTTGCCTACATATAATCTTTGGTGATGAGCTCATGTGTCTTCTTAGTCACATGAGATTAATTCTTGGGGGTTACAAAGAAAATTAAAAAGCATATGCAAAATCAATTTCAAATTAAAAAGTATCCAATAAGATTTATTCAAAAGGCTTTTTTACATGTCTATGATGAAAAGGGTAACTTTATCCCATTTATCGATTATGTCAAGGCTAGATACCTCTAGATGAATCCAATAAAGTTAGTGTTTTAATTTTTTCACAAGAAGTACATTTTTCCTGCTTTGCTCAGACGATTAAGTCATATTCCTTTTCCATGCAAAATTTTGAGGTATATTTTTAATTTTACCATGTCATTTATATCTCGCTTTCACCTTTAATTCCTTTCCTAAAAATTGAAAGTTATATGTTATGTAAAAAAATAACTCAGTAATCACCTACAAAATAATTGCTAGCATATTTTTAGTTTTATGTATATCCATCATACTACATAATTTGCATTCATTATGTTTCTCATTTTCACATATAAGAATTTTACATAATATTATCACAAAAACATAAGATATACATGTTATATATTCACATGCCTAGTCATCTAAATTGAATAAATTGAAAAGTGCACATCAAAATTAAAACACATAACACTTCATGAGAATAACTAAAATAGACCAAAATCTCTCTCTCTCTCTCTCCCTCTCTCTCTCTCTCTATATATATATATATATATATATATATATATATATATATATATATATATATATATATAATGTTTGTAGAAATCATGTCTCTAGTAAAATCCACTACCACAGAGGGCAATATGTCTTGAAATCTCAAAAAAACAAAATACAATGTATGTATATACATGTACAATAGTAGTCATAGGACCATGTCATGATCCTTTGAGAGGTAAATTATGTCAAATAATTGTGTGGACTATGGCTCATAGACTACCTCTTGCTAGTCCCTTCCTAGAAGGATGTCTCTCCCTCTATGTATCACCTCAAGGAAGCCCGACCCCTATCCCATCTAGAACATCAATAAGAGCCTAAAAATGAGTCTTTGTTGTGGTGGCTCTCACCTCCAAAATATTTTTATCTACCCTCAATTTGGGTAGCATCATAAAAGCATGGTAAGCTAGGGCAAAAATGTATATATATCTACCTATCTTAGTAAGCAGTCCTAGATATACCAACAATTTTTCATGAGTCATGTTGGTCCCCATATAAAATAGGTTGATCAAGGTGAATCTAATCATAGTCCTCCAGCCCATGGATGTATCTTCAACCATAAATAAATAGATAGACATTAGATCCATTGATATGAAAAAAAATAGTAAATCAATTAAGTAATCATGCTAAAAGGAAATATATAAAGAGATTAAATGAACAAATAAATTATTTTACCTAATTTAGCATCATGCCAGTCAAAGTTTAATTCATCCTTGTCCCCCTCCTTATCCAAATCAACAAACTCTAGATCCTCTCCATCCACTTCATGTTGTTATTACATGAGATCTTGTTGTGGTGATGGTCATGGTGGTGGCTGTGTAATCTATTATTGTTGGCCTACCACTAGCAGTAACAGTAGGATGGCCATGGTATTTGAAATTTTACTCCTCCTATAGGCTATTATTTTGGTCTTCCATGTGCCCCTCTCATCCTAGCCACCCTTGTGATAGGGACTCTTGGATTCAATGGATGTCAGGCCATTATCTCAAGTCTCATATTCCTAGCCTCTTTGATACCTCTATATACTATTGAAGGCATGGGAAGGTTACCTACACAAGGAAACCTAAACTATTATAGCACCCTATTAATGGGGTGTACCTCGATCACGAGTTGCTTGTTTCCAACTGGTGTCACTCTTACAACCACCATGAGGTATAGTCCCTCATTAACCCACTGATTGGTAATCCCCTAATATAAAAAGACCACTAGATCATCCATTATTAAGATCCTAACTTCTTAGGCTAGTGACCTGAATGGTGTCTCATTTATCTAACATGATGCTCTGATAGCCCTGACATCCCCATCTAAAACCCCTCTCTGGTATGCAAGAATCCTCTCATATACCCAAATCATTATGATCATGGAGTCGCTGATTGAGATTTCTCCCAATTTCACAATCCTATGCAGGTTCTTGTATGTGTGGGAAAAGACCTCCTGAGCCTATAAATAATGTAGACCCCTTTACTTAATATGATGTACAATGGGTGACCAATTGTATAGTAACTTGTTTGTGCTCTTGTCTCCCACTAGTTGAGTGGAAAGGATACCAATAATGGTCTTTCAAAGATTTAGGATAGCAAATCCCTCAAACATTGAAATTTTAACTTTGTACCTCATACCTAGTCAGGTGCGTTGACATCACCAAAGTGTTATGCCCTATTGGTGGCCTCTCATAGAGCTACTAGCTAACCTATCATTATTAAACCTATAATCTGATAAACATCCATGAGAGTGATGGTCAAATCTTCAGTAGCCTATCAAAACTATAAGGTGTTTTAGTCTGCATCCCATTATGTGAAGAGATCACATAGTGGCTTACTTGATGGGAGCACAATCCCCACTTGAGTAACTTGTATAATCTCAGCTTTGTCTAGGATGGCCAACTCATTGACTATCAAGAGTGCCATAATCTATGGGATCAAATCCTACTCCATAGTCCAAATACATTGAATGTAGCCTCCCTATTGTAAAAATCACCCCAAATGAGTCCTTAACCTATTTTTTGGCTTGAAATTTGAGTAAAAAATCATCTTTTTTCCTCAAGGATGAAACCACCACATTTTGTAGGAAATGTTTTCATCTTCACCTACAGTAGTTTCATAACCACCACATTTGTGACAGTTACAACACCTCCTTAACCACAATATGAAGAGGTCACATAACCAATACATCGAATATGTAACCTCTAGTGTGCATAGACTAGCCATTTCATCTTGATGCTATGATTTTGACCGTCGACTACACCCTATCCAAAGTCCCCCCCAAAATCCAATTGTTACCCAAAATTAATAAAATTTAATACTTTACTAGCCTAATAACCATCCCAAAGCCATCCATGGAATAAGATTCAAGATATAATAGATTTTTATACACTTTCAACCAAAAATTTAGAATTAGGGGAAAAACATTAAAAAAAAGGCTCATAACTAACTTGAACCTGACCTACTTCTCCTCCCACTAGTATTTTCATCATCTTCTCAATATGCTCTTCATTCTAGCTTGTTTCTAGATCAATTTTGTCATTGTAAATCTAGAGTTCCAAACTAAATTAGCATAAATGATTTCTATGTTGGGCCAATTTTCAAGCATATAGTCATTTAAATTAGCTGTTATGATTTTAAAATTTTCCATTTTTAATAAAAAAATTTCAAACTCATATTTTTTGTATTTTATATATTATTATTGTTAAATTGACAAAAAATTTCCAAAACTAATAAATCTTAATGATTTATGTCATCCATAACATGTTTGTATATCATTTTGGTTTTACAAGTACAAGGCACTAAGCATCGTATTCAAACCCCTAATGGGATGGTTTAGGTAGTATGTTAAGCTCTGCATACACTATAAGTAAATCTCATCCATGTTTTGATTGGTTATCATTCTTTTTCACTTTTTCATTGAACTAGACTTGATTCTTGTCTTTTATTCGTAGGCTACATAAAATCTCTATTGGCTTCGTTGTGTCACACATGTGAGTAATGTAAGTATTTCTAACTATATTTTTCCCTTTATCATGCCAATAATTGGTACCACACCCTCATCAATTTATCATGAGACATCATCTCAATGAGGAAATATGTATGCACCCAAAAATTACATAGTATGACATTTTCAAAATAAATTTGATGATGATGTAATGATCTCTAAAAATACGCTTTAATACGGTTCTCTCTAAAAAATTATCCCTACTCTCTCATTAGTCCAATTTTGGTCCTTTTATAACTTTAAATTTTTTTTGAGTCATTTATGACCATAGTGATTGAATTCCTTCATTAGCGATAAAACCACCATTGTTGATGTTAAAATGTCACATCAGATAATGAAATTGCTCTTTAGTATTGTAGTTTGTCATAGAGGTCTTATAAACCATTATGGTAGTTCTATTATATCTAATATGGTTTCATAAACCACTATAGTGTTTTTTTTCTAAATAGGCAGTTTTGTTAATTTTAAGTGACAGTTTCACATCTATCCCCTGCATACAATGGTTTAGTCGTAGTTTTCTTATTTTGAGTTTTGGCATTGAGACTTGAGTTATCACATATTTTTTGTGATTCTCTTTGTATTTTTTAATTTATTTGTTTTGCGTTCACCCTCATTATATACCATCTCACTCCCACTCTTGTTTTTATCACTCCCCATTCTTCTTAATTTTAACTTTCAGTCAACTAGTAGTAAACTCACCCTTGTACCCTCTTTGTTTCTTCTATAAGTATCTTAGTTTTAGATAAATTTTAGATCCAAATTTTGTATTGAATATTGGTGTTTTTAAGATCAGCCAAATCTAATCCCCCCTAATTTCAATTTTATAAAATATTTTCTCTATCTGTAATCATCTTTATGGTCATTCTACACAGTTTTAAAAGGGAGAATTCACTTGATTAGTAACACAATCATTACTATCAATTGATCAGTCAGCCATAGTACAACTACACTCTTCTTAAAGGTTGTGTCTTTATTGTTATATTTTTGAAACCATACTTATTCAAATATTTATTATAGCTATGTTGAGTGGAAGAGCTAGCTTATTAAGGATGATGTACAACAACAATTTATTTGCTTTCATCTAGTCTCACCTTGATCAAGTTGGAGGTTTTCAGTTTCAATTTTGTATACTTTTTATTTGATTAGATTATTTTATATTTTATTTATTCATTATATTAGTTTCATTTTCAAAAATCAAAATGAAAATAAAATATATCTCTCTTTTTCTTCTCTTGCACCAAAAGAAAGCACATTCTAGATCTCTTGATTTGCAACTGCATATTAATTTTATTGAAAGAACATAGTCTTGCATGTCACATAGGGTAAATAAATAAAACATATAAAATAGTAACATCCATAATATGGATTTTATTTTCATTTTTATAAAACTTTTCATTCAAAAATAACTTTTAACCAAATGCCCATAAAAACATAGATAATCTAGATAGTCAAAACCTTGAATGCTAGATCCTAAATCTATTAATTTTATTAGTGAAATAATATTGTTTTGAAATATTAAACTTAGAAAATCATAATATAATATTTTAATTATTTAATTCATATATCACTTCATTTCATAATCAAACACTCAAATATACCTAAAACTAGTTTCTAGTTTGCATGTGTATACAATTTTTTTGAATTCTTAGTAGTCTAACTTTATAGTAGTTTAGATTTAATTTTTCATTCGCATGTTATAAAAAATATATTTAAAAAGAATATCTCACCTTATTTTCATTATAAAATAATTAAATATATATCTTAGCTCATTTAACTTTCATTAAACAAAGTGTCTCACACATCAGAAACTAGAAAAATTAGCACTTGCATATCTCATTTGAAATTTCAGTATTAATTTTTTTTTAAACATTCTTCCCTCATTTACTTTTTTTTTTTTTTTTAATTAATTTTAGTATTTTATTTTTACAAATTAGAACAATTCACTTTTATGTTATCAAAATTGTTAAAATAAAACTCAAACATCTAAAAAAGCCTAGTCACGACGAACACAAGCCACAAACTTGGCTTAAAAACATATAAAAACAAGTATATCATTCCAAAAACATCATCTAAACAAGCTCATACACTTCATTACACACATATCAAACTTTATTTTTCACTTTCCTTATCTCATTAGATCCAGTATTATCCCTATGGTTAAATATCGTATTCTTGGAAGCAATTTACAAAATGACATTAGTTTAGAACTCACAATATAAGTATTATAATCAACCCCAATCCCTAAGCTCATCGTTACCTTCCTTAACACTCTTAACAAGTAAGAACAGATCCCCAATCCTCCCATAGTCATTTTACCTCAAAACCAAGGTCACCAATACAATTTTATCCAAACTTAGTTGTCCACCTTCCTTTTCCCCTTTCTCCTTGGGACTAGCCTCATCATATATAATTCACTTCATAAGTGATATTAATAGGGAATATCCAACCTAACATAGTTTACCACATCCTTATATTCATCCAACTCAATTACACCCACTTCATGGTCCCCAGCATTGATAAGGAGCTTTGCTTCCTCTTCATCACTGACACATAGGGACCTTGGAGTTTTATCTCTTCCCAAATTATCACCCTAAATAAACATCATGATGTGGTAGAGATATTCTAGTTCTACCATGAGCATACCCTATTACCTATCATCTAAAACACCATTCCTCAAATCAATCCACCTAATATATAGATTCATCCATCCATCTATCCATTATGTTGGTTGTCTCAGCCAAACCTCAAGAAATTGAGTGAGAAGGTTAGTGTGTTGATATCTATATGTATAATAACATTTAACAATGTGACCTATGGAATGAAATTCCCCCTGCATTGGCATGGACCATGGGTTTAGGAATGTCCTACATCTACACATCCATATATCATATAAAATGTGTATGTCGTGCATTTCACTCATATATACCACAAAATTCATGTGTATGGAAAAGCATACTAAATCTACCAAATATGTAAATAAAAACATAAATGAAATATATAAACTATGAAACATGTCATGCTTAGGTCCTATTTTTTTATTTTTTTGAAATATTTTCAACATGTGTGGAATAAATGAAATCCAAGTTTCAAGGTTGCAGAATAAAAGAATGGCATGCATCCAAATAGTTTAAAACACATTTTAAGGCATAATGTGCATCAAATGTAATAGCATGTAAATGTGGAGGAAGTGAAGGCAAGCAATATGCCCCCACTATATATGTGAATTGTAACATTTTATCTCGAGAGAGTATGTGAGAGGTGGAAGAGATGAATAGGAATCAGTGTATAAACTCATATAATTTGTATCCATAATATATGTGATCATGCAAATTTAATGTAGGCCAAAATGAGTATAGATAGTTTATATGTAAGAGAGATCAAGTAGTATGACTAAAATAAAGTGTACTTTGTATGAGGTTGTTTTAAATGATGTTTCATTCTATAATACATGCCATTGACATCCAAATTAGGAAAAGCAAACCATAGACAAAGTTAAAGTGAAAATATTATCATTGTAATAGAGCAAGTTCTAAAATAATGATCAATGTAAGACCATATGTACAAATGTACTATAAGATGGTATAATATATGAAATAATAAATCAAGAAAACATCCAACCACTCAGGAATAAGAAGTGCAAATAATCAAGACCCTCATTTGTAATTGAATTTTGATGTTGTAATTGTCCCATGATGATTTGGAATGGTTTATTTTAATGTACTTATTGTGTAATTTTATTTACTTGTTCCCTTCCTTAATTATTAATTGCTTGATTGATCTTTGGTATCCACATTTGTGCTGAGAAGGATGTAACTATATAATGATTTATACTTGTTTTATATCGCTAATATGTAAGAAACCATCAAGGAAAGTAAAGGAGATAGTCATATTAATGCTATCAAAAATTGATCCCATTTTTTGTAATCATGATTGTTCCAATGTGACATTACCTTGTGTACCTTGTGGAATAGTCTTTTGTACATATAAAAATGTGTCTTTTATCTTAGGCCCAAGATATATTGGTATAGTAGCATTCCCCATGGCATTATCATAACACTATGTATGTTTTAAATTTCAATCATTGTATCCAAAATCCTTAAGAAATATAATTGTACATGTGATACATTTTATTGATTTTTATTTACAATAATTTCTTCTCAATATTCACCTCTAATAAGTCTTGAATGACCATTGATTACTTGATAGGAACACCCTGAGATATATTAATCCTTGTAGAATGTGAACTATATGCAGATTTTTTTCCTAGTGATACCTTACATTGAATCCCAAGGGAACATTGGCTCATTTAAAGGAACATCCTACTATATCTTAGTTTTATTTGAATGAGAAGTATAATAAGATGAAGAATGGGGATTTATTGACCCTTTATCGACTATACCAAATTAAATAACCCCTATATCACCAATTTTTCAATCTATTGTCATAATGTATAACAATTGTTATCTCTATGTCCATTGATACAATGATATTTAAAATATGATATTCTCTCTACTTTATCAAGTTGGTTTTGTAGACACGTAAATTTAATCATTAATTAATTAACAATATTTAATCTTGATATCTTTACCTCACTTGGTCTCTTCGATATTTTGTTACTTCATAATCTATAAAGAAAGCCTCTATTGTCTTGAAAACACTAAAAATATTATAGATATGTCCATATTCAACTTATATTTTCATCCATATTCAACTTATATTTTCTTATCATACCTTTTATATCAATCTTTGTCCTTTTAGGACAAGTTTTCACTAGGTCAAACAAGGTCACACTATTGCCTTGTTCACTAGCGCGTCCTTGTCCCCCACACTCAAACAATCACTCTTTTAAATTGAGACATTTCAAAGGATCCCCATACCTTTTTTAAGGAAGGTTAGAGAAAATATTTCAAATATCCTCCTATATAAGCACATCAAGGCTTCTCCAAATATGTCTATCAATCACTTATAAATTCTATTGCACACTGAGAAAAAGAGCACTACTTCTTCCAATTTCAATTTTATTGCATTTTAATAGTCATAAGACAAATTTGGATCTCTTTTATTGTAATCAAGGGTAACCATTATCAATAATTTCAAGTAGTATTCTATTTACATTCATATAGTTTCACAATCATAGATCACATAATCACCCTAGAAAGGAGAACTACAACAACTTAATGTCCATTTAGGCTATGTAGGTATCACTCAAATTATGTTGAATTTTTTAGGGTAGCTCGATTATTCCCCTAACCCTATTTCCCCCTTTTTTTATTTTATCTCTTTTGTTTTTATTATGTAATAACAAGGGTTTGTGTTTTTTAGGTCTTCCACACAACATATCAGTGCACAGAATTAATGAATAAACCCTTGCATGTAGTCAAATAGACCTAGATCGATAAATCAAGCATATAGCTAATGAGACACGATCACAGTCATTAGACAAGTCCATAATACGGCCATGTCCTCCTACAGACATGTCCAATTACAACTTTAAGCTCTACATTCAATCATGACATTGTTTGTAGGTCTTTCCATTCAATTTTCAATAGCAGACAGCCTATACAATCAATATAATATCTATTTTAGAGAGGTTTTCATATCTATAGGCCTATTTACTATTTTTAATTATTTAAAATTTTGT
The DNA here is from genome assembly GCA_037957365.1 of Torreya grandis. Classification (NCBI taxonomy): domain Eukaryota; kingdom Viridiplantae; phylum Streptophyta; class Pinopsida; order Cupressales; family Taxaceae; genus Torreya; species Torreya grandis. The sequence goes on from JARHVA010000624.1 coordinate 3,552,664, forward strand.
AAATTTTATTTTATTATATTACATAATCTTGTATATCAATTTTAATATTTTAGATCTATTCATTTAAGTTTTTTCAATTCAAAATAGATTAAACATTTTGATGAACCTGTTATTTTTTATAATGTTGCTTGTAGTTTACTTGATTTTTGTTCTAAGATTTCATACATATTTTTGTAAATTCATAACACTTAAAATAAACCTTCAACCTTGGATAAAATATGGCACATAATAATTTAATCCCCTTCAACCTTAGATTAAAACAACCTTCATATAAATTTATACTAAAGAGGTTGTCTTGTCACCTAGGATAAATCTGATACAAAATCTATTTCTTTCGACCTCGGGGTGAAATTTTTTGATATCTATATACAAAATTATTTTTATTTTATTTTCTCTTTTTTTTTATTTGTTTTTTTTTTTAGAATTTTTTTTGATGGTTTTCAAACTACTTAGTGATTTTCATGAAGGGATACGTAGTAATTTTTTAACTTACATCATGACATGAGAGGTTTACCTTAATACTCAACCATTTTACATCACTAAACATGGAGTTTAGTTTCTGTTTACCTCATAGTATATCGTAAATTCATAGGACCCTTTGTTTATATGATAATAAGCCTCTTTTAACCATTTGATTTGTGGTGCACTCGAGAAGAGCGTATCACCTAGGAAAGTTACTCTCACTATACCTTTCGAAATAGGGTTAGTGGGTTATAAACGCATATTTTCCTTTGTAATTAGTTATATGAAACATTGATCTAACACTAATCAACGAATGAGCAAGTATATTTGAGAGTCCACACAATCATTCAAACCCTTAACTATATCACCCTTTCACCATGATTTTTGATTGTATTATACTCATAGTCATTAGCATTGTTTGATTCATATTATATTCATAATGGGATCAATGAGTGAATATTTATTTCATATGATACATATGATTATGAAATTCATTGTTACATCTTATATTCCCTTTAAAAATATTATTCATTATGTCAAAGCATGCATAAAACATAAATTAAATAAAGAGAATAAAATGTATCATATCGACCCTCAAACACTCTTTTGTTATTGTTGTTGAAAGATTACATCCTTTAATAATTCTCCTTAAAGATCAGCATAATCACAAGATAATTTTGTCACTATTTGGGTGCAATAATGAGTGAATATTTCACATAATATCAAACAAAGAGGTCTTGGGCATAAATAAGAGTCTAATTCTTGTCTACAAAGTCAAGATAAACCATCTCTTAAGCTCATACCTATTTTAATAATATCCACTCTAAATTACTTGTTATCACAACCAAACACCAAATAGTATGTGCACAACCTTCTATGCTTCCTTCTCCTCTCCCTCAACCTACTTATATTAATCAATCTATTTATATTATTCTTTTGAGGTTCATATGAGATCTCCATGTCCATGTTGTTCAAACTATAAGAGGGCATCCACCTTGACCTCCCAAACCCAATCCTACTACTTATAATCTTCCTCCTCCAAGACAATTTTCTCAACCCAAGGGGTATGATCTCATTGACCAACAATGTAGTGTTTTGGCTAAAATTTCTATTCTAAAGCTATTGAAGAAAGAACCAACTTACAAGGATATCTTATATGCCATGTTGCAAGATACCACTTTTCCTATGGATACACAACCAACTTCGTTTAATTATATCATGAACACTTTCAAGGATATTGAACATACTATTACTTTTGATAAATAAGTTGTACCTCCCACAAATATCATTGAACAAAATCTTCCATTGTTCATCTAAATTCAAATGCATGGAAAGTTAGTCATGCAGGCATTGGTTGACAATGGTTCTAAAATAAATATTTTTAGTTATGACTTCATACTAAAAATTGGGCTTCAATAAGGACAATCTTCACAAATCAGAGCAACCAATACATGTATTTGATGGCATTCAAAAACAAATCTTTGAAACTATCACATTGGATTTACTACTATGCCCAAAAATGGTATCTACTCTTTTTAAAATCATATTTGATCAGTTACAATATAATCTAATCTTGGGTTAACCTTGGATTCATGTAATGTAAGCTTACCTTATACATGATACACATGAATATACAATCCCACATGATGATGCATTTTTTGTGATTTTAGAATGATATAATCACAATCCGATAAGGTCTCTATAATACCAACTAAACAACCAATTCCAATGAATAAATGCATGCTTATGAAGTGGATAAATCAAGTAATGTAAATGATACCTCACATAGTGTTCAAATTCCTAAGCAAATAGAGGTACCCATCAAGGAAGCTATGCCAAAAGTAAAAATTCCTAATCAAATAGATGATCCCATCAAGGAAGCTATGCCCAAATTGTAAATTCCTAATAAAATAGAGGAACCTATCAATGAAGAGATATGGCAAGTACTATTTTCCACAATTATAATGGAGCCTATTTAAGAGCTACCATTATTGGTAAATTCAAAAAATTAATGTATAATTGAATATTACTATAGTAGTGATGACAAATATACGAAAGCACTCACAAATGATCAACTATGCAAGCTAAACTTCAATCCCATTTATGATGATGATTACTTATCTCATTATTTATTTACATATATTGGAGTAGGTGAACATAGAGATATATTTTCTATAGAAAGTAAAGGCAAACCACCCATTTCCACACAAGTGGATCTACAACATAACTCCAACAGTTGTAATATTATCTCGCAATTGGTTGATTCTAACACTTCTCATACAATGATCATACCTCCTAAAAATACGGTACAAAGGAACAATCAAAGACTTACATAAAGCCACATTCAGAGATATAGTTACCAAGTAAAATGAGAATACTTTCAAAAGAAGATATTTCAATAAAATTGTTTCAAAGCAAGAGCCAATGTCTAAGGTTTCTCCTACAAATATGATTACAAAAGCGACAATCTTCTTATTTAGAGCCTCTCACTATCAAGCCACTTCTTGATGGTAAATAATGCACTGATATTACAGTTACTCGCTTACACAAAGCAAACATATGTAATCTATATTTTATCTGATAACTTGGGTATAATACATCACATCTCAATAAATCTATGGAGCCAAATCATTGCATTGTATCTATCACATTACCAATCACTCTAAGTCATAAATCATGATCAATATTATTTCACATTGATCCTACTTTAGAACAATACAATGCAATCCTAGGGAGGTCATGACAAAGATTAATGGGAGCTACCCTCAATGCTAATTATGATTCTCTAACATTTTAGCAAGATAGTGTAATGGTTAGAATTTTGATGGAGGGAATAATTACAACAAAAGAGCACACAGCAAGGCAAACTCCAACTAAGACCTCTAATACAATTATGATTGATATGCAACATAATAGATTAGATTTCTCTACACAAATACATCTTATTCCAATTGGTGGCCTATCATAAAAAGTAGCAATCAGATACACCTTTTATGTAGGAATCCCATGGGAACCTTCCTCTAATCAATTTATTTCTTAGTTACTAGCATCTTCCTCTTGTACATAATTATTATCTCTACTTCCTTGCTATTTATTATATCCCTTATCCAAATATTCATCTATCCCTTAGCTTTAAATTTTACTGTGGATACTTGTCTTCTTTGCTTTCAAACCAATTCAAATAATCCAAAACAACTATCTTACAAATTCTCTCAATGCTCATTCTTACTACTATTGCATACTTACGATGTTATAGCTTGCATTGCACTTACATAATCACATCCTTATTTTACCTAAGCGCATATAGACTTTTCCTCATTGAAGAGCATGTACATTCTTATCTATCATAATCATTTGATCTACATTTCTATGACTCACTTACACATACATTGGGGGTGCACGGCTTGCATTTCTTCCTAGCATACTATGCCTCAACATCTTGTTTGGGATTTTTCAAATCCGTTACTTACTCTATTTTCAAAACCTTTATTCTTATAATTTAAAAAAAAAAATCAATTCCAATATGGAAAAAAATCAAATATGGCAAAAATTTAAAAAAACAATCAAATATGGTAAAAATTAAAAAAAAATCAAATATTTCAAAAAAGATAAATTATTTGAAATTAAATCAAAATAATGACCTAAATAGCATTTTCAATTGTTTTTATCTCACTTATTTCCATATGTTATTTATTCTATGTTAGATAACATATTTCAATTTTTCAACACACATTGCTTTTTACAAGGTAATTTAAGTCTGATATAGAACATATTTTTACATGGTTTCAATGTTGAGATTCTCTTATTACCCAACAACCTTAATAGTTGGGGACATCTATTTATTTTCATAAAAAAATTAATATGTTGTATCTATCCACAACCTTTATACCATGTTGAACTATATATCATAAAAATGTTTTATCGATCACTCATACTATACATGTGTTACATGAAAATTATACTTGCTAAAAATGACATAGATCCATATGTTGGATGTAGATTAGTTTCATTTGCTCCAAGTTTATTTTTTACTTTACTACATGATAAATTAGAACTTGCTTGTTTATTGTATGTGACCATTGGTCTTGTATGTGCAAATTCTTGCTTGTATGGCATCAATATGTCATTTACATGTGGCTCGTGGACTTGTATGTTTATACAATCTTCACATGTCCATTGTAATTAAATTTGGGCCTTATGTGTGACATTATATGCAAATTATGTGGTGTTGTATGACATTATTTGTTATGTTAATTACTTATTACTATGGTGCCATGATCACATCATGCATTATTCTTACTCTTTATTCTTAATTTAGTGCGTGATGCATATCATGCACATGTTGATTATGTGTTTCAATGATATATCAATATAATTCATGTTCATATGTAAATTCGATACTATATTCAAATACTATGATATAATACATATCAAGATTCAAATGCTAATTTATGATTATATCTTTCACATAATTTTTCTTTTGAGCTAAGTGGCTTGTAGGCTATGACCCTCATCTCAAAAGGTGTGCATCACAATGGACTTGTCTTGAAAAATTTAAATCCTCGTGAACAAAATTTTAGATTTATGTCACTATTCAGTTTTTAAAAATTATAACATGATCTAAAAAAAATAGATTATGGAGGTTTGTGCATTCATTCCTACAATTACAAGTGAAAATATTTAAATAATTATAAGTTTAAATAAATTCCAAGTTAAAATAGAATTCAATATCAATTAAATACAATATGGGGTCATTATACTCATTCATGTTCAAATTACTACATGAAAATTTTAAAATTTTCAAGTTTCAAAGTTGTAAATTTTCAAATAAAATCTAGATCCATCTGTAGCAGTGTGATTCATCTTCATATTGAAAGTGGGTGATCTAAGAGTCGAGTGACATTCAACATCTATGGTTGCACTTTTTCTATGTAGCCAGCCATAGTTGGTGGCTCCACCCCTTCAATTATTTTATAAAGTACTATACACAATCAAATGAGAGTTGGAGCATCTAATATTTTCAACTCAATAGCATTCAAAGTTTTCAAATTGAGATTTGATGACTCTCAATCTGTCATAGGTTCAACATTTCTCCAAATGCCTCAATAAGGGGACAAGCACTTCTCCACTTTCAAGTTACATCACAATTAGATTGCATACTCTTTCACGTGTATACTTTCATTTATTTATTTTCAAATATTTCAAGTTACAAGTTTCATATTTTTTATTTTTAAATATGGATAGTAACTACTTTCAGTGGCATTGTCATAGGTTTCATATTAAGGCATCTTTCACAATCAAGTTTCGAATCAAAATATAAAGTGTGTATACACACTTCAATTCGCATATACTTTATTCCAGTAGTTTCACATTGTTTTATCACCAAAATAAAATAGACTAAAATTTAAAATTATAAAATTAATCATTAAGTGCTTGACAATGTTTAACATTGAGATCCTTACCTCGCTTGGTCTCTTCACTATTTCACTAACTTGCAATATATAAAAAGAGCCACTATTGTCTTAAAAACACTAAAAAATATCATACAAACATCCCTATTTCAACCCCATTCACCCCTATTCAATATACAAATTATTGTCAGACATTTTTCAGCAATCTTTATCTTTTTGAGACAAGTTTGTGCTAGATCAAATAGGGTTGCATTGTGACCTTGTCCACTAGCATGGCCTTGTCATTTACACTTCAATAGTAACTATTATCAATTAAGACATTTCACAATAGCTCTTCCATGCCTTCTGTAAGATAAATTTTAAAAAAATCCAAAAATTCCCCTATATAATAACATCAAAGATTCTCTAAATACATCTAGCAATCATTTAGAAATTTTATTTCACATTGAGCAAAATAACACTATTTATTCTAATTACAATTATGTTGCATTATAACAATCATAGAGAAATCGTAGCTATATTTTATTGCATCTCAAAGGCATCAATTATCAAACATTTCAATCAATCTTCTAGATACATTCATATAGTTGTACAATCATGTATCATACAATCACCTTAGGATGGATAAATACATCAGCCTGAGGCCCATTTAGACTATCTAATAAGCACTCAGATTATGTAATATTTTTTTTAGAGTAGCTTAGCTATTTTCCTAACTCTATTCCTTCTTTTTAGAATTTGATCTATGTTGTATCTATTATAAAAGATCGAAGGTTTATGTTTGGTGGGTCTTTTGTCTGTCATATTGGCACACATTATCAATTAGTAAACCTTTGCAAGCAATCACATAGAGCCAAATCAATAAATTAGGGATATAGTCAACCAAGACATGGTCACAGTCATCAAACAAGGTCATAGTGCAGCCATATCTTCATTTTGCAAACTTGTCCAATTATATATTTAATCTCTGCATTCAATCATGACATTGTTTATCGGTCTTTCATCTAGTTCTCAATCATAGTCAGGTTAATATATGTTTTAGAAAAATTTGCATATCTATAGACTTATTTAATCTTTTTAACTAATTTCTAATTATGTAAAATTATAGATTTTATTGTATTTTTATTTTTACTCATTTATATCAATTTCAATAGTTTAGATTTATTCATTTGACGTCATTTAATTCAAAATAGATTAAACAGTGGTGAGGGTGATAATCATTAAGATGTAAGTTGATTAGTTTCTTATCAAGTAATGTCTACAAAATAATAATTGGTTTAGATTTAAAACTATCAAACTAAAGTTGTTAATTCTTATGTGCACTTATAATAACTTTTGCATTGTAAACCATATCATTTGAATCATTCCTATTATTAAAGACCTTTAAGACTCTTTATTTTACAAAGTAATGTTCTTAGTTTAAATTTATGTGAAATGTCCTTATGTGAATATGATCTTGAATCACTTGAACTTTTTGACTTATGTGAATCACAAGTGAGTTCAAAGGTATAGATGAAAATATCCATCAAAAGTCTCTCAAAAGAATGATAAGAATTGTATGGTAACATTTCCTTAAGTGGAGATATAATACCCTTGCTAAAGATAAATTTATTTTCCAATATAAGGGTTGGTTTATTAAACAAGGTAATGCATTCTTAAACCGTAAAATATAACTTTCAATGAGTTGATCATGCCCTTGTTGTAATCTTCGAAGATGTTACATTATGAACTTAGTAACTTTCCTATTGATAAATATGAATAAGAAAACTTATTCTAGCTTATTCAAGTAAGGTAAATAGCCACCAGGAATACTAGAGAATCAATCTAAGGTTTCTCCTAAACTTTTATGGAAGGCTTTTAATAATATTCTTCCATCATTTGAGCAATTACAAAAATAAAGTACATACTTACCCAAGTGACTAGTAGGATCACCATGGCCATCAAACAATTGAAAATTATGCATGACAAATATTTTTTGGATAATTATAATTGAATATGAATCATTTTAAATGCTGTCCTAAGATGACATTATTATTCATATCAGCTTCACGTGATTTAATTTTTAAAGTGAGAGTTATAACTTGCTTTTGGAGGTCACCTATGGCATGCATCATGGAAACGCTATGACTAGTTGTAGATACTCAAATATGATTTTACATGATATGTTAGTCTTGTACACTTGAAAAATATCAATCATAGCTCAACTCTTTAATTCAAGACCACCCATTGCGAAAAGACTTGTGTTCACCATCTCACTATTCCTAATTGATTACCCTATAGTCTAACCCTGATATTTTGGTGACCTAGATTAGCTATATCTAGCAATTTATCTAAAACTTAATTTATATCACACTTTAAAAAATATAGATCATCAACAACTTTTTATTCTACAAGACACTACCATCCATATTAGGACATTAGTGTTGATGTTAATGTCCCTACCTTCCAAATAATCAAATTTATAAATCTTTCGACATGTATGGGTTGCACCATGGTATTGATTTAATGCTTCCATGAGATCATTTCAAAACGTATTGTATAAATACAAGTAAAAGACCATTCATTAAATACATCTATAAATCATCAAGCAATCTCACACTAAACTACTGAAAATCACTTGCACAACTGAGTTATACTACTCTATTCTTCCCTATTTCAAAATGAGTAATGGGAGTAATCTTCTTATACGTCTGAAACATTTAAAAAACATTATATAAGCAATATTTTTCAATTTACTATATAAATCACTACATGCACTCACATATAGCATATTACACAATTGTTCACACACAAGCTCACATAGGGTGAGAACCACATTCATTTGAGTCCATCTTCAAATTGTACGGTTTTGTAGGCAATGCTCATTGACATAAGGGTCTTTGAGGTCAGCTCGATTTCACTTGAGTTCACAAACCCTTGTTTTTCAAGGTGACATGCCAAGTTGGAGGACCTAAGGTTTTGAGGAAAAAATTGATTCCAAGAACCTATGTGCATGATATGAGCTAATACCCTGCAAGGCGATAGTGAAACCTAACATGTGCAGTGTTTATTTTAGAAAAAGAGTTTTTATATTGAGTCAAATAGAAGCATCAAAACCAGAATAGAAGCATCAATAGTAGTGTTTAGATTCTAATAGTAGTGTCCAAGCTAACAGAAAGCAAATTTCTAGAATCTAATGAATCAAGGTAGAAAAACAACCTCTCTTCTACTACACTTGTACATGTTAGATCTATCTATGCATCATTGAATAAGTATTATTTATCTTTTTATTTATAGCTTTAAAAATATTGTTTGGCATTATACTTGTCTATATTTAAAATATTCTCATATTCAACATATTTATTAGAATATTATAAATTTGAATTTATTTAATTACCATATTTTTATAATAGCTTACTCCATAGTTGATTAGGTTATTCTCACAACCCACCCAAAAAAGGATAACACTAGTAAATATAGTAATGGATTTGGATTACTCATTATCTGTCCTAAACATAGGTAGAATGGATTCATCACAAAAAAAAATCATTACATAACTTGGAATCACATTCTATTAAAACATCATTGCATAACTTAAAATCACATTCCATGGCAATATCTTGCACAACTTGGAATCAAATTCTATGCAACATTGTTACATAACTTGAAATAAGACTATGGAAACATCATTGAATCAACTTATATTTATCATCATTTTTTTTTTTTTTAGATAAATCATAGAGATGGCATTACATTGTGTTGCAATAAAATTCTCATGTAAAGTAATCACATTTATTTCAAGGAGAAGAAGGAATACTAACATTTCATTTTCATAGAAGAAGAAGAAACATCAAGATATTTTGCTTTGTCATTTCAAGAGGACTAGCAATATGTTTCACTCTAAGATAAGAGCTAATATTTCATTTTATATGAGAAAAGGGAATACCAATATTTTTTGTATCACTATAATCATCATTTCATTTATAAATATCGTTGCATGGGATAAACATCACAAGCATCCATATGTGTATTATTTACACATGGATCTATTATATATTCTTTCTCAAGTGACATGTTATAAACATAATTATATTATGTAATTCATTGCTACTTTCTTTTGGTTCTAATGTGTGATTAAGAGATTGAATAGAAGTAGAAGAATCAATTTCAACACCATCTTACTCTTATTCTAATTCGCTATATTCATCACTATTATACCAATACTATTGATAATTATAATCATAATCATTATATTACTCATGCATATAATTAACATCATTAATCACACAATATTTTTTATTAGTCTATTGACTATTCTAAGCTTAAGGCTTGGAATGGTTAGAAAATATAAAATCCAAATGGTGAGGGCTATTAGGGGTTTTTAATTCGCCACTTGATTTGAATTTACCAAACGTGAAGATACAAAGAAGCACAAACACAAATCCTACTCCTACTAGGAGAGAAAACATATGAATATATGGTTTGAATGATAGAAACCTTAGACTTGAGACCACATGTGAAGGAAAAGTCATAAATCATACTTGAAAATCAAATATAAATACATAAATGTGAAACCCTAGTGATAGAAGGATGAAACCCTAAGGGAACCTAGGGTTTTACAAGATTCTAACCAAAAATTAGGTTCATCAAAATGGTTTACCTTACTTTTAATTTGGTTATTTAAACAAGATAACACTTTGAAATATTGAGATTGTTTAAAGTATAACAATAATAAACAAATTTGAATACAAAAGGAAAAATATGATTGACCAATTAAAATTTGATATAGATGGAAATGATCTAAGGGATTTAGATACTTATTACTTTACTATTATGTACTAGTCTAAGAGTGAATGCAAGGGAGTGAAAAGTTGCTCAAATCAAAAACTTGGTGTTTAGAATTCCCAAAACGAATCCGTTAATTTGTGGATGCTTGCACCAAATGATAATGTGTGTCCTCTGCTAGAATATTTTATGTAGACTTTTCCTCTCTATTTTGGCACAAACTATTGTGCTTACTTGTAATATGTATGTGTGTGCAATATTAGGGGCTTGTTATGTGCATTGTATCTAGAAACATGTCTTCTTCTAGTTTGAACCTTTTGTCCACTTTCAACACTCATTTTAGTCTTGTAAAAGGGAAATAGTTGGGTTGAGCTGACCTCAATCACCCCCTAAATGAATGTTTGAGCACGACCTATATATTCAATATTTCAAAGACGGAAGTCAAATGCATGTAATTCTCCCTATTAAGTGTATGTGTGTAATAGTGCTCATTTAATGAATGTAACCTATGATCTAGATTTTAACACTTGGAAAATGAAAAACTTGGCTTGGCTTAGGTGCTTTATACTTGGATAGGGTGTGCTCTTTGTGACTGATTTTTGAATTGGAAAGTATAGAGCTGTCCCTTTAAATGTGCAAAAATGTATAGATGTATCTTTTAGGAGTGTTAGATGATAAAATAGGTTTAGACCTATTTTGTATATATATGGGAGTCTTTTGGTAATTTATCATGCCACCAACATGCATAATATATGATCTGACCCATAAAGATAATTTAACTTTGAAAACTGATTGTTTCTTGGTGCATAGATAGGTCTGTCAAAGTTGGACACCTCCAAAATTTTGCAGGCTACTAAGTCTAACAGATTCATCTTAAATCAAGAAAACTAATCTGATGAGGTAGATACAACTGAGTTCGATTTTTTGGTAGGTTAGTGATGCCGAGGGTTTATACAACTTCACGTCTACTCAAATCCACCATAGTTTGTCTTGTTTGTCTTCAAAGTCTCTTCCCCTGTTGTCAACTGTCTGAGCCTTCTGAATTCACTTTCATCTTCATTTATGTCCTATACTTATCTCACGCCATCTCAAACCTGAACGTGCACTCAACCTTATTATTAACAAACTGAAATACTTTTACATCTCCCACATGTTGACCTTTGTTTTTCCTTTGTTCAGTCTTTTGAAGTCGTCTTTTGTCTCTCTGCCCGCACAATAGTAATCTACAGTCAACCGAGAGCTAAGACTTTGGGATTTCTTTTATTTCCACCGCTTTCCACAACCTCTAATGTCTCATTATGTTCCATCACATCTGCCAACAATTCCTCGAACCAATAATTCCTTCTTAAAGGATGTCTATCATGATTTACTCTCGTATTCAACAGCCCTAAATAAGCTTGTTACAATCCTCGATTACTCTTCGTTCAAGTTAGGCCATTTTACTCAGCATCCATTCCTCTGGCGACAACTTTATGTAATATAGCTTCCTGTTTATAATCTGACTGTATTCTAAATATTACGGCTACAGGTCTGTCATTTTAGACAATAATATTAAACCGGTCTTAAAGCGAATCAAAACAGGTTGTGAATACCTGTATCGAACTCTGCCAAACTCTTTCTTGCACATATACGGGTCTAAACTCTGTTCGCCACAATAGCCTTTCACAATATCTATGTTTACCATTTTGCTTTGATTTCTTGATTCACGGTGGCTTGTTACACAAAATGTTTATAGACTCCTCCTCGGTTGTAACACGTCTATCATTTTAACTATAGAACCTTTACTCGAGTCACATACCGTTACAAACTTTAACACGGAGTTGCATGCAGAACTGTAGAGTCCGCAAGGCATAAATTCGTTATCTTTTCCTTAACAATCCTTCTGCATGTAATTATAATGACAAATTCCAGTCTTCATGCATGACATTTCATTATTAGATTTACTTCGTGATGCCAGTGAACACGTTTTTCACTCGTTCTTATCTTCCCTGCGGGTGCAAATTATGAAACACACAGTTCTGCAAGTATTTTATTTAGAATCTTCGACCCCAACAACATTTTACTTGGCACTGATTGGTATTAATCTCGAACGTCTCCACAATGGTTAGAAACCTCTAAAACAATTTTTGTTTAATACTTCGATCAACTACAAATTACTCATCTTTCATTTATTCAATCGGTTTCTAAACTGCCCGTGTTCTTCATGATAGGGTTCGGCATACCTTTCTTAAGGATTGGAATATCCTTACAAGTTTAATCTCCCAACACACCTTAAGATCATTGAAAACGAACACTTACCTGATGGTTGCAATTCTTAGATAAGCTCATCACATTTTAATCATTCGAAGTACACACACAATCCTCTTAATGCGTCCATAGAGGTTCATTCTCGACCAGAAACCCTTATAATCTGTTATAGACTATTGTCTCCATCCAAATCCACAAATTGTAGAGTTTTATCAGATAAATCTCTAGTTACACAAGATTTCCTTGGAACCCGTGCCAAGTGTCTTATCCAATGCATACACGTATTTGTCCTTTGAAATGGAACGCATCCTACTGTAATGCATACAATCTTTTAACAGGTGTAAGATTCAATCCTCAATTAATCATGTCAGTCCATTCTCGGGCTCATAGACTATGCAACTCGAAATACACAGTGCACTGGTCTGCAGAGTTGGCATAAGTTTTCTCAACAAGAAAAATAGGGTAACAAGGATCTTTCGAAACCCTCCAGATCAACTTAACAATTGTTTCAATACAGATCTTGAAAACCCGTGCTAAGTGTATTGTAAACATGAATATATAATTAACATTGGATTTAAAATCACGGATTAGGGCTCACCAAAAGATAAAAAGAGTCATATCAACTTTACTCGGCATTATGTCTCACAAATGTCAAGTACTCATTCTTGATAAACAGAAAATACTCCAACAGGGGTCAGTGATTGACCAATCTATAGAATTTGTACACCAAACAACATAAAGTTTCATTGAAAAGCTTCAAGAAACCTACAAGATTCATTACCCAAAGCTCACAAGTGCTCATGCAATCTTTACTAATCCACAAAACATGTTACCACAGAACACACAGTGATCTATAGTCCATCTCCGAGTTTCCCTCGCAAATACATGAAGGCTACTTTTTAGCATGCAAAGATCTTCCAACAAACAAGCAAATTCACATATCAATATATCAACACATCGCTTCAATTCAATTGCTCTGTTCCTTTCCGTTTGACATAGAGAACAAACATTCTTATGCAACACAGTCATCAGGAGATTAAGTCTGCAATTTTTATTCAAAAGAAAACAGAATTTTTATACATTTCTTGGGGTTTGTTTCTAGTCTTCTTTGAACTCCAACCCCATCAAAAATATCTTACCTCGAATGACACCTCAAAAAAAAAAACAATTACTTTCTTTTAATATCAAAACTGATGTAACTACTTGTGTAACTCCCCTTGATCATTGGGAGTGCACAACTACCTATCCTATTCACTAAAGTGACTCATCATGTGACTCTTTTATGTACTTAGATACTACTAACCACTATTATGGACTCCTATGGACTCAAAAAAGAATAGAACAACTTGCCAAATGACTCTAGACAATCAAATTAGACCAATATGTATATTGGGTAGTGATGTCCCTGCATCAGTTAGGTACAACCTAATGAATTCATATAAGTGAATGATATAAAATTAGAAGGTTGAACACATAGAAAGCATGTGTATGTCAGAGAAGGGTGTGCAAGACCCATATGTGTACTCACAAGTGATTTGAGTTTAAGGTGGGTCAAGACTAGCATTCCAAAGTGTCTAATACCATATTTTTAGTTTTAAAAATACCCCATTTTTATTATACTATTGAAATGAAATACAATGCTAGAGTGAAAGGATAAAAAGATGTGCCTAAGTGTGTAAAACACACTTTTTCTTTGGGAAAAGGTTTCAAATGTGAAGCTTTCTCTAAGAAAACATGCAACAATCAATGTCCATATATGAAATGAAATCTGAAATGAAAAATGAAAATTTTAAAACTCAAATAACAAGGAATACACCTATAAGTGAGGGAACCGTGTTGCCGTGTGATGTTGTTGGAGAATATGCTTCATGTAGAAACATTGAAGACTATGCCTTGTGTTGAAGCATTGGATAATTTAACTTCTTGATGAAGTATTTGGAGAAAAGGGGTGATCATGTTCCAATATAGAAATGTACTAAGGAAATGACCATGGGTTGGGAAAATAAATGCCTCAACCCTCCGTAGTTTTAGGCCATTGAGAGACATTGAACCTCAATTGAACTTCTCATTTAACTGATCTTGAACATTAAGATGAAAGGGAGATGCTATATTAGTATTATATAGGGTGAATCAACTACTGCAAATATACTTATATATTCAATATGTAACCTTCGATACAATCAATCTCACATCAATACCATGCTCTTAAATATAAAACTACTATAGTGTGTGTGTACATGAATATCCATCCCCAAAATCTAATCCAATCATTGCCAACATAGAAAACTACAATAGTAGACACATGAATAATGTTCATGCCCCCAATCTGATCCAACTAGTGCCAACAAAATTATATATATATATATATATAGACACATGAATAATGTTCATGCCCCCAATCTGATCCAACTAGTGCCCACATGATATATATATATATATATATATATATATATAATTTTGACTCAAATCTGAAATATCTAAAACCCTATAATGTATATTCCTTTAAAATGTATGCATATGCATTACATATGCCTATAAAATTTGTCCAAATATGCAAACATATATCCTATAATCTAAACCAAACTGATAATTTTAACCAATTTGAAGTCTATGAATCATGTCATTTGAATCAAACTAATAATTTTAACCAATTTGAAGTCTGTGAATCATGTAATTTGACCCAAAATCTGAATTTTCTATAAAAGAAGCTTAAATCTAGATGACAAACCCACTAGTATGCCCATTTTTTGAGGTGAGGGATGTAGCGTTTGAATTACTTATCTCAAAATAAAAGAGTTAACCACGTCATACTATTTAGAAATATGTAATCATTTAGAGGCATGTGTTAACATGTCTAGAATATGTCATCATGATAATGAATATATCATCAAATCATATATGAAACATCTAATGTAACGCATACAAGTGTCATGTCAAGATAGATATAGAAATTAAACACGTAGTAGTAATCATCACTAATATAAGCACCAAATAATAAACTATGCAAGAAAGTGAATTACTTGGATCATAACATCATACACAATTAGGGAAGCGTGTGATATGGATCAAGACACCACAAACTCTACAATGTTAACAAACAATCCTAAATTTCTCCATTGTTAAGCACATAATGCCATGGCCATGATGCACACAATAAATCAAATTGAATAGCATTCAATGTCACTCAAAGGAAGTGCCAAACACAATGGACAATCAGAGGTTACACAAGTCAAGATCCATACAATGAAAAATCAAATGTCACACAAGGCAAGGGCCATACAAATAAAATTTCATAGAAGACAAAGGCCCTAAAAAAAGGCATACAATGATACACTCATTCAAACAATATCATATACTAAAGCCAAGAGCTAAACAAAGCTAATCAATGATTATCCTATAAAAATGAAATAGCAATAATGAAGCATAGAACAAATTAAACTAGTCTACACTATCAACCATAAAGAAACATATCCATGAAATGTAACATTGTAAAGAATTTAATAAAAAAACAAGACGTATAAACAATCAATGTATTTCAACATGATAAATAGAAAGGTCATAGAAAGATATAACCTATAACAAAACAACCTATGGAATGAGATGCCCCCAACATTAACATGGCCTTTTTATATAGAAATGTCTTGCATTTCTACATACATGTATTATATAAAAATTGTATGTTTTACTTCTCACTCATATATACCATGAAATGCATGTGTGTATAGAAAAAGACATATAATATACCAAACATGTGATAATAACATAAATAAAATATGCAGAGTTACAGACATGTATTTTTTATTTTGATTTTTTTGAAATATTTTTTGTTTTTTGTATTTCTTAAATATTTTGAACACATGTATGGAATAAATGAAATCCAAGTGGCAAGGATGTGAAATAGAAGAATGGTATGGATACGAAAAATCAATTCACAACATGTGTTAATGTATAATTTTCACCAAATACAATAGTATGACAATGTGGACGAATTGAAGGCAAGCAATATGCCTCCACTATAAATTTGAATCACAACATCGTAGCACAAGAAAGTACATGGGAGGTGGAGGGGAGGAGGAATCAATGTATATGCTCATTTAATTTGTATCCATAATATATGTGATCATGTAAACTAAATGTAAGCTATAATGAGTATAGATAGTCCATGTGTAAGAGTAAGCAAGTAGTATGCCACAAAGAATGTGTACTTTGTATAAGGTTTTTGTAAATAATGTATCATTATAGGATAAATGTCATTGATTTCTAAATCAAAATAAGCAATCAAAAGGCAAGGCCAAATAAAAATATTATAGTCGCAATAAAGCAAGGGCTATAAGAATGATCAATGCAAGACCTTATGTACATATATGTATGAGAAGATGGAAGAATATATGAAATAAGCAATCAAGAAAACATCAAACCACTCAAGAATAAGAATTGTGAATAATTTGAACCCTCATATATAATTGAATTTTGATGTTTAATTGTCCCATGATAATTTAAAATGATTTATTTTCATGCTCTTATTCTGTAATGTTATTTACTTATTCCCTTCCTTAATTCTAAAATTCATCACTGATCTTTGATATCCAGGTAAACATAGAAAGTTGGGGGGCCAAAATGTGGACATTTTTTCAAAAATGTGATTTCGACAAAAATGCATATGCAGTTTCAAAAAAATGCTTACGTGCTTTTGAAAAACATGTATGGATTATTTTATTTAGGATTGGTAATTACCAAACCTAAAGTGTTTATGCGCTAAAATGTATACATGTTATATAAATTAGACTCAATAGTTATAAGTTGACATTTATATTATTACATTTATATTCTTATACTTTATATTTTCTCAATTAAATATAAGAAATTAGGGGCACTTTGCATCTTGTGGAATTAGTCTCACAACTCCATTTGTTTTGGTTTAGAATAAGTTTTTTCAAAATTGAATTTGATCAATACTTAGTTATTTTCAGGGTTTCAGTATAGAACCTAAGGCTTTTAGGACATAATTTTTGTAACTAATGTCTATTTTGGGCAAATATATAGTCATGTTTAGGTTTTTGGGCTTTCCAAATTAGTTGTTGACATTTTTATGAGTTCTATGTATGTCAAAATTAACTTTATAAACCAATGCATACCCAACCATCCCTATATGACAATTTTACTTATGATTAGATCTCTTATATTCCAAAATTGGCATAAAAACACCATATACATTTGTAATTAGGGTAAATGTGAACAATTTTGGGCACATTTGTGTGTTATCACCAAATTCACTTCAAATTTAAACCAAAGTGGTGTGGTTGAGGAAACACAAGTCACATTGGTGACCCACGCACATCTAACCTCACCTTTATACTAATTTTACTTGTGCTTAGGTCCACATCTAACCAAAAGTAACACAAAACACCATATCTACTTGTGACTATTAAAAATGTAGATAATTTGGAGTACATTTGTGCATGATCACACCAATTCACTTTGATTTCAAGCGAATGTGGTGTGATTGAGGTAATGTAGGTCATATTAGTGACCCATGCATAGTTAACCACCCATTTATGTCATTTTTACTTGTGATTATGGGGATTATAAGACAAAAAGCAACACAACAACACCATATCCATTGTGACCAATGTAAATGTGAAAATTTTGGGGCACATCCATGTGAAATATCCCCAATTCACTTGGAATAGTATTTAGGCCAAAGAAGTGCGATTAAGAAAAGCCAAGTGGCATTAGTGACAAGGGCACACCCAATCACCCATTTATGTTGATTTTACTTGCAATAAGGTTCTTTATAGGCCAAAAGTGACACAAAAATACCATATTCACTTGTAACTAGGGCAAATGCATGTAATTTTGGACACATTTATGCACAATCACCCAAATTCACTTCAAATTTAAGCCAAATTGGTGTGATTTAGAAATGCAAGTCACATTTTTGACCCACTCACACCAACCATGCCTTTACTCTATTTTTTCTTGTGATTATGTCTTTTATATGCAAAAAGTGACACTACAACACCACATTCACTTGCCACCAAGGCAAATGCAAATAATTTGGGGCACATTTATGCATGTCCACCCCAATTCACTTTGAATTCAAGCTAAAATGGTTGAATTGGCACAATGTAGGTTGCACACCAACCACCCTTTTATGTTGGTTTTACTTTTAATTAGGTCCCTTATAAGCCAAAATTGATACGATAACACCATATCCAATTACATTGCCCCAATCACCACTTTGTCATGAATTTGAAGTGAATAAGGGTGATCACCCACAAATGTGTCCAAAATCATCAGTATTTTCCGTGTTTGCAAGTGGATATGGTATTTTTGTGACTTTTGGCCTATAAAGGACCTAATCTCAAGTAAAATTGGCATAAAGGGGTGGCTATATGTGTTTTGGTCAACAATGCAATTTATATTGCCCCTATCACACCAATTTTCCCTAAATTCCTAGTGCATTGTGGTGATCAAACACAAAAGTGTCCCAAATTATTCACATTTACCTTGTTCACTAGTGAATATGGTGTTTTTGTGTTAATTTTAGTCTATTATCCATGTAGTTTCAATTAAAACAACACAAAGGGGCGATTAGATGTGTGCAAGTCACCAATGCGACCTATGCTGCCTATTCACAACACCTTGGTATGAATTTGAAGTGAATTGGGATGATTGCATACAAACATGCCCCTAATTGTCCCTATTTTCCCTAGTTGCAAGTGGATGTGGTATTGTTCATTTTTTGGCCTATAATGGACCTAATCACAAGTAAGTCAGTATAAATAGGTGGTTGGGTATACCCAAGTCACCAAATGTTGCCCCAGTCATGCCACTTTGGCCTAAATTTGAAGTGAATTGAAGTGATCACACTCAAATATGTCATAATAACAAGTGGATATGGTGTTGTTATGTTGATTTTGACCATTAAGGAACATAATCAAAAGTAAAATCAACATAAAGGAATAGTTGGGTGTGTGTGGGTTAGCAATGCAATCAATGTATCACACCACTTTGACTTGGATTTGAATTGAATTAGATTGATCGTGCATAAATATGCCTAAAAATTTTGGTATTTTCCCTAGTCACAGTTAGATATGGTGTTGTTATGTCATTTTTGGCTTATAATGGAACATATCACAAGTAAAACTAGCATAAATGGGTGGTTGGGTGGCATTATGTATTTAATGGGCTATGATTGACCTGTAAATTTTCATATCTATAAATATTCGGACTCAGAGAAGGTTAATGAAAGAGAGCCCAATGATACTTAATGATTCATGATATGACCAAATGGATTCGCAGACCTAGCAAGAGGAGCACCTCCAACACAATGTCAAAGGAAAGGGTTCCAAAGCCTTTAGTCCAATAACACAATGAAATAGCTCTAACTAGATCTTTGTTTGTAAGTATTCTAATATTGCAAACAAATAATATAAGGGGCAAGGGTTAGAAACAACAAAATGGGTAAGGAGTCGTAGTTGGCAAATGGGAACCTAGGCTACCTAAAATGGATAGAGAAACCTTATAACCACACTACGTAAAAGTGTAGAGAAAGCTTAAACAAGGATACACATTCATTTAATAAGCAATTATGAAACTTTTATCTAATAAATGAAAGAGCTAGGGTTAGAATATACTTACTTTGAAGAAGACCCGTCGAGCCTCAATCTCCCCTTTAACCAATGGTGCTTTGTAAGAGATTTTTGTGGTTGTGAATATTTCAAAGGTTGAATTAAGCTCTAAGTTAAAAGGAATCCTCCTAATGAATCTCCAAGACTCCACAAGACAATCTTTCCTTCAAGATAAAATCATAAGCAATAACTCCTCTAAGCGTAGATGAGAGTAGAAGTGCGAGCAATAGCAAACCAGAATGAATCTCTCCTTTAGAATGAAATGGTAACTTATATTTATAGTGATTAATAGCCCTGATCCATCCTTAAAGTTAAGACGATGCCATTGACCTACCACGATGTAGTTCAAAACGGGTCAACTGACCTCGAAGTACGTTAGCCTGGTTGATAAAGTTATGAAGATCAAGCCGACACATTTCAAACTGCATCGATCAACTCGATATGGTAGGGAAGGGATAGGTGTCAAATAAGACTACATCAGACCAAGTCGATGTAATAGGAAATATAGGTACTAATATAATTTGAAGATATAAAATGGAAGGAGATAAGTAGAGGATCAAGTCTGAGGAAGCTAGAATGGATATAGGAATGATAGACAACAATATCTCCCACAAAGCACCAAACACCTGCCCACCCCTTTCCTAGTGCACCCTTTAAGGTGTGCATTCAAGGAGATTGAAGCTCGACATGTTGATGTAAGATAAATTGTCATTAAATATAAACTTAAAAATATTATGTGTATATATATGCCCCACCCAAAGCTCATCACTTGTCACAATAGTGTAACATGTTATGGTGTTTTGGGAAAGAACATAGCAACACAACAATTGAGTTAGTTGAATGCAGTAAAAAAAATTAAATAAATGAAATTAAGTAAACCATATATACGTACCTTCACTTGCCTTGTTGTTGTGAGGAAGAAGTTGCATGTGTAGTAGATGACGAGAGGTGTCCAATGTGCGAAGCAAGAAACCGACCTAGAAAAAACTCATTTTTTTACAAAAATACCTTGTTAGCATTGAAAAATTCTGTCTCATTAGGATTCTAAGGCTTCTCTCGATTGGTGAAATGAACTTACATAAATGAAAATTTGGGCAAAATACAGAATCTCTAGGTAAATAATTGAAGGCTAAAATTTTTGAAAATTTTACTATAAAAGGGTGAAAAGTTGTTAATTTGTGCATTTGCTATTTTGAAACCCAGAGTTGTATATCCAAATTTAGAAATTTGAGAGATGATGGCCTGTGAACAAGCAGGTAGATGTGTTGGTGAGCATATCACAATTGCGATTGGAATTGTATAGGAACGGGGTGCATTAATTGTTGATTTTAACTGTTTGGGACTAAATGAATTAGATTAGGAAAGGTAGGTGTTAAAGCAAATCCATGTAATGGAATTTGTCCCAACAAGTGTAGGATGAGAATAAAAAATAGGATGGGTAATGGGTAGATGATGGAAAGTCAGAAATTAGGCTAAAGGCATTTATTAGGGCTAAGTGAAAAATTGTCATGCTATTTGAAAAACATTACCCTGGCTGATGTAGTTAAAAAATAGTGGGAAATAATCATGGTTGATATCATTGGAAATGTCTAATGTAGTTAAACCAATTGTTGGTCAATGTCATCTGGCATAGTTGATACAATAGGAAATTTTTCACAGTGGCCCATGTCATGTGACATGACCAATAGTGCTAAAGAGATAGCCTTGCAGATGTATTTCAACAGGTGGTTGATGGCATAGAAATTAGACTAAGGATGGTCGATGGAATATATCCTAGTCGATGCAATGGAGTGTAAGGGAGACCGATGTCGTATATCATGGTCGATATAGTAAAGAAAGCATGGATGGTCGATGTAGTAATATACATGGTCAATGTAGTAGAGAAAGTGAGGATGGTTAATATAGTAATATACATGGCCAGTGAAGTAGTTAATTTTATGTTTTATGTTTAATTTTAAGTAGTTATTGCAGATTTTAGATAGAGACTTGATTTGTGCTATGTTGTTTGGCATTTTGAAGAGATGTCGAAGACTATGGAGATTGTTAGATGTGATAAGGTTACTTGATCTGTTAGAGAGGCTATCGATAATAGATTGGGCATAACTAACTATCCTCAGGATTGGTGGGATCATGGATATGCACCAGATTCGACTGAGCATGGAGTTTGTAGCCATGTTCTTAAGAGCATGGGAGAGACTGATGAATACCTTTCGTTGGGTGATGAATGGGGACATGATAGAGGTGGTCATCACCTTAGAGGATGTCCATGTCATTTTGGGGTTGCCAATCACGGGTACATCAGTGGTGTGCAATACCTCGGATATAGTCGATGAGAAGAGAGCTCTAGCATTGTGAGATACAGGCTAAGAGAGATACAATAAGTGATGATTAGTCATATTATTATTATTATTCATCATCATCATCATCCCCATCCCCATCCCCATCCCCATCGACATTGGCATCATCATCGTTAGCATCAACATCATCGTCAACATCGGCATCAACATCAACACCACCACCACATCATCATCATCATTGTTGTCGTCGTCACCACCACCACCATTATCGTTATCGTAATCACTATTATTATTATTATTATTATTATTATTATTATTGTTGTTGTTGTTGTTGTTATTGTCATTATCATTATGATCACCACCACCACCACCATCATCATCATCATATCATTATATACATTTTGGATATCCAGGATGCCCTGATTGGACTTGTGACAACTCGCATGATTTATCACAAGTCGGATGTGAGAGTGTCCTTGTACATTATAGACTTGTGTCATTCTATGTTGGAGCATGGCACATTGTATGATTTAGGGTCTATTACATAGGTGCAATTAGTGCATAATTTTTATGGGATTGATTGGAGGCTAGTAGATGATGGGGGCTATCATTCTCTTTGGGATTTGGATTTATGAATGTTCCCTGACGTACAAGCTGGCAGGGCTCCCCATGTCATGGATGACTCCCTCCCGAAGGTGCGGAGGTGGGTGCAGTATCATATGGTGATGATTATTTCAAACACATGCATTGTTGACATTATAGTGTGATCAAATCATATAGCAACCATACTAAGGGACGGTGGATGCACGGACATCATGGCTAACCATTGTACAAGCTCAACAGCAGTAAAGGATCACAAGTCGATACCCATGGTGGGTAGAGCCTTAAGTGTGATCGTGTACCAAGTCAGTTTGGTTTGGCACACCCAACCACCCCATTAGTGGTCCCAACATTTTGTGCCCGCCATACGAGGGAGTTGTGAGGTGTAGGAGGTAGAGGGCTACCTGTTGAGATACTCATGGTGCAACCTCATCATCCTAGGGTAGCGAGACGGTGATAGAGACTATAGTGGGGAGTGTATGTTGTAGGAGGAGATCTAGTGGTAGTATTACAACAATAGTTGTTGTTGTAGCCACAACAAGGGGATCTTGTTGCACAACTAGCACCGAGCTAGACAATAGTGCAATGAGTACATCTTGGGGCACGACAGGCTCGAGTCATTCAGTCGGGGCAACATATATATTGTTGGCCACCTACGATCCATGGCAACCAACAAGTGATAGGCCAAGTAGATGGTACCATTATGGATGAGTAAATGTGTGGTTTTGATTACTTGCATTTACTAGAGGTATAGAGATGCATGCTAGATGTTAGTGATACATATATATATATATATATATATATATATATATATATATATATATATATATATATATATATATATATATATGAGAACTGTTATTATTCTAGTTTGTGTTTTGCATATGTCATAGCAGAGGAGGCACAATGGAGGACCATGGTGGAGACTACACATCATGAGATCTTAGATGACTTGCTTTCACAATACTACATAGATGGTGGATCTTGTGGTACCTTCAACCATTGCATATGCTAGTTGGTTTAGACTAGTCGGGGAGGCCACCCGAGAGCTATGCAAATGGACACCAGCTAAGGCCTAGGGTGCACTATCGTCAGGAGTCGAACAAGGAGAGTTGCAAGCATGGCATGCACTAGCTCAAGAGAGGGTTGCACATCTAACTACAATAGGGAAAGTGGTGAGATTACAGACCTGAGTGGCCAATTTACAAGGCCATGTTTAGGGGCTATAGTGGAGGACACAAACTCTTCAATGGAATCTACATGGCTAACCATCTAGACAGGCTTCGATGGGCAGTGTGGCATGTCCCCCACTTGATGGACAGGGTGGACCATAGCCTTAGAGTTGATTTTGTACTATGTTGTATCATGATGTATAAAAATGATGAGTCATTTATATATAGAGATGTGTTGTATGACTCATTTCATTTGTGTCTTATATGGATGTAATTTCTTTCTAGCACATGTTTATGAGTTTTTATGCTATGGAAAAATGTTATGGTGTATGTGGTATGTTTTTTTTGTTCTAGCAAGTGTGAGAAAATGCATGGTCAAAGAGAATGAAAATAATGTAAAATGATAAAGAAAATATGAAGTAAATACATCTAAAATCTAAAGACAAATGATGTGAGAAAAACTGATGAAATAATTGATAAACATATCACAACAAATGAGATATGTAGAACATTGTAAGTAAATGAAATATCAATGTAAGAAAAATCAAACAAAGACATGTAACTAAAATATCAATGAATGAAAAACTCAAACAAAGACATGTAAGTAAAAAAATATCACTGAATGAAAAACTTAAACAAAGATATGTAGGTAAATGTGATTCGAAATGTAACATAAGCATATGAAGTCAAATATAGGGAAACTGAAAAGTGGGAAGCTCTAAAGAATGACAACTCAATCTACCATGCTTGTGCTAGAGTGTATTGTAGGAGAGTTTGTCCACCTGAGGACATGACAAGGATGGAAATGGGATGATGTGTCAGTTGATGGTTTGGAGGTGTTTATGAGTAAATACCTTGGATCTTATATTAAAACTCACAAACTAATCCAAGAGACATGACGGTGAAATGTGATTAAGGATGTGATCAGCTAAAAGCGATATCCATCAAGGGGGATATTGGGGGTAATATGATGTAAATAAGTAGTCTGACGCACCACATGGGTGATGTGGAAATCCTTAACAAAAATGAGACACAAAACAAATCAGAAAGTGCTAAGAACAGGTAACATCGAAGGCCTAAGACACTCCCACTAGTGAACACGAAGCTTGGTCTAACAAGTGAAGTACATAGATTATCCCATCAATGTTATACGCATGAAAATTATAATGGTCCTGCCTTCCCACAATGTGTTTCCCGTTCCTCAATACCCCTTATAAATTCGTCACTCTACTACAAATATAGGGTACTTGTGTGAGAAAGTAGGTGGCATTATAAGTATATGATATAATGAGACCTCCTACCTTAGTCTATTGGCTTGCCACATCCCAATGGACCTTCGCTCTATCATGAAGCCAACTATGGAGTTTGAATTTCAACTACGATAAAGGATGGGCCAAATAAATATCACATATTTTTGTGTCATCTAACTTTTAAGAATGTATTTGCTTTTTGATCATTGTCGTTTATCTATTATGATATGGCTTCTAACTTTTGTGACTTTTTTTATTCCTCCTCCATACATATTTAAAAAACCGAAGTGAAATAACTAATGAACACAAGAGAGCTTATATTTGGTCACTAGAGAGGAGGACCTAAAGACTCCTGTATTTTCCCATAAGTAGGTGTGTAATCTCAAAACTGACCTATGTGTGCTTCAAATGAGAGGAAATAATGGGAAGATGGGGATTGTGAGAGATCCATTTATGTAATAAGTGATACGATGATGGGTATGCTCGTAGTTGATCACAAGGAGGTAAAATAGTGTTATGAAAGTGGCAAGGGCTATGCTATAATATCCATGTCACTAGGAAGTTGTACTAACCTAAGAAGGATCTAGCATAAGCACCAATGAAATTAGTAATCATCCCAAAACAGGGGGAATAGAAGTGGCCATCCCAAGAATAGCAGGAATAGAAATGGTCAATAAAGGGATGAAGGCAAAAAATGATAAAAGGAAGCCCAAAGATGTTATCTAAACTTTGATATAGAAACAAAGGTCAAAAGTACCAAAGGATGAAAAAGGAAACAATGGTGTAAACAAGATGACATAAATGTAAAGTAAATGCAAAAAAGAAAAATGCTAAAATGAAATAGAACCATAATATAAGAAATATATATACAAGGCATCACAAATTCTATAATGAAATGCAAATGCCAAATCCAATCATGTTACAATGTGAATAATAATGTGATATGACACATGGATGTGCTCACAAATGTTGATATATATCTCTACATACATGCTCAATAACATCAGATAAGCTTTTTGTAACTATAATCTAGCTTTGTTCATAGTCTCGTCTATCTTTGTAGAGAGTCATGCAAGGATGACCTAGCGCACGAGCTCTATGGAGAAAGTAAGTACTGGAATAAGGAGTTTGTGGTGCCTCCTATGAAGGCTAATCAACGTGAGGAATTTACACTGATTTGTGGCTAAAATCCTCTGATCTACGAGAAGGCACAGGTTTAGGAGAGGGTTGAGCCTTCATCTGAGAATGACCCTGGGAGTTGCTGAAAAGGTTGAGGCCTAGGCCCCAAAAAATCATATAAATGTTGTTGGATCACTCTACATCTATATGTATGATGTGTAGCACACTAATGCCAAAGACAATACACTTCCCCATGCTTGGGAATATATTCTAAATAGTTATCTTGGGAGGTGGTAGGTTCTAGTTATTAGAAGGTTGGGTTGCTTCAGGATGAAGTGCATCAATATATTGTCGAAGAGCTCTGTAGTGGGTCGAAGTATGCATAGTCATAACGTGAAAGCAACAAGTACACTTAGGAGTAGCTAACCATGGGGGTCGACAATCTGTAGCATGAATTGAGCCTTGTAGTTGTTGTGTTAGGGATCTCATGTATGATCGATAATCATTGGTTTAATGACCATCTATTTTGTGAAACTCACACTATGGCTCATCTACCCATTGTCTAGGTGGGGAGTTATGTTGGAGGCTAGGTAGGACCTCATCAAATAGTTTATCATCAGTGAAGAATCTAATAGTGGGCTCATGACTAGGTGCTACAGCGATGTCTATAGGAGACTCCTTTAGTGTGGGTCAAAGTAGTGTGGCTGACATATCGAGAGGAAGGAT
This sequence comes from Torreya grandis, assembly GCA_037957365.1. Lineage (NCBI taxonomy): Eukaryota > Viridiplantae > Streptophyta > Pinopsida > Cupressales > Taxaceae > Torreya > Torreya grandis. The sequence continues at coordinate 3,580,346 of JARHVA010000624.1, forward strand.
TCTCAAATGGTTAGAAAATCTGGCAACCCAATATGGTCTTGTCATGGAATAATCAAGGAGCATACTCTGAAGAGGCTCAAAAGTGACTAGAGTAGAATGTGAAGAAACCGGTACATGCTTCATCTCAGCCCTGTGAACATCAATTGATGGAGAAATAATGTTAGGGGTAGTAGAAGGAGAAGGAAGATCAATAGCAAAGGATTTTCGCATCCTTGGCTTGAGCATAGCCATCTACAAAAGGATCATCTAGGAAATAACCATCATCATAATTAGGTGCGTGAAGATCAATATGGAAGGCATCGACCACTCTATCATTTGAGGAGTGGGGAGCTAACTTGTTAGGCATAACTATCGAAGTGAAAAACTCGCTAATCAATTTATTGAGAGAATGAGGTCGTAAAGAAGGGGTAGTTGAGTAATAAAGCTATAAGGGAGATCCGAGGTTTTGATCTTAAGACTTATCTCATTAGGCTCATTATTATGTAAATCTAAGAGGTTAGGTGGTATGTTGCCCACTAGTTCAGGGTGTCCATTATAACCGTTGTTAGAAATAACGGGATAGTTGAAACATTGATATTCACAAAATGGGATGTCAAGCAAGGGTTCAAGGATAGGTATTTTAAAGACACCACATTCTTTGAATTGTTTAAAATTTCAAGGGTTTTTTATTAGGGTTAAAGGGGGGGATTTTTTTGAACTAGGGTCCCCAAACCCTAGGAGAAGTACAAACAATTGTGTGGAAATTTGACACACTGGCATGCAAAAGAGGCAATGGCTCTCATGTGATGTTTTAAGAGTTGACCAAGTAAATTGTTATAGGATAGTGTAAATTTGAAAATCATGACCTTAACTCTAAACGTGATGGGAGGGACCATGATAGGGAACCAAACACAACTAAGAGGAGGCATTTGTCTTTGAGCATAGCCTTGGCACGTGTTTTGGGTAATTTTAAGTTGCATTCAAAGTATCCAAGAGTTTTGATGAAGTCAAGGGAGGCAATAGAAGTTGCTGACCCTTCATCAATCAAGGCACACTTGAATTGAATGTCACCAATTTGGACACTACTAAATAAAGGAGGATCATCCGCACGCAGTAAGATTTTGTTGAGGATCATATAAGCAATAAGAAATTTAAGTGAGAGTGAGGCATCCAAATTTTTTTTGACTTGAATGGACATTGCTTCACACTGTTAAAGGATATTATGCTTAGACCTGGGTAAGGCAGTTTCTTTCCCCATAGGTGGAGGTCGAGGGATGTTCATTTTGAATACAAACTGCATCAATCGATTGTGATGATGAAGGGAAGCCCTCATGAGTTCAAGGAAAATAATTTTAGAGGGGAGGTGAGAAAATTATTCAATAGGGTCCCACTCATCATATCCTAAGGGAGCTTAACCAGACTGAGATAAAGGTGCATAATGTTGAATCAAATCAGCTAAAGGAGGGTCTGAAATGCATTTAAACTAAGTAGAAAAATAATTGTTTGGTCTTGGCTTGGTCGATGCACTGTGGTTAGGGAGAATAGCCTGCATTGAGATAGTCAATGGAGTCTATTGCATAGGAGAATTGAAAACTATTTGCATCAAGCTAGTCAATGCAATAGTTTGCGAGGAAGTGGTGGTACAGGACTGCATCGAGCTGATCAATGCAGTAGTTGAAGGATTGGGAACAGGTACAAACTACTTAAAGTTAGTTGATGCATTCGGTTCTAGTTTGAAAATAGTTGAATGTATTGGGTTGATTGATGTAGTAATTATTGGGGGGTGAAAACTAACAAACTATATCATGGTGGCTGATACAATGAGAGGACTACCATAAGGTATATAGGTGTTCAATATAGTTGGAACTGTCGATGACTACATTGAGCGGGTCAATGTAATCATAGGAGCAAAGTGGGTACTGATTTCTATATACTATATCCAAAAAAGAAATGGATTTGTCTTGAATAGTTATGTAAGTGGGAAAATTAATATAAGTAAAATGTGGATAAGGATCAATGTAAGAGACTACATGCCTAGTGGTTTTCATGTTGGCCATGTTTTCATCATTCGTATAGTGAGGGTCAACTGAATATTTGACAACATTGGAGGTAGGAAGTTAAGTAATAGTAGTTTGATGGTTTGGAAGTGGATCTTTATAGATGGCAATGTGAGCATTACCTAATTGAGAGCATCATGCTTGACTTTGGAATCATTGGCCCTAACTACCTTGTCATGGGCTCATTTACGATCACATATCATAGTTCTGTGATCGCAATTGGGACCAAGGAGATATTCAAGAGCAAATTTCCTAAGTGGCCTAGATGTTGCATAAGAATGTCCCCAACTTGCATGATACTAACAAAATTTTTGGGGATCATACCAATGTTTGTTAGGGCAAGAAGGATCAAGTTCTTTAGTTGAAGGTTTAGGAATACATTTTTTGGATTTTAGCTAGCTAGAGGCTTGTGGATGTCAACATTGTTCCATACGCTGATAAAGAGGGGAGAGGCTAGAAGGGACTTCCTATGAAAGGTTGGGAAAGAGTTGCTCCGTTGGAGCCACTAGGAAAAATAGCATGGATGGTTTGTGTGGAATCATAAGTGTCCATAACACCATCGTTGGTAGCATGTTTGTTTTTAGATTTTATAACCATGCAAGTTCCCAATGTAGGTTGGGAAGGCTCGAATTGTCTTGTGAGAAAGTCTTGGCATTTAGCTTGATCGAGGGCTTCTTCCAAAGATTTTGGAGAGTCCTGACTCTATATTGAAGTTTAAGATGGAGAGTATTAGTAAACAAATGGAAGAGGTTGTCTTCTGACATGTGTTTGACCTTGTTAAATAAGGCTTTCCAATACTTAATGAATACTTGGGCGATTTCAGATCCCACCTATTTGCAATTAATGAAATGAGCTAAGCCATTTTTAGGGAGATTGCTGATCTTAAATTCCTAAACCAATGTGTTAACTAAGTATTCTAAGCTAGATATAGTACTAGACTTAAGTTGATTGTACCAATCTAGAGCATCACCTGAAAAGGTTTTATCTAGAAGTTTGGTAGCTGCAAAAGTGTTTAACTTGATCCAACATTTGTAAAGGTTACCAAAAGCTTCCAAATGCAATGCGAGATCAGTAGATCCATTAAAGGTGATAGCAAGCGTAATACCACATATGTCTATGTTTACAATTTGAGGAATTAATAGTTCATTTTGGAGATTCTTGATTTTTTTTTAAGGAGTGGGGGTTGTGGAATAATATTATCATGTGCATACCTAAGGCGGGGTTGGGGAGCATTTGGGTTTTGCACTCCCCATTGGGATTTTTGAGGAAGATTTTACAATTGCAAGAGTTGATTTTGCATCTACATCATTTGATTGGCATTGTTAGTTTGGAAGGTAGTCATTTGATTCATGGCTTGCAACAAGATTTGATTAGTATTAAGAGCTTGTTGATTAGACGAGGCAGTTTGAGATGCACTAGCAGTTGCGTTAACATTAGTGTTAACAATGGGCACTTTTGATATGCCCACTAAAAGAAAGACCTGCCATGTTAGTAGAAATACTAGGCATGGTGGAGGAAGAAGAGGGAGGAAGTCATGTATTGGCTTGCCCCAAATCCTATATAAAAACTGTGGAGGTGAAGGGGGACATCCTATGTGAGGTCCCATCATGGATATATAGATTATTGTAGGGTCTTTGCCCCTATGCTCAAGATGTTCATTAATGAAAATGATCATTTCGACAATATACTCAAGATCACCCTCATTTTCTACATTAGCTATGTGTGGGGGATAGTTCGGTCGATCAAGAGTTTGGGAAGTAATGAGTGACTCATAGTTTGTAGTCCTAGTAGTTACATGACAATTGTTTTTATCTTGGTTTTCGATAATGCTAAAATGAGACTTAGGAGCTTTGTGGGAATTAGTCAAGTCCATCCTGTTGTGTTGTGTTCTCTGTTTAGAATTAGTAAAAATATAGTGCATGATGGCAAGTGAGGGTAAACACTTAAATGCGTTGGGCAGTGTAGTAAAACTACATAAAATACACTATATCGGCTAACTCAATGTAGTCAATAACTAAAACATTGATAATAAAATTGTATCAAGTAGTTCGAGGAGATTAGGTAGATAAAAAGATGAAACATAGAGTTTGTTAGACTGTCCGACATAGTCTATAAGGAACATTGGAAGATAGATAGTAAGAGAATTATATCGATTCGTTCAAAGTAGTTTGTTATGGGAAAAGTGAAAATAATAGGGAACAAACTATATTAAGTTGTTCAATGTAGTCTATAAATTAAATGATTTTAAGATGATATATAAATAATGTCTCAAATGAATAGATGCAGTTGGAGATACAAACATAAGGGACAGTATCGAACTAGTCAACGTAGTTTGTTCACATAGGTAATTGTATCAACTCTAGCAGATGCAGTTACAACACAACATAAAATTGTATCGATTTGGTCAAAGCATTCTAAAATACAACATACAAATATCAAGCAATAGGTTTAATTATAATTATCTTTGCTAACTGTTTTTTTGAAAACAAGTTCAAGGAGATGTACTAGGACTTGTTTAATAGTGTGGGCTCTAAAATATACTTACTCATGTGTTGATTCGGGTCGGCGCAATATTTCAGAACACTAACTACATAGGCTAAGCCATCCATGTTGCCCACTAACCTCATTTTCGAGGGTACTGTGAGAGTAACTTCCTTGTTTTATATGCTCCTCTCAAGTGCACCGCAAAACCAAACAGATGGCTTAACTTCCTAAGGTTCACTGAAAAGGGAATTGTAGGCACTTTCAAGATACCAAGAGATACATGGAAACTAAAATTTTGTGCTTATTGTTATACTATGGCTATGAGTATTGGAGCAAGCCCCTCATGCCACGATGTTTGTAAATAGAACACTATATAGCTCTGCACGATAGTCACTAAGTAGTTGGAAAATTGTCGAAACATAATTTTTAGGAAAATCTAAACAAATAGAAAATTAAGTTTGAAATTCAATGTCGAAAAAATTTTTGCAATATTTAATGAATTGAAATAAACAAGAAGCCAATTTGAAGTAAAATATTTGATTAAGCTTTAAAATGAAAAATTAATTTGTTTTGTTTATTATTGAAAAGTAAACAAACAGAACTATATCGACGTTGGTTAATGCAGTTGTACACAATACAAAACTATATCGAGTTGATTGATGCAGTCTGTGCAAACAAAGAATCATAGACAAGGGCGAAACTATATCTCATTGTTTGATGCAATTTGTTGGAAAAAAAAGAATACAAAATTGTATCGTATTTGATCGATATAGTTGAGTAGAAGAATAGAGTTGAAGACAATTGTATCGTGTCTAGCCGATATAATTGTCTAGAAAAGGTAGAAAATGTTATAGAACTATATCATGTTATTCAATACAACTGAATGGAAATAAGGTTGGATATAGAATCGTATTGTGTTATCAATACATGTTGCTGAAACAGAAATAGAGACATAACTATATCTAAATGTTCAATATAGTTCATTGAGGATAAAATCACGATAGAGCTATATCGCATTGTTCAATATGGTTTGTCTAAAAGAAGACTGCTACAAAATTATATTGATTTTTTCAATATAGTTGGCTGTCAAGGTGAAGGGAATGGTAAGCTTCACGTCGAGTTCACTAGAATGTATGCAATGGGCAAGGACTTGCGTGCAACTATCCTATCACTAAGATTCGAACTCTAAGAAAGTTAATCAAAAAGAGCCCAATGATAATTATTTAAGATACAACCAAATGGATCCACAGACTAGCAAGAGGAGCACCTACAACACAATGTCAAAGGAAAGGGTTCCAAAACCTTTAGGCCAATAACACAATGAAATATCTCTAACTAGATCTTTGTTTGTGATCAGTGTAATATTTAAAATATGCAATGTAAGAGGGAAGGGTTAGAAACATCAAAACATCAATTTAGGCAAATGGGGGCCTAGGCTACCTAAAATAGATAGATGGCAAGTTCAAGCAATTATATAGCCACACTAAGTATAAGTGTAGAAAAAGCTTAGATAATGATACACATTCATTTAATAAGCAAGTATGCAACTTATATGTAATGTCACAAAATGGGATGATTCAACCAAAAAGGGGTTTGCCCCAAAATCCACAATTTCTGAATTCTGAATTTAAAAAAATTAACAGACCCTAGCTATTGTAATTGCACCTCCAAACTGAAAATTAACTCCAATTCACCTTGAAATAAATAACAAATAAATACCTTATGAATTTGGCCACCAATGGCTCTTACCGCAATGAAGAAAGACCCTGAAATGAATGTTTCAATCCTCCAAACCCTAGCACCACACTCGTTGAATTGAAGTCCTTTCCCACTGTAATCCTTGCTTAAACTTAGTCTAATCTAATCAACAATATTCAAAAAATTACTGCAATAATTAAATCTGAATGAAACCCTTGTAAATTTGCCCTCAACAAATATTTCCTACAAACTATTGAAAACTGTTGAAAACTTCAAAAATTCATAACTCCCTCTATTTGGAATTATGATGCAAATTAGAGCTCAAACTGATCACAAAAATAACGACTATCAAATAAAAATAATTTTAAAATTTTCCTTCCAAGAAATAGTCACTGAAACTTGCTCCAAAATTTTGAAAACCGTAGTTTTTAGAATTTGTCTGTTCAAACATCAAACCCCCAATCCCAAACAAGTCGCCATACTTGAAAAAATTAATACAAATAATAATCAAAAATATTATGCATCAAATGGACATCAAATAGTCCACTAAACCCTCTCAATAAACTCACAAAGTAAATCACCCCACTCTAGGACAAGGAACAAAACTTCTTTTAACAAAAGTGGTGTCAAAAAACACTTTTTGTAAAGTAATCAGTGCCAAATCTGCAAACACCTATTGGGCATGCATCCCAATAGCTTCCTCAAGCATGAAAAAATAATTATCAAATTCAACATATCTTCAATTATGATTTTCACCTTGTATTTGTACCTTCGAAGCAGGGCAAACCATCTTGGGGAGGTAAAATACCTCATAAGCCTCTCTTGCCAATTTTTTAGTATTACTTTTCCTTTCTTTGCTTTAGCTCCCAAGCCAACATTCCTTTTAATTTGAATTTAGGCCTTTTTGAATTAATTAAATAACTTGCCTTGATAAATTAGTAATTAAAATTACTTTTTGGCAAATTAAAAAATTATTTTATAATAGGTCCTTTCTTCAATAATTAATTAAATTGCTCTAATAATTGAAATGATAAAAATCATTTTTCAAGCAATTTACTAATTATAAAACCCCTTTAAATTATCATTAAAATTATCTTAATTTTCCAAATGATTAAAACCACTTTTCAGATAATTCGAATAATTATCCAAGATAGTTCTATTTTAATAATTAATTAAATTACCTTATATTTTCGAATGATTAAAATCAATATTCAAGTATTTTTATTAATTACTAAAATTATATGAAAAGAGGACATTACATTATATCTATTAAATGAAAGAGTTAGGGTTAGAATATACTTACATTGAAGAGCACCCATCGAGCCTCAATCTTCCTCTTGGCCAATGGTGTTTTGTAAGAGATTGTTTTGGTTGTAAGGATCTCAAAGGCTGAATCAAGCTCTAGGCTAGAAGGACTCCTCCCAATGAATCTCCAAGACTCAACAAGACAAGATTTCCTTCAAGACAAGATCCTAAGCAATAACTCCTCCAAATATAGATAAGGGCAGAAGTGTGAGTAATAACAAATCAAAATGAATCTCTTTTAGAATGAAATGGTAACTTGTATTTATAGTGATCAATAACCCTAATCCATCTTGAAAGTTAAGCTGACATCATCAACTTGCCACGATGTAGTTCAAAATGAACCGACCAACCTCTAACTATGTCAGCGTGGTCGATATAGTTATGAAGATTAAGCCGACATGTTCAGAACTGCATCGATCAAATCGATGTGGTAGGGAAGGGACAAGTGTCAAATAAGACTATTGGATCGAGTCGATGTAGTAGGAAATATATGTACTGATATAGTTGGAGGATGTAAGATAGAAGAAGATAAGTAGAGGATCAAGTTTACGGAAAGCTAGAATGGATATAGGAATCATAGATAGACAACAATATCTCTTGCAAATGACCAAATCCTTGCCCACCCATTTCCCGGTGCACCCTTTAAGATGTGCACTCAAGGAGATTGAAGCTCGACAAGTAGCTGCAAGAGAAAACGTTAATAAATAATAAAGTAAAAAATATTGTGTATACACATTGGTCGCCAATGGGACCTATTTTTCCTTAATCACACTAATTTGGCCTCAATTTGAAATGGATTGGGGTGATCATGAATGAATGTTCCTCAAAATTTCTGCATTTTCCCTAGTCTCAAGTGGATATGGTGATGTTGTGGTGTTGTTGGCTTATAATCCTCCTAATCACAAGTAAAAAAGACAAAGTGGTGGTTTGATATGCTCGAGTCACCAATACGGCTTACGTTGCCCCAATCACACCACTTTGACCAAAATTTAAAGTGAATTACATTGATCATGGATACATGTGCCCCAAATTGTCCACATAAAAGTTGTAGTTGTAAGTGGATATGGTGTGTTGTGTCACTTTTGGCCTATAAGGGAACTAATCACAAGTAAATTTAACATAAATGGGTTGTTGGATGTGCAAGGGACACCAATACGACTTATGTTGTCTCATTCACACTGTTGAGCACAAGTTAAACTGAGAGGGGGGTGAATCAGTATTAGATATTCTTTTCTTTTCTAACACTTAATTACTTATTCCAATAAAGATATTCAAAACAATCAAATCACAAAATAAGATAACACAATGCAAAGTGACACCAAATATACGTGGAAACCCTTTCAAGAGAAAAGCACGGAGAAATTTTTGTCAATATAAATATTTCTAGGCACCAACCTACTAGAGCACCAACATCTTTCATCGAACACCAATTCAACAAGAGACACCAATCTCTTCAAAACGAAGGCACCAACATTCTCACAAAAATCCCTCTTTTATCTCTGATTTGTTGTCAACACAACGGATAATAGAAAACTGTTTTATCTCCTTTTTGCTTTATCTCTGATTTGGTGTCAACACAATGGAATCAGTATTAGATATTTTTTCTTTTCCAACACTTAATTACTTATTCCAATAGATATATTCAAAACAATCAAATCACAACACAAGATAACACAATGCAAAGTGACACCAGATATACATGGAAACCCTTTTAGGAGAAAACCACGGAGAATTTTTTTGTCAATATAAATATTTGTAGGCACCAACCTACTGGAGCACCAACCCCTTTCGTCGAACACCAACTCAGCAAGAGACACCAATCTCTTCAAAATGAAGGCACCAACATTCTCACAAAAATCACTCTTCTATCTCTGATTTGTTGTCAACACAACGGATGATAGAACACTGCTTTATCTCCTTTTGATTCGATCTACACTTGAGTGTTTTCATTGCTATGCTTTGCCTTATACTTGTTGGATTTTTCTTTTCAATATTCTCACAAAAATCTGCTTTCAAATATTTATGTTCTTTTATTTCTTCCACTCTCGAACTTACAAATTTGCTACTCGCTATGCACTTATTTATAACCCACGAAAAGCCACAAATTAAAGTCGTGACTCTTCAAACGAAAAGGTCCATTCGAACGGTCACAACTCCTCCAAATTAGGTCAGCCAAGGTTGGGGACCATTTTAGCCTTAAAAATTGCCTTGAAACGTTTGCCATAATTATCTCTTTAAGCCCGTTAGTCAATTTATCTCCAATTCCACGCTAAGATATGATCGTTATATGCATGATTAATTGCCTCAATCAAATTAAATATTCTTTATTTAATTTAATTCTTGTATCGAAATACTTTGTCATCAATCAAATTCACAATTACCCTTTGACATCAATGACAATATTTTCAACACACTTTTTTGTCCTAAATTCGAAATGAATTTGGGGCGATCGTGCACAAATGTATCTAAAATTGTTTGCATTTACCTTGATTGCAAGTGGATATGGTGTTTTTTTAATCTCTTTTGGCCTATAAGGGACCTAATCATAATTAACATATGACAAATATTTGCTTCCTGTTGACGCAGTGGATTGCACTCGGGGCAGGACGCCTAGCTCCTGCCTTCCACACGTCAAAATGGAAACTCCCCTCTCGCTTGTGGGACTGGCGAAGCTGGAGGAGAGAGTCTCTAGATAAGGGCTAGCTCCCTTTGATGCATCTGAGTTGTTCCAATAAGTGCTAATACATACAAAAATATATGGAAAACAAAACCTACTCTAGGAGGGTGATGCACCAAAATGACTCGACCTATTCACACTCACACTCTGAACCATAAGACACATACATACACTTTAACTGGTAAAAGGACCAGACTGCAGGGAGCTTAACAGGGAGGCTTTAATGGAACACACAGAAGCAGGGACTCACCATAGGTGCTGTAGGAAAAGCACACTGTGTAATGACTTCCTTCTGTCTCTACGCTCCAAGTACAGCTCTTCTTGTCACCCGCAAGAATGACGCCTTATAGATACCAGATGCGTTTGTGTCAACCCTATGAAAGCATTAGGAACCAATGACTAAACACAAGACTAACACTCAGACACACAGATATATCTAACCAGAATAGAGGTAAAAATGCGTTTTATTGATTTCAGGTGAAAATTTGCCAGGGCTTCGCCTTACAAATGTGAAAAAGATCCTTCTTCAAATGACAAGTCTACAATATATAGAGGAAGAAAGGGGGCCTTTTGGCGCCTTTTTTACAAATGACCCATGCGCCTTCCGATCATTGGGAAGAGCAAGCCGCTTAAACATATATGACAAATTATGGGCCGCGTTGTTTGTCTGCAAACAAGACCGCTCCTTCAAGGCGATTATGTGGCTTGTCTGCTCATTAATGCAAAATGAAGAAATCAGGTCATGCCGTTAGCCGTTTGTGCCTCTTGATGATCAAATCGCAGACACTGTATCACCTGCTAGAGTAACTGCTTGAGTCGACGCCTTCTTTCGCCGCTTGGACTGCTTTGTCCGTTTTTGCACTTGGTCCTTCTACCTTTAAGCCTTTGAATTCCTTCGGGTTCGCGCTTAAGTTTGCAAAGATCAACAGCTACTTCACTTCCACAAATTTTACGTCCTTGGGTCCGTCGTTCTTCTTGACAATTTATTCGTGTCTTTCCCGCTTGCCTTGGTTGCTTTCCATTGATTCCAATATGTGACACGTGGCGTGTTCCGCTACTGAAACAGGTAGGACACGTGGCAGTGTCCCTTGAATTTATAAAAGCTTCAAACACCTTTGGAGAGTTATGCAAAAAATGACGCGTGGCGGCTTCCACTCTCTTTAACAGTTCGTCGGGGCCCAACACAGTGCTCATGGGACAAAAGGGAGAGACGACGGGTGTTGACACTTGTCGACTTCCGCCGAGCCTTGCAGGGGATACGTGGGGCATTCCACTTCTTTTAGAGAAAACATGTCAAAGCCTCCCGCGGTTGCCATTTGGCGCTTTCTGCACTCTGGCTCCTTTGGCCCTCAGGGGCTACCTTTTGGCCGATCGTTGGCTCCTTCGGCCCTTTTCTGGTTGGCGCTCAAGCATTTAAAAAATCAAACGACTATTCTCCTGCTTAAAAAAAAAATGGAGTTCGCGGGCCCGTTGTTGTTTGAAAAACAACGACTAGTCTGTCGTGCTTGATTTTGACGTCCTCGGCCCTGTCACCCCTTGGACCTTCTGTCGGCTTCCCACTTCGGCCTTTTCTGTGGACTCTTTTCCTTCGGATTTCTTCCCCGCGGGTTTTTTTTCGCGGACAATTTTTCCGCAAACAAAAAGTCCGCGAGAATTGTCTTGTCACCTTTTTTGGAGTTTTCCCCGAGTCCTTTTGAGCTCGCGGCTTCCCGAATTTCTTCGGACTTTTTGTCCGAAGGAATTCCTTCGGAAAAAAATCCGAAGAAATTATCTTTCCTTACCTTAGCCTTTCTGCGCGTTTTGAATTCCTTCGGCTGCCTTCAAAGTGCCCTTCGGGTTTATTGAAAACGACCCTTCCGAAGGGTGCTTTTGCCAACCAAGTGCCCTCCGCAAGGGCACTTGTCCTTCGGGAGGCTCTCTTGACTTTTTGCATTGAACTGCTCCTTTGAACCAAGGCATTGAACTGAACGTTGAACCAAGCGTTGAACCAAAATGTTTGAACCGAGCGTTGAACCAAAATGTTGAACCGTTTGAATCGAGTCGAGCCTTTGAACTTTGCCGATGAACTTTGCGTTGAACTTTGCCGATTGAACCAAGGCTTTGAACCGAAACGTTGAACCAAGGCATTGAACCAACACATTGAACCAAGACGATGAACCGACTGAGTGAACCGAGTGATTGAACCATCCGATTGAACCGAAGCATTGAACCAAAATGTTGAACCAAGCCGATGAACCGTTTGATTCAACTAAGGCTTTGAACTTTGCCGATGAACCGAGGCATTGAACCATGGCATTGAATCGGTTCAATGGTTCAAAGATGCTAACCTTGTGAATTTTTTAGACAGGAGTCCAAAGAAACTTTGCAAAACCTTGCACTCTTTGAACTAGTTCTTCATGTGCCGAAAGACTCGCCTGCAGAGTTCGTAGAAAAATCTTCTTTGCAGAATCCGTAGAAACTTCACCTGCAGAGTCCGTAGAAATGGACCTGCAAAGTCCGTAGAAATTCTTGTGGAGTCTGTAGAAAATCCTAGACTTGTGCGAAATCAAAAATGAATTGGCCTAGAACAGTAGGGGAAGAAGGGTACCGATTTTTGGCCTGTTGGACCAAAAATGGTCAACAAATTGGTGACTCCCAGGGGAAGCATTCCTGCTATGCTTTAGAAGCCAGTTGCCTCGAAGTCCATTGGGCACGGAGTCAAATTGTAACTTAAAGATCAGCAATAGCTCCGATAAATTCTAGAACCAATCACGAAGATTTACCTCAAAAGAAAACGAAAACACACACAAAGCTAAGAAAACTATTAACATGTGCAAAAGGCACTTAGGGAAAGCAAGAGAAAAGCAAGGGAAATATATACATGATGGAAAAGGTGGTCAGTGGTAATGCTTAAGATGCATCCCATTAACTGGGATATGCAGTTCTTCACCATCCAACCTGGAGAGTTGGAATGCATTATGTTGCTTGCATTGAGTGATTACATATGGGCCACTCCATAGGGCGTCGAACTTCGCATGCTTTCCAAGCTTAGCTCGGTCCTCATCCCATTTCAAGACAATGTCTCCTTCAAAGAAACCTTTTGATGAAGATTTCTTGTCAAAGTGTCTCTTCATTTGTTGTTGGCGGCTGGTCATAGAAGCCATAGCCCGATCCCTTGACTCTTGGAGCTCCATCAGCTCGCATAGCCTAACCTCCATGCTATTTCTTTCTTCTAATTGCAGCTGGCGAGCGAGGTCCAAGGCTGGCAACTCAAGTGAAATGGGGAGCTTAGCTTCCCTTTCATAGACGAGCGTTTATGGCGAGTTACCAATTGCCCTCTTCGGGGTGACCCTATATGCCCACAGGGCTATTTTTAACTTGGCATGCCAAGTCCTCTGATTCTCCTCCATGGTTCGCTTGATGATCCTGATCAAGTTTTTATTTGTAGATTCAGCCAGCGCATTCCCCTGTGGGTAGTAATTGGATGAAGTGCTGAGATATATACCATATCTCAGCGCCCATTCACTTGTTTTAGTTCCCAGAAAAGTTAACGCGTTATCTGAGATTATGGTTGCTGGAAACCTAAACCTTGCCACCAGGTCCTCATAAAAATCCAGGACCGCACTTCCATTGGCCTCCTTCAGAGCAACAGCCTCTACCCATCTTGTGAAATAATCCATGGCGGTCAGGTCCCACTTGTGTCCAGCACTGGAGGGAGAATTAATCATCCCTATGAAGTCCAGGTCCCATTGCATGAATCACTGCTCTACCTGAATACACTGTAAAGGCATGGCAGCGAAACGTTGCTTCCCATCAAAAAGTGCACATTTCTGGCACTTTCGTACCCAGGCATGGGTGTCCCTGAAAATAGTAGGCCAGAAGTAACCAGCTCTCATTATCTTTGCCGTTGTAGCCCTAGGAGCAAAATGACCGCCGGCTGGCCCATCATGGAACTCAGACAACACCCTGTCGACCTGATTTAAAAGGACATCTTAAAAGGACTCCTGAGAAATCTTTTTGAACAACACTTCATCAATCAGGACATAAGGGAGACACTAGAGTCTGAAATATCTCCTCTTGGTCCTATCAAGGCCCTGCAGGCACTCACCAGTGAGAAGGAAATGCCTCACGTCTAATGTCCAATCCTTCATGACAGTTGGTTCCTCTGTTGTAGCTGCATCATGAATTAGCAGACTGTCCTCTTTCTGCTGCTTAAAGTCTGCAGCAAGGTGTTCACACAGGACTCTTCCTCTTACCAGTTTGGTGATCTTGATATCCACATCATATTCCATCACCTTAGTGATCCACCCTGCTCTCTTTTCATTCAGGTCTCGATTGATCAACAAATCCTTGATGCCGGGACGTGGGACCATGAGGTGGATTCTGCTATTGGACAGCTTATACCTAAATTTTTTCAGACTCCGTATGACTGCTAGGACTTGCTTTTCCACGTGTATCTGAGCTCAAAACCCTCTAAGCCTTGGCTAAAAAATGCAATTGGTTTCTCAAGATTATCATCACTTGCTTGGGTAAGCATGGCGGAGATTACCTCTTCATTGCCAAAGGTGTAGAGGTTGAAATCTTTGGTGAAATCAGGGCTGATCAAAGTAGGAGCCCGGGCTATGGCCTGCTTGATTTCTTCGAAACAGTCTTTTCTTTGTGCTGTCCATGTGAACTCCTCACCCTTTCCTAGCATAGAGGTCAATGGCTTAACCACTTCCGCAAAATTCGAGATAAATCTCCGCATGAAATTTATCTTGCCAAAGAAGCTTTGCAGTTCTTTCTTGTGCTTAGGCAAGGACAGCTCCAAGGTGAGCGAACTCTCTCTGGATCAATAGTCTAGCCTTCCGAAGAAACAATGTGACCAAGGAGCTTCCCCTCATGGATAGCGAACACGCATTTCCTCAAATTGAGAGAGATATCGAACTCTCTACACCTCTCAAAGATTTGCCTGAGGTGTTTCATGTGTTGGCTCGCTTCTTTGGAGAAAATTGTCACATCATCAAGATATACCAGCACAATATTATTTATCAAGCCTTGAAAGGCCATGTCCATAGCTCGTTGGAAGGTGGCACCAGCATTAGACAGTCCGAAAGGCATTTTCCTGTAAGCAAACATTCCCCACTTGGTTGTGAAGGCTGTATTGTGCTGGTCACAGTCTTGCACCAAAATCTGGTTGTATCCTGAATACCCATCCAGGAGGGAGAAACGCTTGCTCCCTATCACCATTTGAAAGATCTGCTCCATGCTTGGGAGAGGATAATGGTCTTTCAAAGAGACTCTGTTGAGGTCTCTCAAATCGATGCACAGACTGATCTCCCCATTCTTTTTCCGGACAGGAACAAGATTGGCCAGCCAAGAAGAGTGTTTGATTGGAAATATTATCCTAGACTCAATCAACTTGGTGAGCTCCTTCCGCATGAGAGGCTCAATCATTGGGTTGACAGGCCTCTGTTTCTGCTTGATTGGCTTGGCGCCTTCTTCCAACTCAATGGTATGCTGGGCCAAACTTGGGTCAAAACCCTTCAAATCGCTATACTCCCAAGTGAAGATATCGACAAATTCTTGGCACAACAAAATGAAGTCCTATCTTTCACGGTCCGTGCACACTTTTCCAAGTGCAAGCAACGTATCCTTGAATATTTCCACCTTCTCATGGTGCTCCTCCTTCGTTGCAATGCATGCCTTGTCGCTTCTCAATTGGTCATCTCCATTGAAGATACTCTCTAGAGTGACCAAACCTTTAGGGAGCTTATTGTTCTTCAGCTGAACAATTTGGCTACCATATTGTTGTTGCAGCTTAACTTGGTTTTTTGTAGCAAACTCAGCTTCTTTCTGCAAGAAGAGTGCTATTTGATGATCGTTGTTGAAGACCTGCCAGTTGGTGACGTTGTCAGGGACAGAGGGCTGAGTCACTACCTTGAAGTGACGTGAGTTGTGGTCTCGGCCTATCTCCTGAGGGATATCGAACTGGGCACCAACTGCTGCCAGCGTATCTGCTTGCTTGTTCTGCTCTCTACGAATGGAGGAAATATTGAAAGCAAAGAAATTTTCCACTAAGTCCCATACCCTATGTTTGTAGGACTTCAGTAAAGAATTCTTTGTCAAATTCTGGCGTCTTCCCTGTTTGACAATCAGCTCACTGTCACAAAAAACTTGCAGCTCTTTGATTCCTCTTTTCCTCACCCACTCCAAAACGTGGATGAGGGATTCATATTCCGCAACATTGCATGTGCAGGAAAAATGGAACCGGAAAGCTGAAAAGTACCTCTCCTTTGAAGGAGAAATCAACACTGCTCCACCACCAACTCCCAACTTACTTCTTGAACCGTCAAAGAACAGCTACCATAGACTTGAGTTTTCCTGGCTGGCTTTCATCAGATTTGGTACAAAAGTACCCTCTTCATGCATGCAATAAATTCCAAGGCCCGCCTCTATGAATTTGTAAGGATCATGCTCGAAGTTGTCACTCCCCCATTCATCTAAGAGCAGGTCTGCAACTCCTTCAAGGAAAGAGGATGGAGATTGGTCTACTTGGAACTCTTCTTGGTCAATGATAGCGTAACTGACATTTGCTGCCTTAAGCGAATATCATTCCAGATGATCTCTGTGGAGTGGCTCGGATTCAATCTTAGCTTTTGTCCCGTACTTGGTTCTAAAAACCAAATAAGACCAATTCGCTGCTAACTGCCTATCTTGGATGTAAAATCCCTGGATAAGCGGATGGCAAAGTAAGGAGGGACATCCGCCACTACCACATCATGAGGAACTGAGAAAATTGGGCAAGCGTGTAGTGTCAAGCTCAAACCTCTCACCACCCCAACTATCTTTGCTGGTGTTCCATCCAGCTGCAAGACTCCCTTAGTCATTTCTTCATATTTCAAGCCCAGCTTATCGGCTATGCATTTGGGCATCACCGAAGTGATTGCCCCACTGTTAATGATGCAATTGTGCACCAAGAAATCTCTTATGACCAAGAACACATAAAAAAGAGGAACATTTTCCTCTTTCCTGACCTGGCCTGAGGTGGAAAGCTGTCCATTCGTCATCAAGACATTATCAGCCTTTGTTGGGACAGCTTGTTCATTTAACTCATGCAATTCCTTTTGTAACATGTCCTTTTGCCCCAGTATTGATAGTGAATCCCACAAAAAGATGTTCATGTGCAGCTTTTTCATCTGGTCAACCACATTGACTCGAGGGTTGCCTTCCTTCAAATTTTTTTTGGAATTATTTACAACCTGAGGTGCAGGCCGAGGAGTTGAAGGTACAACCGGCGGTCTGAAGCTTGGGACCGTTTGATTTACATGAGATGAAGAAGGTATTGCTGACGTTTGGGCAACAGCCTGAGTTTCTTCCATTGCTCTTCTTTTGAATCTTGTGTTGACTGCGACACAGTCGCCCTGATTGTCCGCAGCACCTACGTAATTGACTGAAAAGAATTCACCTTCCAGGTGATTCATGAGAGTAGAATCAGGCTGGGTCTGACTGCTGCTCGTGCTGGGTTGCATTGGAGCCTCAAAACCTTAGAAATGGGCGGTTGCCTGATTGTCTTGTGCATTTGGGTAATAACCCGTCATTTCATTTGTATAAATAGTGTGCTCTTGACCATATCCCATGGTTGAACAACTTAGCTGTTCTTGCACCAGATTGTTTTGAACGAGCACCATAACCTTGGATGATGAAGGAGCGCCTGGATTGTAGCCCTGAAAAGGTCTAGTCTGTGTAAGCTGACCCTGTCCTTGATTGAAATTTTGGAAAGGGGGTCTAGGAGCTTGACCATACTGCTGGTATCCTTGGTTTGGTCGGTTGCTTTGAGCTTGCTGCCTTTTAATAGCCACAAGTTCATTTGACATATTTTGCAACACTCTTGACTTCATGAAGTTCATTGGATGCAGTAGCAGCTAGCTTTTCTATGCTAGGCAGAAGAGCTAAGGTGGGAGCAGCAGTCTGAATTGGAGGCAGCGTTTCAGGGAAAAGTGGCATATGGGGTTTAGGAGCTATTTTTCCAGCTTGCACTAAGCAATTTTCAGCTGCTATAGCTATGTCATAGGCGGCAGGCAGCGCATGTCCTCCCATGGACTGTATCATAATAGCAATATCGTTGTTCAATGCTCTTAAGTAATACAAGAAAGCATAGCTAGGAGTCGGTCTTACCAGAATGGGGATTCTATCCCATGTCTTCTGAAATCGAGTGTTGAAATCCTGCATGTATTCATGTGGGGCTCTTTTCATAGTAGTCAACTGCTCGACAAGTGAGAGGTGGTCGCTCTTTTCCCCAAAACGGTCCGTCAAGTGAGTGTCCAATTCATTCCAGGAACCGATTGAATTTATGGCTAAAGTCCCATACCAGTCCAGGGCTTTGCCCTTGAGAGACAAAGCCAGCAATCTGGTTGCAATATTATCCTCAATAATATTGTGAATATTGCAGAGGTTAGCAACATTTTTGATGTGTTCGATAACTGTAATGGGCCCCTCTCCATCAAAGGAAGGCACACTTTTGAGGACCGCTTCTGAAATTGGGTCATAACGTTGGAGATTCAAATGACTCTGACCACGAAAAGTCACAAAGGGTAATGCCATAGCTATGACCGAATGTAACCACGGCCTTCTTGCGTAGGTGTTCTTTATAGCAGGTTTGGGAAAGTGGTTTGCTGAATAAAGATGGGTCCTCTCAAACCTCAATCGCTTTGCTGAGTTCAAAGGCAATTCAATGAATTCAAAAGGGACACCCTTAAAAGCAAACCGTGTGGTGACTTTAGGCATAGGAAGTCAGACTGGTCTTTGATTAGAGACTGAAGCTCTTAACAGTGGAGTCGCCAGATGCTGAAAATAGTTGATTTGCTGTAACAGGACCAACATCAATCCTGAAACTTTATTGAGTGTAAAAACTGGGTCCCACTGGGCGTGCCAAAAACTGTTGATGCAGTGAATTGCACCCGGGGCAGGACGCCTAGCTCCTGCCTTCCACACGTCAAAATGAAAACTCTCATCTCGCCTGTGGGACTGGAGAAGCTGGAGGGGAGACTCTCTAGATAAGAGCTAGCTCCCTTTGATGCATCTGAGTTGTTCCAATAAGTGCTAATATATATATATATATATATATATATATATATATATATAATGGGAGGGTGAAAAGGGAGAAGGATTATAGGAAAACAAAACCTACTCTAGGAGGGTGATGCACCAAAATGACTCGACCTATTCACTCACACTCTGAACCATAAGACACATACATACACTTTAACTGGTAAAAGACCCAGACTACAGGGAGCTTAACAGGGAGGCTTTAATGGAACACATAAAAGCAGGGACTCACCATAGGTGCTGTAGGAAAAGCACACTGTGTAATGACTTCCTTCTATCTCTACGCTCCAGGTACAGCTCTTCTTGTCACCTGCAGGAATGACGCCTTATAAATACCAGATGCGTTGGTGTCAACCCTGTGAAAGCATTAGGAACCAATGACTAAGCACAACACTAACACTCAGACACACACAGAGATATCTAACCAGAATAAAGGTAAAAATGTGTTTTATTGATTTCAGGTGAAAATTTGCCAGGGCTTCGCCTTAAAAATGTAAAAAAGATCCTTCTTCAAATGACAAGTCTACAATATATAGAGAAAGAAAGGGGACCTTTTGGCGCCCTTTTTACAAATGACCCATGTGCCTTCCGATCATTGGGAAGAGCAAGCCGCTTAAACATCATATGATAAATTATGGGCCGCGTCGTTTGTCTACAAACAAGACCGCTCCTTCAAGGCGATTATGCAGCAGACAAAATGAAGAAATTGGGTCGCGTCGTTGGCCGTTTGCGCCTCTTGATGATCAAATCGTAGACATTGTATCACCTGCTGGAGTAATTGCTTGAGTCGACGCCTTCTTTCGCCACTTGGACTGCTTTGTCCGTTTCTGCACTTGGTCCTTCTTCTGCCTTTAAGCCTTTGAATTCCTTCGGGTTCGCGCTTAAGTTTGCGAAGATCAACAGCTACTTCACTTCCACAAATTTTACGTCCTCGGGTCCATCGTTCTTCTTGACAATTTATTCGTGTCTTTCCCGCTTGCCTTGGTTGTTTTCTGCTGATTCCAATAAGTGACACGTGGCGTGTTCCGCTGCTGAAATAGGCAGGACACGTGGCAGCGTCTGCTGAATTTATAGAAGCTTCAAACACCTTTGGAGAGTTATGCGTAAAATGACGTGTGGCAACTTCCGCTCTCTTTAGCAGTTCGTCCGGGCCCACCACAGTGCTCGCAGGACAAAAGGGAGAGACGGCAGGTGTTGACACTTGTCAGCTTCCGCCGAGCCTTGCAGGGATACGTGGCGCATTCCGCTTCTTTTAGAGAAAACATGTCAAAGCCTCCCGCAGTTGCCACTTGGCGCTTTCCACGCTCTAGCTCCTTTGGCCCTCAGGGGCTACCTTTTGGCGGGTCGCTGGCTCCTTCGGCCCTTTTCTGGTTGGCGCTCAAGCATTTAAAAAATCAAACGGCTATTCTCCTGCTTAAAAGAAAATGGCGTTCGCGGGCCCGTCGCTGTTTGAAAAACAACGGCTAGTCCATCGTGCTTGATTTTGACGTCCTCGGGCCCGTCACCCCTTGGACCTTCTGTCGGCTCCCTGCTTCGGCCTTTTCTGCGGACTCTTTTCCTTTGGATTTCTTCCCCGCGGGTTTTTTTTCGTGGACAATTTTCCTGCAGACAAAAAGTCCGCGAGAATTGTCTCGTCACCTTTTTCGGAGTTTTCCCTAGGTCCTTTTGAGCTCGCGGCTTCCTGAATTTCTTCGGACTTTTTGTCCGAAGTAATTCCTTCAGACAAAAGTCTGAAGAAATTATCTTTCCTTACCTTAGCCTTTCTGCGCATTTTGAATTCCTTCGGTTGCCTTCAAAGTGCCCTTCGGGTTTATTGAAAACGACCCTTCCGAAGGGTGCTTTTGCCAACCAAGTGCCCTCCGCAAGGGCACTTGTCCTTCAGAAGGCTCTCTTGACTTTTCGCATTGAACCGCTCCTTTGAACCAAGGCATTGAACCAAACGTTGAACCGAGCGTTGAACCAAAATGTTGAACCGTTTGAATCAAGCCGAGCCTTTGAACTTTGCCGATGAACTTTGCGTTGCCGATTGAACCAAGGCTTTGAACAGAAACGTTGAACCAAGGCGTTGAACCGATGCATTGAACCAAGCCAATGAAACGACTAAGTGAACCGAGTGATTGAACCATCCGATTGAGCCGAAGCATTGAACCAAAATGTTGAACCAACGCGTTGAACCAAGCCAATGAACCGTTTGATTCAACCAAGGCTTTGAACTTTGCCGATGAACCGAGGCGTTGAACCAAGGCGTTGAACCAAGGCATTGAATCGGTTCAATGGTTCAAAAATGCTAATCTTGTGAATTTTTTAGACAGGAGTCCGAAGAAACTTTGCAAAACCTTGCACTCTTTGAACTGGTTCTTCATGTGCCGAAAGACTCGCCTGCAGAGTTCATAGAAAAATCTTCTTTGCAAAATCCATAGAAACTTCACCTACAGAGTCCATAGAAATGGACCTGCAGAATCCGTAGAAATTCTTGTGGAGTCTGTAGAAAAACCTGGACTTGTGCGAAATCAAAAATGAATTGGCCTAGAACAGCAGGGGAAGAAGGGGACCGATTTTTGGCCTGTTGGACCAAAAATGGTCAACACTTCCTACCATGCTTTGATGGATGTAATATCCTCATTTAACGTGGCCTTCTTGGTGGTGCTCTGAATATAATTTTTATTTTATTTATTACAATGCCTTTACCAGTTATTTGACAATTGTGGTTGCATGGATTGCAATGATGGTATTAGAATGTTGATTAATGTTTTTTAAATAGGAAAGGATCTTAGCATTGGTTTTTTTAATATTTAACAAATTATTTCTACAATTTCATGTATTGATTTTAGTAGGAAATGTTTAAGTTCGAAAGTATCAATGTCAAAATATATATTGCAATCCTCGAGTAAGAATCTCCAATACTTGTCAAAATTTAGCCAAGTGCCACAAATTCTATTTGACAAACTGTAGCATTCATGTGTCAAGGCATTGAGAGAAACATCTACATAAGTTGGTAACTTGCCAAGGCATAACACGAAGATCTTTGCATCTTCACCAACCACAAGTAAATGTTGTAATGCTTGTGTGCCTTCACAATTTTATGAAATTGAGGGAATTTCTCAATAGTTTAACAAAATGTGGTCACATGGACTACAATGATGGACTTACTTAAGACATTCAGTTGTGTTTTGTGGTCACATTTTGCATACCTCTATTAGAGTGTTTTCATCTACAACAAATGACAAAGTTTGTTTCCTATCATGCTTTGATTGACGTAGCATGGCCTTCCTCATTGTGCTCCAAATAGGAATTATTATTTTATTTTTAATCAATTGTTTGACAATTGTGGTTGCATGCACTACAATGATGGGATTCAGAGATTAATTGTGCTTTGTGAATATGAAAGGATCTTAGCTTTGATTGTTTTAATATTTCATGAATTACTTTTGTAGTTTAATATATTGTTTTCAATAAGAAGTATTGAAGGTTAAAAGTATCAATGCCAAAATATGTCATCCACGGGTAAAATTCTCCAATACTTGTCAACATAAAAAACCATAATGCTTAGATTGTCGTGTATTCACCAGAGACGTGTTAACGACGTAATGATCTCATCTCTTCACATTGGTTATGAAATTGAGGGAATTTATTAATTGCATTTTAACAAAATGTGGCCACATGGACTATTGACATTTGATTGTGTTGTGTGGTCATGTTTTTCAATATACATATATGTTAAGAGTGTTTGCAACTACAACACATGACAAATATATGTTTTTTTATTGTGTTTTGATGGATGTACATATCCTTATGTTACAACCTTCGATTGTTTGATAAATTAATGTATTAATTACGTCAATATATCCTAATAGAATGAGTGAGTTGACCATAATGCAATCTCAGTAGCAACTTGTGGTAGCATAGAAAAGCCACGTGAATTGTTTGACATACTAATGCAATGATTACATGATATCCTAATGCAACAACTGACAATTTTACTCAATTTCATAACTAACATGAAAGCATGGGAGCAATATCTACTTAAGTCATTGACATATCAAGGAATAATGCCAAGATCCTTGCTTCTTCACGAAACAAAACTATGTCCTAAGTCCATCATTATAGTCTATGTCGCCACATTATGTTGAGTCATTTTGTCAAACTATTCACGTACATTATGTATATTGTGATGAATGCAATGATTACATGATATGCAAAGAATAGCTATAGTGAGGATGACAATGACTACTACAACATGACCTTGTTGGGTATGCTAATATTCTTTTTCTTTTTCTTATAATATGTTATTGGCATTGAAGATTCAAAATTTTGATGTACATGGGCATGTCAAAACGAAAGAGACCACATGGCCCAAGTGAGCAATCAATAGACTTGAAATTTCAACGTATTTATGTTAAAATTTTGGCATGAACGTGTATATTGAAATTTCAACATCAACTCCAATGTGGAAAATTTGACCCAATAGTTTTAACATGCATTTTCACGTTTTTCACCCTCCAAGTCCCCCAATTTCGACAACTAGTGTCAAAATCAACGTTAAATTTTTTATTGAATGTTGTAGTGTTAGTCCAACACCAAATGTCGACCTCCTTTGATCTTCCTCACAGATTCTCATAAGGAATGTAACATAATTAAAATCAACCTATGGAGGAAACTCACAATTAAAGCAAATGATGTATAACATATAAATATGATTGTGGGTATTCTTTGTCAAACGATCACTTACAAAAGAGTGTGGGTAAAATTAAATCTAATTAAGACTTTTATTGTGTAACTATTAGTGTAAATAGTTGGACTCATAATTTACACTTGAAATTTATCATGCACTTATTTACCCAATCATAGATTTCAAATATCCTTTCTTTAAGATGTGATTGTTTCATAAGATCACCTAACTATGTTGTATAGCTGAATGTAACTATTAGTATACATAGTTGGACTCATATCTTACACTTTAAATATGCACTCCTTTACCCAATCATAGATTTCAAATATCCCATGTTTAAGTTGTGATTGTTTCATAGGATCAACTAACTCTGATGTGGTATAGTTGAATGCACTCCAAATAGGTTGTATCCCTTGATAAGAATTGAAGCTTAGTTATGTACAATGGACTAACATGGGGGACTTCATGAGCTCCTAGGAGTACAAATAATTGTGTTTCTATATAGTTAATTGCATCTTTCTCCTTTTGAGATACAATGATAATCTTCCTTAGTTCCTAGAAATACATATACATTATACGACAAAAATTTCTTCCTTGTATAATGATAATTTTCAATTATGTATAATTACAACCTGCATATCTTGATTACCAAGGTTTCCCCTTTCATGGTTTATAGCAAGTTATTTGAGCGTACAAATTAATAAGAGATTTTACACAATTTTCTTGATGTGTTGTCAATCTTTGATGATCAGTGCCTCCATTTCATGCCCCAAAACCATTTGTAGTCTTCTCTAAAGCTTTTTTCTTCACCATTCTCTCTACAATACATGGATATTGTACTTCATTTTCAGTAAGTTAGAAGGCAGTCCCAGTGACCTGTGTGCAAGGGATTTCCAGCCACTAAATTTAGTAGAGACTTTTTTTAAAGCATTTTTGGAGTTCTTTGCTCATCAAATTTGAATTTGAATTCAAACTCAACTCTGGTTACGATGCTAATAACAAGGACCAATCCATTTTACATTATTTTAAATAGAACCTACTACCTCCTTGTCCATGCCCTCTCCAACCACACACCAGGCCTCGCATACCACCCTAACCAGCAAAGATTACCATTAACAGAAAAAGGTTGATTGGTTAAAAAAGAAGTCTCCCTTAGGGGAGGCCATGCCTTCTTCACAAAGCTGACCCCCTCCCAAAACATGTTATAATTTCAGATCTGCAGTTTCTAATGTGAAAAATCAGATCTGGAAAGAATACTTGCTCTAACACAACTTGTCCAAAGTTTCTTAGCAAAATAGAAAATGGTTGCTACCAAAGGATGGAAACCCCATCCCAGGTCAAAATTTCAATAAGTGAAATGGAAAGCAGGTTATGGCTAGTCAAAGAGAAGGCCCTATTTTGTCAATTCACGGGAGCTTTCCCTGACCTAAAACATTTAGCTTATGGGTACAAGAAAATTGGAAACCTGCATGTTCAGCATGATGCCCAAAGCGTATTTCATGGCTATCTTTTCCTCAAATTGTGGTCCTCTACATTCAACTCGACTGAAGACCTCCCAAATATGGTCCCAGTTTGGGTGAGACTTCTACTTCTCCCAAGTGAATATTGGCAAGAGTACTATCCCTACTAAACAGATAGTGTTGTTGGAGAATACATCACAACATCTAACTTCAAAAAGCAATGAGTTCCAAACAACCCCTGAATTTGTCACCATTGACTTGGAGAAGCCATTGTCAGATAGAATGCTACTGGTACATAGGAGGAATTGAATGGGAACAACCAATAGACAGAATATTCAGTTCAAATGTTGATTATGCCATCAACATGGTCATATGGGTTGGGTTGCCCCACCATACAAGACTAGGAACAACAGAAACCAGTAGAACATGTGCAAAACAACAATAAGAAAACATGAGAATAGCATGGCACGAGAGGACAACGAAGGGAATCAAGCACCAATCCACGAAAAAAAACACCCAACTACCACAGGGCCTTAGGGAGAGGAAGAAATCCAAAGAACCTACACAGTAAAAGCCTAAAAGGCAAGCCAACAACTTAACCAGGCAAAGAGGGCAGCACTTCAAATCCCTTTGAGGCACCCAACCATCACAAGTTTGATGAAATCGAAGGTATACAAAGCAACCAAGAACAAATGACAAATCCTCTCCAAGCTCAGGGTTCACAAGAGGGTAAGGATGTGGAAGACATCACCATAGACCAGCCAAAGGGAGTTGACGAAGCCACTCAGAGGCATCTCCAACATAAGCATTGGGTGGAGAAAAAATTAGGTAATCTGTGAAAATCCACAACAGATCAAGCACTTTTCACATCATTAGTAGACTCCTTTGAACCGAGGCATAGATCTAGAGCCACCAAAGGTAAGAACAAGACCCAACAAAAAGCCAAAACCTTCATATTTCCGCCAAAAAACCATCGGAGCATTCCTATCAAAGGAATAAATTAGAGGGTCAAAAGAAGCAGATCAAATCTGGATACAGATGGAGTTTAAAGTAACCCTTCATCACATCATAGGCTCACCCCACAACTCACAAGCAAGGTAATGCAGATATCAGGTAGTTCTAATAGTTTTATTAGAAAGATTTCATTAGCCACTCCTTTTTTCTCCATGATCAAGGACCAATATTTTTGAGTGACCATTGCTGATAGGTAATTATGGCCTGATACAATCCAACAATGTTTAAAAAGAATGTGTTATAAAAATCTTGGAGCTGAAGGAAATGCATTTTTTTTTCTTATAATACAATTTATCTTTTATAAAAATACATTAGTTTGAGTAGAAAGCAATCAAATCACAGCTGCCAAAATTGTCCTGAGAAGAAAAACTAATGTATTGCCAAGGGGAAAAAATAAATGCAATAATACATCAGAAAAGTTTGGTCTGCAAATTCAAATGCATTATAATTCATATGTTACAGCATAAATAGGACATATTGTTATTTATTAGTAATTATACAGAATAAATAATAATAAGATTTTACAATGGAAGTTTATCCAACAGAATCTAAGATTACAGAACTGCAGAGTAATATTTTCACTACTCATTCAACTTGGAATAGAATAAGAAGGCAGCCAAATGATCAACAATCAAATCAATATTTTTGATGGATGCCAAAGAATCAAATAAAAATCTCTAGGAGAGTGCAAAACCCAAATGTTTCTTGAAAAGCCAATGAATTGGGAAGAAAACATAAATAACTCAAATTTGATATTTACGATGCCAAAATATCATCTCAAAGTAAAAATTTCAAATCACTAAGCTCAAGGGAATGAAATTGCTGGTGCACTTGCAGTGGAATCCAGAGGACTAACAGCAAAACTTATCATCAGACAGCCGATAGAACTCATACACTAACAATCGCTCTATAACCACCTTCTTCAAGTTGTTTTGCCAATGAAGCATTTCCAGTTTTGACAATGCGTCCATTTTCCTAGGCATACAAAAAAACTGCAATAAGAATAAGCAACAAACATTTCCATTCACATATGCATTGCATATGGTACTGAATTGGGAACTGTTTAGTTAATTTTGTGTTTCCACTTACTATTATGTGCACATATGTAGGCTTTATATATTCCAGAAGACGTTGATAGTGAGTGATCATCAACAATGCATTTTTAGGATTTAATAATCCATTTACAGCCTTCGCAACATCTTGTAAAGCATCAACATCTAATCCGGAATCAATCTCATCTAGAATTGCTAAATCAGCCTCAAGTACCTAAAAAATAGAAATCAAAGTCCGTCAATCCTACTATTTTCTGAAAAGCAGAAAAAAATCATTGCATGCAAATAAAGTATTTAGGATTACATAAAACTGAAGGGTTCCTGCCTGAATAATTTTATCAACCAATTATACTCCAAATAAAAAACAGATATACAATAGTTATCATTCTTGTTTACCATTAAAAGTAAAATAAAAAGTAAACCATCTTTATTTTATCCTTGAGATTGAAAGTGCCTATCAACCACTCAATCACTAGATCAAGGGCCTTTTGGCACTCGACTGATAGGTTGATGGAAAAGCAATGGCAAACCACATTGGTCGAGGACTTCCCCTCCCGATGAAGGAGATCAAAAGAAGCTTACTGCGAATTCAATGACGTATTAAACAAAATAAGACCCCTTTTTGTTTTTGGTAAAATATGTTAAAAGAGTGTAAAACAAATCTTGTCAAGTCCTATTGAGTTACTGTTACTTTCAGTATGCCTTTATGTTATGTGTCATATATTGTTATATGTGTGTAGTGGGGTTAGTGCCTTATACTAAGTCGGCCCCTTATTTCACATGTTGATAGGTGTATAAATATAGACTATGCCGCTCGCCTTATCATCCAATTCATATTGTATTTGATCAATTTTAGGTGTCTTTAGACACCACCACATATTTGTGTTCTCTTCTTTCCATGCAAAGTTAATTATTTGATCAATTATGGACTTGTGTGTAATATCCCTTTCAGGAAAACAACTTTGAATCTGATTTTATTTTATTTTTGCAATTCTATTCAAATCTGGAATATTATAAAAATAGCAGCTGAAAACATAATATAAACTACTAAACGGAAATCAATAATAACACTTATTCAATTTTCAAAAGTATAGACAGCATGATAAAATCAAAATACCAATGTTACCTAATTTTTCCAAAAAACCCTAACCTGAAATAGCATGGAAAAGCATGAAGACTGATTTTTTTTCCTTTAATTCTCTCAAACCCTAGCTAAAGATGACTCTTGAACAATACGATGAGCTTCTAGGAGGTATGGCAAGCCTCTAAAGTCAACGATTACCCTGCAACAGTCAATGCACAGCCTGGAAGGTTAGCAATCAGGTCCTGCAAGGTGATGCCAACAGTTTGGGGGTCTAGTACCACTGAAATAAATGCCAGAAGTGGGACGCCCAATGGTGGGTAGCTGAAAAACCCTGATTTGTTGCTCTAAAAACCTTTCACGTGAATTTTATAAATGAATAACCACTTTCAACCAACACAAATCTGAAATAACTTGTTTATCTGCACAATTGCAACTCTTGTATGGAGTCACCTCAGAAGATTGGAGGGTTTTCATTTCCAAAATTACAATGGAGGGTTTTCATCCTCAAAAGTAGAAGTTGAAAATATTCTGATTTCAATCATGAATTTTGAATAATAAATAATGAATCCTCTTTTTGACCCCACTTGTCCTTTTATAATTTCATTTTTTTCAATTTCACCCTAGAAACAATTAAAAATACTTTTAATTAAATATTCACTTTTCACCTTCATAATAATAATTACTTTTGGCCATTTAATTAGAAAGTTTATTTTTGACTCCTTTTAATAATAACACCTAAGTGTTCATTTTTTCGCATTATAGAATAAAGTAACTTTGGAAAATTTAAATGAATTATTATTAAATTATTTCCCTTATTAAATTTCCTTAGCCTACGGGAAATAAAAGATAGACTTTGGGTCCTCTGATTTATTTAATTCAAAAAAAATGACATTGCAATCTGTCCTTCCCAAAATTGTTTGTCTTCAAGCAATTGCAAACTAAGATGCTCAAGGATCTCAACACCATCCCATGTAGCATCTGTTGGTAGATCTTGCCAATGTACCAAATATTATGTGATGGTCATGTTCCTTAGTTTCTTCTGCCTAACATCCAAGATGGCTTCAAGGACCAAAATTAATTTGCCTTCATCATCCAAAGGAGGCAACTCAACTGAAGGAATGATATGTTGTCCCAATGCTTTTTTGAGGCATGAAATGTGGAATACATTGTGTCTTGTTGTGCTCTGGCAACTCAAGCTCGTAGACAACCTCCCCAATTCTTTGCTTAATCTTGTACGGGCCATAAAAGCGAGGCTTGAGTTTTTCAGCACCACTTTTATTGAGAGAAGACTATCTATATGGCTGCAATCTCAAGAAAACCATGTCTTCAACCTCAAAAGATCTCTCAATACGGTGTTGGTCTGCATAAAACTTATGTTGATTTTGTGCATGTTGGAGATCTTTTTTAGTATACCCAATATCTCTCAACTTTGTACAACCAAGTCTTTTGCCCTGGGCACTCTATTGTATGTAATAACCAAATCCGAAAAGAAAGAGCATCATAACCATACAAAGCTTTGAAAGAGTCATATCAATGGACATATAATACGTGGTGTTGTATCAATGCTCTCCCACATAGAGCCACTTGACCCAATTTGTTTGTTGCCCTGCTACATAATTCATCAAGCAACCCTCAATCCACTTATTCACAATCTATGTTTGCCCATCTATTTGAGGGCGGTAACTGGTACTAGGAGTCAATTCGATTTCCGTTAAATGAAGAGCTCCTGCCAAAACAAACTAAGGAACCTCCTATCCCTGTCACTTATAATGTTCTTAGGCAATCCATGTAGTCTGAAAACCTCTTTGAAGAACAAATCAACTTGTGGTGCCTTGAACTCGGTTGGAATAACAAAGTGAACATATTTGGTAAGTCTGTCAACTACCACATAAATACAACTCTTACCCTAAACTTTTAGAAGACCTATAATAAAATCCATTGAAATGTTCTCCCACTTTTGATTCGGGATTGGTAGAAGCAGCACCAAACCTGCTGGAAATTTCTATTCTGCTTTGTTTTGTTCGCAGGGAAGACACTCTCTCATATATTGAAGAACCTCTCCCTTGATTCCTCTATAAAAAAATCTATCCCTTATCTGCTTGTAAGTCTTAAAATAACATGGGTGGCCAAGCAAAGATGTATCATGGACAGCTCTCGAGACTTTATTCTTCACTTTTGTTTCAGGGACTAGATAAATTAAATCCTTGCAAAGGATGTGATCATCAATCACCTTATACTTGTCATCTTGTACTTTGCCTTCAAGGATATCATTAGTGAAAACAGTGTTTGCACACTCTGCTATTATGATAACCTTCCAATCAGTAGAGATTTCAAACATAGAGCATAGAAAAGGAGGCTTTCTAGACAAAACATTAGCTACTACATTGTTTTTTCCCTTAACATACTCTATGTCAAAATTATAAGCTTGAAGCTTACTAACCCACTTTTGTTGATTATCATTCAAGTCCTTCTGGTTGAGGAAAAAATTTAAACTGTTGTGATCTGTCTTGATCACAAAACTGTCACAATCCAAGTATTCCCTGAAATTTTTTTAATGCATGCATGATGGCCAACATCACTTTGTCATATATAGAGAATCTGTGTTCTGTATCTTCCGGTTTCCAACTCTCAAAGGCTATGGGATGTCCTTGTTGCATCAAAACTACCCCAATTCCTTCCCCGGATGCATCACACAACACAAATGGAATATAAAAATCTAGGATATCCAATATTGGGCACGAACTCATTACCTTTATGAGTTTGTCAAAGGTTGTTTGGGCTGATTTGGACTAGTTGAATGTTCCCTTGTTAAATCAATTAATGGAATAGCCAACTGTAAGAAACCTTTAACAAAGCTCCTATAGTAACTACAAAGACCCAAGAATCCCCTCAACTGTGACATTGTGGTAGGAAGAGGCCAATCCAATATGGCCTAGATCTTCTCTTGATCAACCTACACTCCTTGGGCATTAATGACATGGCCCAAGTATAAAATTTTAGTCATGTCTAACTCACACTTAGATTCCTTAGCAAAGAGGCTATTATTCTAAAATTTTCAACACTGTATCCAAGTGTTTCAGGTGCTCTTCCCAAGTCTTACTATACACCAAAATATCATCAAAAATACTAAAACAAATTTTCTCAAGTGCTTGCTGAAAATATGGATCATGCATGATTGAAAAGTAGCTAGAGCATTGGTTAAACCAAAAGGCATAACCATAAATTCAAAATGTCCAAAGTGACATCAAAAGGTTGTTTTTGGTACATCCGCATCTCTTACCTTAATTTGATAATAGCCGGATCTCAAATCAATTTTATAAAAATACAAAGCTTCATGTAATTCATTAATCAACTCATCGATCATGGGCATTAGGTACCTGTTTTTTATGATCTTCTTGTTCAAAGCTCAATAATCAATACACATCCACATGGTACCATCCTTCTCCTTCACCAAAACAACAAAAGCAACAAGGGGCTAGAACTAGGCCGAATATGTCCCATCTCTAATAATTCCTTGATTGCCTTCTCAATTTCCTCTTTGAATGTTCTTGGATAGCAAAAAGGAGTAATCATAACAGGTTTCGAACTTGATTCCAACTCTATGATATGCTGAAATCCTCTGTCAGTTGGCAATCCTTGAGGTAAATTACTAAATATTGTGCCATGCTTGTCTAAAATACATTGAATATCCACATGATAAGATCTCTTATCAGTAGATGAAGTTTTATTACTCATCAAGTAATAGGCTGCCCAAGCTACCTGTCTCTTACAAAATGACCTCTCCATTCTTTTAGCCGTGACAACTCTAGGAGCTCTATTGGCCATACCACAAAGCACAACTTCATTTCTGTTATATTTGAATTTCAACTCCATGGTTTGGAATTCTATGTGAATTCCCCAAGGGAATGTAGCCATTGCACCCCTAATACCAAATTTGTTTCTCGTATGCCCACCACATAGAAGTCATCACACACCTTACATTTGCCAAGAGGGATATCCAACCCCTTAACCCTCTTGGTTCATAGAAATAACAAATCCATCAATCACAATAACATTGAACCCCTGAAAATCCTTTGTTTTCAACCCTCTTTGGGCTACCAACCCCTCATAAATGAAATTGTGGGTTGCCCCACTATCAATCAAAATTGTTACCTTATGCCCATTCAACATTCCACAAACTCTGAAAGGATGATATACAGGGGCACCTAACAGTGTAGCAAGGGTTCCACATGAAATCTTTTCTTCTTTAATTTCAGCTTCTGGTTCTTTCTCTTCAACTCCTATTTCAGGTTCCTCTATTTCTAATTATGTATCAAATATCACTTTTATATAATGCACATGTGCTTTTCCAGGGCATCTATGACCCAACTCCCATGGATCCTTGTAAGTAAAGCGTAGTTTCTTTCTTCTGTGCTCATTTCTAGTTTCTGCCTCTTTGCTTGCTTTTGGCAGCTCATTTTGTTAAAACCCTCCTATAGCTAGAATGGCTTCTTTGGTTGCCTGTAAGGTGTTGATTTTGGCTGCCCATAAAGTTTTGGTTTTGGTTGCGCATAAGGTACTGTCTTTGCTGTCCTACAGGGGAAAATATTCCCTTAGGAGTTGATCCAGGTTCAAGGCTCTCTTAATTGCTTCTTGGAGTGACAAAGGGTCAAATGTTTTTACTAAACCCTTGAGAGGTTCAGCCAAGCCTTCAACAAATAATACCACCATGTTTTTTTTAGTTACATCTGGCACCATCACGGATAACCTCTAAAAATCACCAATGTAGTTGTCCACTGTTCCTGTTTGAGTTGGGCTAACTCCCTAAAATGGATCTCTAGATCTTTCCTATCAAACCTTTCAATTAACTTTTAGCTGAATTCTTCCAATGCAGAAATAGATCTGTGTCCTTGGATGACCATGCCATGGTACCACCACTCATATGCTACTCCTTCCAAGTGAAGGGTAGCAAATTTGATTGCCTCTTCTTCATACATCGGATTCAGACAAAAGTGTCCAGATTTTGTAATCAAGACTTACTTGAATATTTGTTCGATCCATGATAAGTAGGAAGGGTAATCTTACCCAACTGTTGTTGAATATCTTTATGTGGCTGATCTCATTGATTTCTCCTACCTCTTTTGGTGTTGTTTTCATTTTTTGATCACAGAGCTCTTTGAAAGTTAGGGCTTGTTGCACTGCAAGGCCGAGTTCTTCATATTCTACATGATATACTACAAATTCATTACATGTGTGAAGTTGTTGAGGCTCTACCTTTTCAAGGTGATCTTTTTTCTATAGGAATTTTGCATGGAAATTTTTAGGTGGGGTGATTGAAACCCGCTCATTCGCTGATGAGCTTCCTTCTCCCTGATTTGCCTTGCTCAAATTCACATTCTACAAACCCTGTGTTATTCCTGCCATGGATTCTCTCAAAGTCATTTGGATTGTTCTCTCCAAACTTTTCTGACCTTGATTGATTATTTCACACAGATAGCTCATTTCATTTGTAGGAGGTGTTTGAGACCTTCTCTTTTCTCTTTGATTATACTTAAATTCCCTTTGATCCTCTTGCATGTGAAATCAGAATTTAATTTTTCTCTAAAGGTTGGCAAGATCATGCTTTGATGCCACTGTAATATTCCTTTCAAAAAAATAACTTTGAATCTGATTTTTTTTAACTTCTACAATTCTATTCAAATCCGAAATATTATTAAAAAAAAACTGAAAACATAATGTAAACTAGTAAACAGAAATCAATCCGAGTCTTTATTCGATTCTAGGAAGCACAAACATGATAAAATCAAAATACCAATGTTCCCTAATTTTTTCACAACTCTACCCTGAAACAGCATGGAAAAACATAAAGACTAAATTTTTTCTTTGAATTCTCTCAAACCCTAGTTAAAGATGACTCTGAATAGTATGGCAAGCTTTTGGGAGGTATGATAAGCTTTTGGGAGGTACGGCAAGCCTCTAAAGTCAATGATCAACCTGCAAAAGTCAACACCCAACCTAGAAGGTCAGCGATCAGGGCCTAGAAGGTGACGCCAACATTTGGGGGTCTAGTACCACTGAAATAAATGCCAAAAGTGGGACACCCAGCCTTGGGTAGCTGAAAAAACCTAATTTGTTGCTCTAATAACCCTTCATATGAATTCTAGAAATGGATAACCACTTTCAGTCGGCACATCTGAAATAACCTATTTATCTGAACAATTTTGACTCTCGCATGGAGTCACCTCTAAAGATTGAAGGGTTTTTGTCCTCAAACCTGATTGCAATGGAGGGAATTGTCCTCAAAAGCAAAAGTTGAATCAATTCTAATTTCAATCGTGAATATTGAATAATGAATAATGAATCCTTTTTTTGATCCCACTTATCTTTTTATTATTTCACTTTTTCCAATTTCACCCTAAAAGCATTTAAAAATATTTTTAATTAAATATTTACTTTTCACCCTCATAAAAATAATTACTTTTGACCATTTAATT
Source organism: Torreya grandis (assembly GCA_037957365.1). Classification (NCBI taxonomy): domain Eukaryota; kingdom Viridiplantae; phylum Streptophyta; class Pinopsida; order Cupressales; family Taxaceae; genus Torreya; species Torreya grandis. The sequence goes on from JARHVA010000624.1 coordinate 3,615,364, forward strand.
AAAAAATTTCATTTTGATCCCTTTTAATAATAATACCACCGATGAGATGTGGGTGAGTTGGTAAAACAACTTGGTTATTAAAATACCCACCCAGATTCAAATCTCATAATGGTATTGGAGGCCGATTGTGGCCGTTCTGTTGGTATTGACTAGTTGGGCCGTTTCATTGGTATAAGCCGATTGTGGTCGTTCGTTGATATTGGCCGATTGTGACCGTTTCGTTGATATTAGCCAATTGTGGTCGTTCGTAGGTATTGTAACCGGTTGTTGCTCCGGTCAAAAGCTTTGTATCTATCTAAAAATAATACTATCTAAGTGTCCATTTTTCCACATTATATCTAATAAAGGAACTTTGGACAAATTAAATGAATTATTATTAAATTATTTTCCTTTTAAATTCCCTTAGCCTATGAAAAATAAAAGATAGATTTTGGATCCTCTAATTTATTTAATTTCGAAAAGGGAACATTAAATTGTGTCCCCAGTCATACAAAATGTATAAACATATAAAATTTAAGAGTGCTACAGTGATTTCTCATAGAAAAGTTGTAAATATCCATGGGACAAAGAATTCCAAATGAAGACCAGCAAAATTATGAACAAATAATTACAAAAAAACTTAAAAAATAAAAAATAAAATATCCATGGGACAAAGAATTCCAAATGAAGACCAGCAAAACTTTTCACCTATGTATAGATAATTACAAAAAACTTACAAAATAAGAAATATATGAACAATAGTTCCAATCATAGAATCAAATCTCAGTGATTTCTCGCCGTTTCTTGGCAAATCTAGTAGTAAACTTCCCAGCTGAGAAACCAGGCTCTATCGTGCGAGACGAAAAGCCCTAATTTTCTCATCGATTTTCGCCTAGAAAATCATATTTCTCGATTTTTTGAAAATAAACCGATGCATTAAAAATTGAAGGTAAACAACTATGGATTCATGGAATGTTTAATCGCGAATCATCATTCTTATTTTGCATAGGGCACAGACAGTATTGCTAAGTGAAAAGCAAAAAACGTGCCCTCATATTAGTATTTTACAGTCACCTCATCATTTCTCATGCATATTCAAGATGCAAGTTTGCCACCAAATTCTACACTGTGCAGTGTGCATTGCCACAACGTCCGCGATTTGTAATATTCATTCATTTTTCATGTCATTTAACAATGTTTTACATTTAATTTAAGTTTATTTTATGAATTTATATGTTTTTTAAAGTGGTGATAAAGTTGTCGAGAAATGCCAAGATATTCCTGAGATCCGGTTCAAATTTTGCCCTCCCGAGAAATCGCCGAGAACAAGATTTCGAACTATGGTTCCAATGATTCAATGTGGAGCACAAGCCCATACCTCTTGTGCTTCGGCCATGGTAAGAGGTATCTGATCCAAAAGTATCCGCATCCTACTTTGTAGAACTACTTAAATTATGTTGATGTTTATCTTCACTTCAATTTTCCCTCCACACAAAAGTACATAGCATACCCTTTTTTTAATCAAACAGCGAACCAATCATAGGAAAAAAAACTTAGAATATATTAAAAGTAATATAAAGTTTGGTTTAAACTTCATAAGATATGTCAAATGTAAAACAGAAAAATGCTATTATTTTAAACAAGTTTTGCTTGTTCAAAATTTTGATTTTGATAAATTTACTTGCGGATAGCTATATGGAAAAAAAACTGCCGTGCAATTTCTTCTGCTTCTAGATCCATGGTTTTTGATGTGTCTTTTCCATAGTTAACAAATCTGGTCGGATCTGGATTTTTTGGCCAGTGCAGATAAATTCATCCGGGTCGGCTCTATTTTTTTTCAATTTTCAACTTTTTTTTTAATTTTTTTAGGTTTTCTACGCAAAAAATGCCCACAAACCATAAATATGATATAATATTAACATTTTATATTATTTTATTACTGTTTTTCATTGTATTTTTTAGTTTTGCATATTTATAGTACTATTAAAACTACGCTCACATATATATGTATATATTCCAGATCAGATTTTTTTCCGAACTTTTTCAAGAATTCTGGATTTTGGATTTTTTTGCCCTCCCAAACGAATCTAGTTTTTCGAACTTGGTGATTATGGTCTTTTCTTTATTGGAGCTTTGCCATGCGACATCTATAAGATCATAGCAATGAAGGGTGGCTTCTTTCATTAACTACATCCATGAACCACGGACTTATCTGCCTATCTAATTATATCTTCCACTCAGAAAATAAGAGCAATTGGGCACAAAATGATGAGAGTATCAAGACTTCTAGCCATTTCTGAAAAGAGGGCATTTGAAAAATTCAGCTCATTTAGTTGGCAGTTCAAGCCACATCTTCTCTCTCTCTAGATGATCACATTCATCTTCAAATTTATAGTATCGATCAAAAGAGAAGCAATGCTAATAGGATTTTAAGCTATAACAAAAAGGAAAAATGGCACAAACACTATACATGAGATTTTCACCTAGGAAACCCCTTTCAAGAAAAAACCTAGAACCACCACCTTTTACATTATTTGCATTAACTCAAACCATTTTACGATACAATAATGTACTTCAAAGTTTTGTTTTAACCTAATGCATGTGTGAATATTTGCAAGCACATCAATAAGAAACCATCCAAGGAATATTACAATGCAATGGGTACGAACTATGGACCGAAACAACCATACAGACCCAAATCGTGGCAGGGTGTACAGTCTATAAGGGGTGTAAATCATACAAATTATCCAACACATTTCCAGCATTCTCTCACTTGTTGAACACTTTGCATAGGCGATCGCAAATACATACTTTCAGCAACTACGGGCAGTCGTGCCCATTGATATTATGCACCAAGAAAAACTCTTAGTAGTCCCAATGTTCGTCAATGAATCAACAACATTCTCCAATGTATCAACCTTTTCCAACAACACCTTGTTCTCAAACATGTCTATAACAAAAAGATAATGTACATCAATATGCTTTGACCAAGCATAATATGTGAGGTTCTTTGCCAAAAAAATCATATTTTGATTGTAACTATCTATCATTAAGACCTACTATAAGAAACCAACATTTGAACATCAGCTTTGTAACCATACAGCTTCCTTACTTGCATGAGTGGCTACCATGTACTCGGCTTCTGTAGTTGAAAGTGCAACTATTGCCTACCTCTTCTCATCTAGTTGACTGCTCCATCAAACCAATAAAACACAAAACCACTTGTAGATATTTGGCAATCAAGATCGCTAACCTAGTCAGCATCAACAAAATGTTGTACATTTACATTTTTGTTTATCTTGGGTCTTCCTTCGTAGTAGATTGCATAATATGAAGTGCCATGTAGATATTTGAAGATCCTCTTCAGAACAATCCAATGTTCCTTCCCTAGGTTGGGCATATATCTACTCAAAACTCCTACTACATGGGAAATGCCGGGTTGAATCAAACCATAGCATACATTAGAATTCAAATAAAGCTTGCATAAGGAACATGAGACACATCCTCAAAATCTTCTTATGTCTTGGGACACTATTCAATAGATAATTTTAGACCAACAAGAAAGGGAGTACTCACAAGGTTACATTCTTATATTCTAAACCTTTGCAATATCGTCTCAACATATTTCCTTTGACTCAACTACAGTTTCTTGTATGGTCGATCCCTTTTAGATTTCATGCCCAAAATGAAGTTTGAAACACCTAGATCCTTCATAAAACTGAGATGAAAACTGAGATTTAACTTGCTTGATCATTTCTTTGTTGTTGCCAATTAACATGTCATCCACGTATAGAACTATGATAACAAACATGTTTGAAATAATTAGAGGATCAGCTTTGCTTTGTACAAACCCAAGTGCCAACACATACCTATCAAACTTTTGATTCCAAATTCTTGGTGATTGCTTCAAACTGTAAAGAGACTTCTTCAATTTGCAAACCAATTCCTCTTTTTCTTTAACTTTAAAAAAAAATGTTGTATCATGTAGATCTCTTGTTTAGCTCCCCATGTAGAAACATCATTTTTGCATCCATATGTTCTACTTTAAGATTGAATGCAGTAACAACAAAATAAATATAATAGAAGTTAAATTGGCAACACTAGAACAAACGCATCAAAACCAATTCCCTCTACCTAGGAAAATCCCTTTGCTATAAAGTGAGCTTAATAATTATTCATTTTCCCTTGTGCTTTAAACTTCTTGAACACCCATTTGCAACGAACGGGTTTTCTACTAGCAAGGAATTTTACCAAATCCCATGTCTTATATTTATCCAAGAACTCCACTTCTTCATCCATGGCCACCTTCCAAAATTTATTTTCCTTCAAATCAAGTGCTTTGTTCACAATCTTAGGATATTCATCAATAATAGATAAAACTAATAAAACAAATGCATAACAGAAATTAGGTGGACTATACCCTTCTAGTTTCCTTCTATTTTGATTTGATCTTCTCAAGAGTGGTGGGGTGAATTTCACATCTGGTTTACTAGAATGTATGTAAGATAAATATAGTCAACAATATAAAGATCCTCTTGATATAGAAGGTAAGAGTCCATACAAGACTCAAACCACATACAATACGTCATTTCAAAACCAGGTACAGTGCTTCAAATAAGTGTCATGTGCAAAAGAGATTGTGCAATGTCCCTTTTATGGCAGAATTAGGACCAAAGGGGTTTTCGAACAAATCCTAACAATACATACAAATTTTTGAATTTATTTTCAAACCCTAAGCACATGAAAATTATAGAATTCTAAAAGTGCCAATTTAGCACATGAAAACAATATAAAATTCCTCAAATAATTACCAAAATTAAGAAATATTATAGCCAATCATTATCCATTCAAATCTGATTTTTAGCCCAATTATATGGCTGAAAAAATATGATAAAAAATACCAAAAATGCTCTTTGTTGCCTTCAAACAGCAATTAGGCTTGAAATCAACCTTGCAAGTGCCACGTCCAACCCCAAGAGGGGGTTCGCTGCCCACCCTAGGTAGTTTGTTGCCCTTCTACGGCTCCTCAATCAATTCGCCAACCCTCCAAACCTGCTCACCACACTCCTTGAAGCTCCTTCTGCTGCGCTGAAACCAAAATTGGTGTTTACATACCTCAAAATGACCAATGATGCCCAATTCAACCTCTGATTCAAGGTTGCCCAGCAGATAGGTAAGGTTTTTCGTTCTTGCTTCAGCCTTCCATTGAAAGTTTTCGTCTTCAATAGATGAAGTCAAGCAAATCGTGCTTAAACTTGTGATTTCAATTCATAAATATAACATGGGTTTCCAAAAGAAACTCATTTTTCCCTTTTATATCCTTTCCCCAAAGGGGTGTGTTCCACTTGGAGAGAATATTCAATAAAACAAAAAGCAACTTCCTTATAAATTCACTTAAGGGCTAATCTTGCCCATGACTCTTAAAAGTCCCCTTAAGTAAAAAATAAAAAGAAGTTGCCGACATATTCACTTTTGACAACGAAGACATATTATTACTTCTATTTAAAGTATTTAAAAATATTTTTTATTTTAATAATAATATTATTTTATTTTTAGAAAAGAGGACATTACAGTCCATCTTTTTCCCAAATTTGTTTCCCCTCAAACAAATGCAAGCCTATTTTCTATTATCTCTGAAATCCACTTCAATCTTGAGAACTTGCAACCCCAAACACTTGCAAACATGGTCATGAGCTTCATATGAGTTGTTCCTAAACCTGCACATAGAACAAAAATGTCAATGAAATCAAGAACTTTCCACATCACTATTTCAACCACTCCACCATGCCTCATAAGCATGTTCAACTCTCCTCCCATGCTTGCATCTTCTTTATAGTTTTCATTTGTGCGATGGACTTCCAAAGGTCCATTCTTATTGTCCCAAGCATCGTTGTAGATGTAATGTTGCATTTTCTCTCATTATCAGCATTGTGGTGGCTGGAAACTCTTCTATAACAGCTAAAAACAGTCCCTCATTGATGGTAGGTAGAACATCCTTCCACCTTATGACTGAAAATACTCTTGTGACTGTCATAAAAATTGTTAAGGGGTTGATTTTGTTGCACGTAGCAGCAAAAAGAACATGACAACAGCTGTCATATTTTAATTTCTTCACAGATTTCAGAAATGGCACTGATATAGGAGCTGGAATCAACCATACAGTGACTAAAAACGTAGTTACCATAATCAGCAAAAAATCACGATTAATCGCGATTTAAACTTAAGCATGCCCTAAACCATGAAAATGCTAGGGAAAAATTGCTGGTTTTTCACAGCCAATGCTCAAGAAAAAAGATTGAAAATCATATTTTTTACCTTAAAAAAGTCAAAATTTTGCCATAAATCACCAAAAATTTGTATTTATTTTTAAAAATGCGATTTTAACTCAATTAAATCACCTAAAATTGCATTTCTCCTGCGGTTCGCAATTTTTATAGCTTATATGCAAACGATTTTTTTCCATAATCTCTTTGCTTTGATAGCAATTTATTTTGGAATTGAAGATTTTCGAAAAGCATAAGCAAATATACCCAGATTTCCAACGAAATGAAATTTACTTCCAGATTTTTATCGAAAAGTCAGATTTTCATCAAAAACTCAGGAGAACCAGGTCAATTATAGTTTTTATTTTGTTTAATTAAAATTATTTTAAAAAATAAAATATATTATTGTCTAAATTTTAGAAAACCCTAATTTTGTTTTTAACCTTAACCCTAACCCTAGCTAGGTTTAGGGTTAAAAATAATAATTATGGTTTAGGGTTTTAAAAATATTTAGGTTATATTTATTATTTATTTTATTTTATTTAAATTGTTTTAAAAAAGAAAAATATTTGGTCCACATGGAAAGGAATTGTCCTCTTGTTGCATGTCTCTATCCACTATCCACCTTCTATCACACTACTCCTGGCCTTTTATTTTAGTTTACTTATTTAAAACTTATCTTCCACCTTCAATTCACATAAATATATTTCTTCTATAGATCACAACTTAACCATTTTAAACTCCTTGCTCAACCTCAAGCATTCACAACCTAGCTATAATTTCTTGATCACCTTCCATGTAACCTACCTCGATTGTTATCTTGTACAACTTTGTCATGTAATATTATACACTCATCTCTTTTTGCTTCAAGTTATAAAACTTATTTAAAAGTCTCAAATGATAATCAAATGGCACAAAATTACCTTTAAACATTACAACCATCCTTTCCAAAGTCTTAATTTTGTTTTTTTATATTCTTACCCTTTTTAGCTCCACATGATCCCACCATAAGGATGCATGTCCCTTCAACCTTGTGCAAGAAAAATCACTCTTTTATGTCCATCCATTTGCTCATAATCAAAGTAATCCTCCAACTCCATGATCAAATCAATTAGATATTCAAGTCATAAACTTCCTCTATAACTATGGTTTTCTAACCTTGGTTTGCATCCCATCTTGAAAATGGCCTTGAATAATTTATTGTTGTCTAAATTTTTAAAAACCCTAATTTTGTTTTTTACCCTAACCCTAACCCTAACTGTAACTAGGATTAGGGTAAGGGTAAAAACAGAATTAGTGTTTAAAAACGAATTAGGTTATGATTTTATTTATTTTTATTTTCTTTTATTTTAAATTATTTTAAAAAATAAAATATATTACTGTCTAAATTTAAAATAAAACCCTAATTCTATTTTTTAACCCTAACCCTAACTAAGAGTTAGGGTTAGGGCTAAAAAAGAGTTAGGGTTTAAAAAAGAAATGGGTTATGATTTTTTTATTTAATTTCAATTACTATAAAAAATAAAATATATTATTGTCTATCTCTAGACTCTAAATTTTTAAAAAAAACTTAATTTTGTTTTTAACCTTAACCCTAACCCTACTTAGGGTTAGGGTTCAAGTTAAAAAATAGAATTAGGGTTTAGGGTTTAAAAATTAATTACGATTTTTAAAAAGGTTAATTTAAAAAATTCAAAAAAAATAGTTAAAAAAATAACCCCAACCCTAATTTAATAGGGTTATAGGGTTAAGGTTAAGTTTAAATATAAAAAAAAACCTAACATTTCAGCACCTTAATGGAATTTGTCATGCACATTACAAATTTGATCAACATGCCACATGACAAGGATATTGCATGGATCTACTGCACTGCAATGGATGAAACTTTACAAAGGGTCAAATGCAACTTTTACGGACATATATGCAATGGAGACATACTGCTTTAAGTGGCATTTGACAAGAAAACAAGGGCATGAAGTTGCACCTTGCATAAATGCATGCCCTATAGATGCCACTAATCATGGTATATAGCATCATTTGAAAAATATGCAAAAGTGAAGGCCAAATGGGCAAGAACAGGGACAAAAGTGGGCCCTAACCCTTTGGAAGCAAGGGCCAGACACACCATAGTCTTCAACAGAATATGAAAAGGAAAGGGAAAGAAAGTCTCAAAAGACCCCTCAATCAGCACCTCGTGGGCCAAACACGGGTGGGAGAAACTACCCCTGGATCACAAACCACACTATAGAGTACAAGGTGGAGAAAAATTGTGCACGAACAAGCAAAAAAGACAATTTACAACTTTTGGTACTCTTCTAGTTTGTCGTTTAAGGTGGCTAGATCTCCACACTGGCAAAGTATGGTGGATGCAATTACAATTGTAGACCTTGGGTTCAAAGCTCCATTATACGAGGCTTTGCTGATAGATTTGTTGAATGACGATGTACAGGTTGTGAGCGATGTTCTTGCAGAACATTGCAAGGAATGGGCACAAACAGGATGCACCATCATGTCACATGGATAGACAGATAGAAGGAACCACACACTTATGAACTTCCTTGTTTCGTGTGACATTGGCACGGAGTTTCTTAAAGAGTGTCGATGCATCTGATATGATAAAATTAGGTGCAACACTATTTCATCTATTTGATAAGGTTATGATTGAAGTGGGGCCACAAAATGTGGTTCAATTCATTATTGATAATGTTGTTGCTTGTGTCGCTGCTGGGAGGCTTCTTATGGAGAAATATACTTCCATATTTTGGACTCCAAGTGCGGCACATTGTCTTGATTTGACCTTGGAGAACATAGGAAAAATTCCATAAGTGAAAGAGGCTTTGCAAAAGGCCTGCACAATCACTAAGTTTATATACAATCATACAAAGGTGCTCAATATGATGTGCTCATTCACAAATGGCAAGGAACTTCTTCAGGCTGGGGTGACAAGGTTTGCAACCCACTTCCTTGTTTTGCAAACTCTCTACCAACAACAAATTTATTTGAAACGAATGTTCATTTCAAATGAGTAGGTGGATTCATCATTTGCAAAACATATGGATAGTAGAATTGTGCATGATTGTGTTTTTTCAATAGCTTTTTGGAAAGAGAGCAAATTGTGTTAAATTTTTAGCCTCTAGTTTGAATTTTGAGATTCGTCGATAGGGATAAATCCTTTATGGATTATCTGTATGAGGCAATGGATAGGGCCAAAGAAGCTATTAAGAACAGATTAGAGAATAATGAGGCTAAGTACATGTTATTGTGGGAAATAGTTGATAACAGATAGAATCAACAAATCCATTCACCCCTCCATGCAGTTGGATACTTCTTGAATCTAATGTTGTTCTTTGGTGCCCCATTTCGAGATGATATAGATATCACAGATGGCCTATTTAAGTGCATGGAGAGAATGATCCCTAATGAAACAGAATTTGAAGCAGTGATGGGAGAGTTGTTGATGTAAAAGGAGGCAACGGATTTCTTCTCTAGTAAAGCAGCTATCACGGGAAGAAAGACTTTCCAACCAAATATACAATTTTTCCATAGGTACAATGAAAGTGTTGAATTTTGATTGAATTGTGCATGTTTGATGTTATAATGTTCATAAAATCTATTTTTGCAGTGCAAAGGTGGGGTTTCTTTATGAAAGAAACCAAACACCTTTGAAGAATGGCAATGCACATTTTGAGTCAACCATGCAGTTCATCTGCTTGCGAGCATAATTGGAGTGTGTTGGAGCATATACATTCCGAAAAATGCAATCAACTCACTCAAGAATGAATTAATGATTTGGTATTTGTCCACCACAATCTTTGCCTAAAAAATTAGAAAGCTCAAGGTTAATAAATGTTGCATTTTTATTTCTCAATTCATATGCAAAGTTGATTTATATTCTTCTAACATATTATTCCCGAAAATCCCTAACATATGGATTCTATTTGATAATGTTAGGCACCGTCGAGGATGATCAACCAATTGACCTTGACGAGATCGATCGAGATTTTGAATGGCTTGAAAATAATGAGGAGCATGTGTTTGAGGATGAAGACTTCGACATCATGCAGGACGCTAGCTTCAATGCCGAAGTCATGTCACAATGTTACCAGATTCGGCCGCATCTGGCCGAAATCCAGGCATTTTTGCTGGCTTCCGGATTAATAAATTCCGTTGGCCGTATTTTTCAACATTAAAACTGTAGTGACAGGGAGAAACAATGGAAGTCAACAAAAAAATTTAGATGTAAATCTAGTCCGAACCAAACAGTATATTAATAAAATAAACATTTAAGTATAAGTTTTAGTTTCTTATACTTTAAGTTATATTTTATTTATATACTTTCAGGATGTTTGAGAGGGGTTTCGGACTGCTAGGAGCTATAATGCAAATTCTAGGTTTTGGAGGATCCTATCATATTTCAAAGTTAGTCAGATTCCAGGGTTTCAGGGTTTCAAACTTAGCCATATTTCAGGGTTTCAAGATTTCAAGGAGACATCATAGGAGGTATGAAGGCTGCATGAAGGGACATATGCGTGATAGAATAGTATGAGAATATCTCTCGCAAAGTGCCACAAGCCGATCCCACCCCATTCCCAGTGCACTCCTTAAGGCATGCACTCTGTGAGATTCAATGCACCGATGAGCCCTTGTGAGAGAAAGTGTCAGTAAATGATAAAGTTGAAAAATAATGGGAGTGGCATTCATGATTTTGTGGGCAATCAAGATGATTTATTCTAGATTTGAATGTAAATTTTGTCTTTGAAGTAATGAATGAATGAATATTATATAATTTTAAGTGTTTTATCATTTATAGAAAAATATTTTCATACTATGTAGTTTCAAGTGTTTTACTAAAAAAATGAGTTATATATATATATATATATATATATATATATATATGTATGTATATATATATATATATGTACCCACGACGTATCCAAATCAAGGTTTTTGAAAAATGGCGTAGCCGCGTACCGGAGACGTCCTCGTATCCGTACAATACCCGTACCCAAACAACATAGCATTAAAATATAAAAAAAGTCAGAAGCCATAGAAAATAGTCAATAACCCTAAAACTACTGCTGCAAACCCTAAATTTTTTTTATTTATAGCACTCTTCGTGAAACAAAATGAAACACAGCGCCACCGAGTCACTGTGAGTGAGAGATTGAGTCGTGAGGAGTTCGCAATCACGTAGAGGGTGAAGAGCAAGAGACGCATTCGAATGTGGAGAGCAGGGGACGCGTTCGAAGGTGGAGTGGCTCCCATTTTGCTTGCCCGCGAGTGGTCTCAACACTGGGGGAGAGTGGCCGAGTGGTTTAAAGCAGCACAAGAAGACATTGTTAGCATGGATCCCCATTTATGGTGGCAGACGTATGGTTCTTCTACTCCAGAGTTACAAAAGCTTGCCGTGCGTGTCCACAGTCAATGTGCCAGTGCTTCTGCATGCGAAAGAAATTGGAGCACGCATGATTTGATCCATACTAATAAGAGAAACCGACTAGGAGCCAAAAAGCTGTCAGATCTTGTGTTTGTTCATAGCAATTTAAGATTGTTTGAGCACAATCTTGCAAAAAAAGATGACAATCTTCATCTTGGAGAACCATCCTTTGAAGGAGTTGAGGAAAATATTGATAGTGTTGATGAGCTGGATGGAGGATTCGTTGATGGTGCTAGTGCTAGTGCTAGTTTTGATTTTGAAGCTGGGTTTGATGTTGCAAATGTTTGAAACTTAAGTTCTATATCAATTTTGAGCTTAGGCTCTAAACTATGAATATTTTGCTATCTTTTAATGTAATTCAAGTTTGAAATTCTTATGCATTTCTCATTTTTGCAAGTGTTAAATTAATGTTCATTCCTTAGTAGATTGAAATATTTTGCATATATATATATATATATATATATATATATTATTTTATTTTCTGAAGTGGATTTTCCCCGATTTTTTTCCGGATTTTTTCAAAAATTTCGCATTCTGCATTTTTTCCTCCTCCCGAACACATTCGGATTTCCGAACCTGGTAACTATGGAATTAAGGGAAGGCAACAACCTTGAAGGGATTTCAAAGTTTAGACTCGCTGATCCATAATCTACCCTTGCCATTAGCTCTTTCCCCCTTTTTGTTCCCTTTTAAACAACAATTGTATGCATTTTGAAATGCAAATGCAATTAAATTTGAATAGTATGAAAGTAATAAAAAAAAGTAGTCTGATTTTGATGGCGTACCATCTCATTTATCTTCCTCTCATAATCTATATTTATTCTCTATGTAATTGAAATGCCTAATATGTATCTCTATGTAGTGGAAATGCATTTAATTTTTTATTTTTTTTAAAATCTTTTTTTCCAATTTTTTTCAGCAGTTTTTAGTTTTTTCTCTTTTTCACTTTTTTTTCACAATTAAATCATGATTTTTTGAAAAATGCTTAAACTTTTGAAAAAATGATTCCGCCCCCGCCCCGCCCCCCCCCGCCCCAAACGATTTTTGCTACTTTGACTAAAAATACCTTCTTGTATCTCCAAATGTCACTTTGATCTTAAACTTTCATGTACAAGCAATTTGGAACTTGTATGAAAGGACCTATGTGCCCTTTGCCACTCAAAGTGTTCATCACTCTATCATCATTTTCACTATGTTGTCCATGATAACAATAAATCTGAAATGGTCCAATATAAAACAATAAAACCTGAAATATGACTTTTCTTTTCATACCTTGGGCTAGAATCCAATTGTTTACTTTTTTTTTCAGATTTAGAAGTAGAAGCTTTTGAGGGACTTACCTTGGCACAACCATCCTTGTATTTATCAAGAACCATACATGTTTCTATTTAAGGTTCTCCACTTTCCACTTGCATGGTGGATTCCTTTATGGTCTACTCACTAACTTTTTTTCAGATCTGAATTCTCTTGCTCCTTGATTTCCTCTTCGGAATTCTCATGAGGGTTTGTCTTTCATCATTTTCCTTCAAAATTACTTGCAGCTCAAATTTTTCTTCATTCACTGTTCTTACAATTTGGAAATTCTTTTCCTCTTCCTTTCTCAAGGCATGCTGAAGATCTTTTGGATTGTTCCTTGGTTTATGACCAGCCCTAGAACCATATTTGCCTTTCTTCAATGCCACGAAATCAGCAAGGCTCATTTCATCTCTGATTGCCGATGAAAAAGTCATATATTCCTCATGGTTTGCAGCCACATCATTCCATATAGAAGGTTGTGCCTCCCTTTCTGGAATGGCTTTCTCCCTACGAAAAAATTTGGGTTGATTAGGCCTTTGTGTAGATCCAACTGTCACCCTAGGTGGAGGGGGAGGGTTGTAGTATGTACTTGAAGTGTTGCCTTCAGTGTTGTGTGGCTTGAGTCCATTTATATCTTTCATGGTTCGGATGAATTTAGCCATCATTTCCATCAACCGCTCTTGAATTTGGATGAATCTTTCAAAACTAACCCTATCTAGGTCATCCATGTTACTTTGCCTTCACTATTCGAAGTTTGTCTTTCGTAGTACCTCACTTCCCTATCATTGTTTGGCATGAAGCCAACTCAAACCCCCACAGCTAGAAAAGACTTTGGCTCTGATACCACTATAACATCCCTTTTAGGGCAAAATTAGAACAAATAGAGTTTCCCAACAAACCGTAGCATAAACACATGCAATTCTAATTTTCTGATTCAAACCCTAGGCAAATAAAAATTTAGAATTCTGAATATACCAATTTAGGGCACAAATACAATATTTTATTCACCATAATACTTGCCAAAAATAATAAATATTATAGTTGGAAATAGGAGCTTCAAATCTGAACCCCCACAGTTAGCCAATAATTTGGCTCTGATACCATTATAATATCCTTTTTAGGGCAGAATTGTAACATATAGGGTTTGCCAACAAACCCTAGCATAAACACGTGTAATTCTGATTTTTTATTCAGACCCTAGACGAATAAAAATAGCAAAATTCTGACAGTGCCAATTTAGGGCACGTAAACAATATTTAATTCCTCAAATAATTACCAAAATTAGGAAATATTACAGCCAAACAATATCTGTTCAAATCTGATTTTTAGGCCAATTATATGGCTAGAAAAATATGATAAAAAATACCAAAAATGCTTTGTTGCCTTCAAACAGCAATTAGGCTTGAAACAGCCTTGGAAATGCTGCATCCAACCACAAGAGGGGATTCGCTTCTCTCCAAAGAGACTCGTTGCCCACTCTAGGTAGTTCACTGCCCTTCTAGGGCTCCTCAACCAGCTCACCAACCCTCCAAACCTGCTCGCCACACTCCATGAAGCTTCTTCTCTACGCTGAAACCAAAATTGGTGTTTGCATACCTCAAAATGACCAATGATGTCCGTTACAACCTTTGATTCAAGGCAGCCCAGCTAATAAATAAGGGTTTTCATCCTTACTTCAGCCTTCCATTGAAGGTTTTCATCTTCAATAGATGAAGTCAAGCAAATCGTGCTTAAACTTGTGATTTCAATTCATAAACATAACATGAGTCCTAAAAGAAACTCATTTTTCCCTTTTATATCCTTTCTCGAAAGGGGTGCGTTCCACTTGGAAGGAAAATTCAAATAATCAAAAAACAACTTCCTTATAAATTCACTTAAGGGATAATCTTGGCCATGACCCTTAGAAGTCCCCTTTTTAAGTCAAAAATAGAAAGGAATTGCCAACATATTCACTTTTGGCAACTAAGGCATATTATTATTTTTATTTCAAATATTTAAAAATACATTTTATTTTAACAATAATATTATTTTATTTTTAGAAAAGGGGACATTACAAATTGTCAGGGGATCTAATAAAAAAACCTACACATATAAGGAGCATGCATAGGCCTAACTAGATCCAAGATGTCATTAGACAGTAACCAAGAAGAGTAAACTAAAGTAATCAAAGGAAATAACAAAATTCCATTGGACAGTAACCATGAGGTATCTAGTATAAGGGTTGCAAAAGTGTCATTAGACAATAACCATGAGATGTAAATAAAGGAATAACGCATACAAAGATAACAACATACTATCAAGCATAAGCTAATCTAAGCATAGAAGACAATAGCATATCAATATAATATATCCACCAAAATAATAAAAGAAAGCATATAGGGTTATGAATACTTACCTTGGGTTGACTTGTTAATGCGTCAATCTTCCCCTTTGCTCAAGTGGCACTTTATGAGAGATGCAGGTGAAGCTAAAGATAGAAATTAAAAGACATAAGCATCCTTAGTTGAGGACTCCAAAGACTAGGTATATCCTAATTCAACGTCTATTATTGATATCTTCAAAGAGCTTGTGCAAAAAAATATTCCTCAAGTGTAAGCTCCTTAGCCCTAATTCTTTTTTTTCTTACTAAGGTGGATTAGCATGCGTGAGTAGGGTAGACTAGATGTATTGCTTATTGAGAAATGACAAAGGGAGAACCATATAAATATGGCTCAAAATCCAAAAAGCCACAACTCAAACTTAGCCGACTTCATCGGCTTGGCCAATGAAGTATAAAAATATCTAGCAGACACAAAACTACATCGGCCAAGTCAGCCAAGGGGGAGCACTACAAAACATCATCAGTCAGGCCAATGACATTAGGAAGAAACACGTAAACAAGAAGAAAAGGAGTGGAAAGGGGGAATGGGAACTCTCAGAGGACATAAGCAAATGACATGGCATGAATGGATGAGGCAAATATAGCAAATGACCATCAACAATACATTGGATAATATATCGTCTTAGAGAAGGTTGATACATTGGATAAGAAACCGAACATGGTATGTGGGGTTCCCAAACAAATTGCACTTTTATAGTCACAATCTATCTTTATAGCTTTCTATAAGAAACCAAAATTTGAACACGTAACCTTACAACTTTCTTACTTGCATAAATAATTGGCATGTATTTGGCTTTTGTAGTTGAAAGTGTAACTACTGCTTGCCTCTTGCTCATCTAGGAGACTGCTCCACCAAACAAGTTATACACACACCCACTTGTAGATTATTCGACAATCAAGAACTCCAACCCAATCAAAATCAACAAAAATTTGTACATTTATTGTCTTTCTTAATCCCAAAGTTTCCTTTGTAGCAGATTGTATAATCTAAAGTGCCGTGTAGATATTTAAAGATCCTCTTCACAATACTCCAAAGTTCCTTCCCCAGGTTGTACATATATCTACTCAATTCCCACTGCATGGGCAATGTCAAGTCTTTTTCAGACAATAACATAAATTAGGCTTCCAACAACACTTGCATAAATTTGGCTTCCAACGACACTTGAATACCTTGAGACACTTCCTCAATATCTTCTTATGTCTTGGGACATTGTTCAACAAGTTAGCATACTCGTCAATTACTCACCGATTAAGCAAGTAATCACCAAGTGTCAATAAATCCAAGTACTCACCTAGAAAAATCATGGATTTTGGTAAAACCGAGCCTCAGTGAGTATTGGCACAGTACTTGTTGAGTAATCGCGAGTACTCGATGAGTATTGTGCCAGTACTCATTGAGGCTCAATTACTAGCTCTAGCAGGCAGAACAGGTCCAAAACCCTAAAACGTGTCCAAAACAATGGGTATACACAGAAAAAACACATAATTTTGTCTCTTCAACCATCTTGCGTGCATGACTGCATTTGTTGTTGATCGAGCTCTAATGGCGACAGAGCCTTGTCCTTAGCCATCTTGCTTGCATGATTGCATCTAGTGTTGATCGAGCTCTAATGGCGATATGGCTCTTTAAGCTTTTGTTCGCCTGGGTCAAAAACTGGGTCATCGACTTTCAATGGAAGCTCTTTGGATTTGCCCTTTGTTCATTGGTTGTCAATTGCCAACTCGAACCATTTACATTGTGCCCAACTATCTTCAATCTTATTGGTCCCGAAGATATGCTGACTTATTGACTCTGCTCGCACCATTAGATTTGGATGTATGAATGCATGCGGTCCATTGATTTCCTACCACAAATATCCTTTGACATGTTAACTTTCATTTGCACCGTTGGATCAAGATGTATGAGCGAACGCTACCCATAGATCTCATTGGGCCCACTTTCCTGTCAGTCGAGCTCGCGTCGTTGGATCATTGGTATGATTGAACGTTGATCGTTGATTTTGCTTGGACCCACCTCCTTATCAGTCGATCTTGCATCGTTGGATCATTGGTACGATTGAACGTTGATCGTTGATTTTGCTTGGACCCACCTCCTTGTCAATCGAGCTCACGCGAACCATTAGATCTTGATCAACTTCAAACCTTTTAAGGACCTTTGAACCCAAACAGTTATTTTACGGAGCTCAAAATTGGCACTCGCGCAAACGCCTCACTCTGCTTATTCAACTTTAGAAGCTCATAACTTGGGCTGGAAGACTCACGTGGGCATGTAATTTGCAGGCTATGACCCTAAAGAACAATGTGGTGCTACAATCCTTTTGCTTGTGAGGCTTTCTAAAGTGCATTTATTAAATGCATAAGTGAACTGGTATGTTCCTTTCTGGATGACGTCTTGGTGACGGTCTGGCTCACTTAGGCTTATGCTAGGGACTTTCTTGAAACTTTGAAGCACCGAATGATTTTCTGAGGCTTATGTAGCCTAGTTCATGCACCTGAATGCTTGGACACCATGAAACCTATTTGGACCCTTCATCTACAATTGTAGACCTGTCCCTTGAAGATCAATTAAA
This sequence comes from Torreya grandis, assembly GCA_037957365.1. NCBI lineage: Eukaryota > Viridiplantae > Streptophyta > Pinopsida > Cupressales > Taxaceae > Torreya > Torreya grandis. Next base: position 3,633,289 of record JARHVA010000624.1, read on the forward strand.
TCACACTTTAAGCTTGCTTAAAGTGTTTCACAAGCTTTGCAATCAACATGAGACCTTTGGACCACTAATTCCATCCAGAAAATTTGTTCATCTGCTCAAATCATTTCTAGGCAAAAGATCCTTTTAACATTGGGTCACTCTTCAATCAAGACCTTGCTTGGCTTTTTGATCTGATCTAAGTACATTTTGGTATGTAGGTCAAATTTGGTCAACAGTAACCATTCGGCTCCCCCTAATGCTCGCACCTTTAATTGGAAGTATGCCATATGCGTTGAAATGTCCTAAACGAGTGAGATTTGTACGTTTAGCTCAAAGAAGGTTTCTAGAGGCATCAATCGCTTCAAGTACCATCTTGCACATATTCCTAGCCATGATGTCACGCCTTGTCCCAATGAAATGAAAGAGGCAAAATGAGAAATGGTTGCAGAGCTTGTATTGTTGGATGAAAAGAAATTAGAGAGGGCAAGGATGCAAGTAGCCTTATTAGCGGCCATTGCTCCTACATCCGCAGAGGAAACTAAGACAACTATGACATAAATTGTGGGCTCTAGTCATGGTCCATGCAAGCGAGGCACATCCACCACATCGAGTTAGAGCAAAATCCAAATAAACAGTTTTTTTGTGCCTAAAAACATACCTAGGGCACAACCTTCACTGCAAGGTACATGGAACAAGGAGGCACATGTGAAAGCAAATAAAGCACGTGCAAAATGTTGGTTTTTCAATAGTCTTCCATTCAATGTGGCAAGGAGCCCGTACTAGGAATATTTGGTGACGGCATTGATAGCTGCAACGAAAAGGTACAAATCACCCTCTCCAAAAGACTTAAGTGGGAGGTTGCTCTAGGATGCAGTTAAATATGCAAAGTTAATTGTGGAAGATCAAAAAGAGTTGTGGCAAAAATTCAGATGCGCTATTTTTTCCAATGGGTGGACAAATGGAAAGAACCACACCCTCATCAATTTTTTAGCGGCTTCAAATGGTGAGCTGATTTTTTTTAAGTCAATTGATGCCTCTAACAAAATAAAAAATACATAAACTTTGACCTTGATGCTCGATAAGGTTGTTTTAGAGGTGGGCATCAAAAATGTTATGCAAGTTATCGCTGATATGCAACAACATATGTGGTGGCTAAGAGACTTTTAAGGACAGACATCCATCACTTTTTTGGACCCCTTGCACAGCCCATTGCCTTGACCTTCTTTTAGAGGACAGGGAAAATTGATTGAATGAAACTGGTTGTAGAAAAAGCCAAAGGCATCACAAAATATATTTATAATCACCCTTGGGTTCTCAACTTGATGAGAGAACACACCAAAGGGAAAGAGCTTGTGCGAAAAAGGGTCAGAAGGTTTGCAACTAACTTTATTACATCACAAAGTATTTGCAGTTTGTTGTCAGCTTTGAAGCAGATGTTTGTGAGTCAAGCATGGGTGGACTCAGCATACTCAAAGAAAGCTGACAGAGTCAAGGTCGCAAAGGTAGTTTTTGATGAGGCCTTTGCAAAGAGAGCTATTGAGATCGTGTGAGGAACCTTCTACATAGAGTTACAAACTACAGAAAATAAATAAATAATAAAATGAACTTTAAAAAATAACTCAAAATAACCTTTAGATCATAGGCCACTTTGAGGGAGCAAGCTCAATACAATAATATTTGTGGATGTCTTTATTAGGCCTCAACACTTAAATACTAAATCTATTCTAACAACTACTACTTCCCATGTATATGGAATAATTCAAATATGTTAAAGGGATGACTTACAAAGCATATGCATCCATAGCAACTAATACACTACTAATGCAAAAAGAAGGGCAGAGCATGGGTTCCTAACAAATCGTCAAGGTAACTTCAAATTTAAATTTAAATTTCAAGTTGATTCCTTTATTTTCAGTTTTTTAAAGTATTTATTTTAATTGTTTGTATTTTGGTTTGGGATAATTATCTTGCCATTAGTCCCATAGGTTTTGCGGCCGTTGTCAATGGCCACTTGATCAATTCTAAGGGCACTTTCAAGTGCTTCTTCGTATGACTGATAGGGGAAGTTTTGCACATCTTCTCTCCTACCCTTGTTTAGGGAGTGCAAGAAGAGATCACATAGTTCCCTTTGGTCCATGTGTGGCGTGTTAGCAGATGCGTATAAGACTTATCGCCATCTCATAATGAAATGGTCAGCTGATTCATCGTGTTATTGTTTGATGTGCAAGAACTCTCATATGCCAGTCTTTAGGAGTTTGTTTATATCGAAGGCTTTGACGAACTCGGCCATGAGTTGTCGAAAAGAATGTATGGACCCCTCAAGAAAGCGATAATCCCAATCAAGAGCTATTCCTTCAAAGGTCTTTGGGAAACAAATTGCAACCACCCCATTCCAAAGTAAGAGTTCTCGAACAGCAAAAGCATATGCCTTGACATGTGCGTTAGGATCTCCCTCCCCCTTCAATTTGGGGAGGTCAAGTAGGGGATGAGGTAGAAGAACTCGTATATTATGATCGAGGGTTTCTTTCAAATTCTCAACGTATGTCCCCATGTCATCGAAGTCTATTAAAGGTGCAGCAGAATAATATTGAATGAGTGGGTTTTGATGTGGGTGACTCGCGTAGCCGCTGGTGGGAAAGGAAGGTGTTTGGTAGGGTTGTGTAGAATAGGCTGGGAAATAATTATCCGACTGAGTGGATTTAGAGAACATATGATAGTAAGGAGGAAGAGTGGAAGACCAAGATGGGCTAATTGTTTGTTGGGAAGGATTATACATGGGTAGCATCTAACTCAAAGACGTATAAGGGAGTACATAGTTGGTTTGTGAAGCGGGAGCATACGTGGGTGGCATGTAACTCAGAGGGACATAGGGTGGTAGATTGTTGGCACCATATTGTGGGGAGGAGCGTAGGTGTAAACACTTCCCATAGGATTGTGAGGAGGGAGTTGGTAGGATGGAGGAATGTTGAAAGTAGGGGGATTAGGGACGCCATGTGTAAGGATGTCCCCTAGATATTTGGTTTGAGGCATGATTGACAATAAGTGGGTTAGATGGATACATCGGCAGTTGGTAAGTTGTCGTTGGGGTATGAATAAGAAAGGAATGGCCTTGATTAGAAGGATTGTTGGTCATCCCTTGATCCAAAGAGGCTTGGTTACTCTCTATATCTTGAATGTGACCTACCAAGGTTGAGATGAGTTCATTCTAGGAACAAGGAATGGTGGTTTTGGTGACCTCTTTGGTAACAATTATAGGAGGTATGATTTGATGACAACCAATACATTGATTAGGGTTAGAGGCCTCTAAAGGAGATGTTGGGTGTTGCCCCTATGGATTGGCAATGTTTTGGTTAGCGGGAGGAGGATGCAAAGGTGTTTGTAGTCTACTTAGTATGTCTTCCAAATTGCAGATTCTATCAATGTATTGGTCATTTTTTGTTATACTTTGGGCATTTGGGCTTTGTAGGATAATTGATGGTTGGGTTACAATGTGAGTGTTGGTTCCACTTCCACTGGTAAAGTACATGTTAAAGTTAGGGTGATTATCGGAGGTTTTTGATGGATCCTATAGATCATGGATTAGTACTCCTGATCTAGTTTGTGAGTTGAAAGGATGATTTTGATATTGGGCTTCCACGTTTTATGGAGTGTTTTTATTCCAACTATGAAGGGAGTCTTCTCCACCTAGGTGAAGAGTCCTATAGGTTTCAAAGTCTATGGTTCTCTCAAAGATGTCTTGACTATACATATGTAGAGAGTATATAATACTCTCACAATATGAATGAAAAGAAAAAGTAGAGAGAAGAGAAAATATGGATACATAAAAGGATATGTCATCCACGTCGAGTTCACCAATTTGTATACACGCGAATAGCGCACGCTAAACTATGCACTCGACTTCTACAGGTCTGGCCGAGACAGTCGACGTAATAGAAGATGATGGGTAACCTGAATGAAATAGGACGAGGCTAGACACGAGGACAAAGGAAAGGGAATATGGAAGGCTCAGATTTGAAGCTTGTTTATTTGGTGGAGAAGAATGCGGAAGGGTCCTACAAAAGGGACTACAAGTCTAGAATGTTTATTTAAGGCTTCAAGTTGGCTAAGGACAAGATTCGAACTGCGTGGAGCAAAAGACCTAAAGCCTAAGATTAGAATTGTTGTCATTCTAAAGTGCACTTGCTAGAACAGGAGTAGGGACTCTAGGAAATGGCCTAGCACTATGAGAATAAAGAGGATCAGCGAGTGTCATCCAATAGTAGAGAGATATTGGTTGGTAATTAATAAGCGTATAGCTTGTATTGAATGTGTTGTAAAGTATGTGTTTGTTGTTTTGAATGTGTAAGCAAGGCTTTTGCTTGCACCTGTCTTGGCAAGGCTTTTGTTTGTGAATTGTTTTGGTGCTTGAATTCATCTTGGGAAGGCTTTGTTTGAGAACTATTTTTGTACTTGTCCACGTTTCAACAAGGTTTTTACAAATAAATTTAAACTAAATTGATTGTTGAAATGAAAGTAGGAAAAGCAAAGAATTAACAACTATTGAAAGCAAAGAGAGGTGATTCTTTTTATCTTTTTCTTGAGTTTTTGGATGCATGCAATACTAAAAACCGAAATCTAGTCTAACAAATGCAAGTGTTGATTTCTAAATTTCCTAAGTGCAAACTAAATGAAATAACTTTTTTGTATTTTCAGATTGTAGATGAATGGATCTATTGTGAAAACTAAGGTTTTCTAACATACAAGTAAATACAAAATCAAATCTAGATCCTAAGCAGCAATACTACAAATGTTGGCAAATTTGAGTATCATTAATAGATGTGATCTAAAAGGAGATTGATGTCTGAAATATTGTCATTGATGTCAAATGCAGAATGTACTATCAAGAATTAATGACAAAGGTGTTGAGCTGCACAGACCAATTGTAGAGTTCTCATGGAGTTGAATGTGCACCTTGAATTCCAAGAACAGTCATATGAATGCCTTTGCTAGTTTGCTGAATATGGTTGAGTACACAGTTTGATGGTGACTTCATTTGCATATATGGCAGCATCTGAAGGAAATGATCACACTATAATTAGGCTTGTGCCTATTCTTTGTGGTCTAAATTCTAAGTCATAAGAATGAGTAGAGCAAATGTTACAAATGCAAAATGTTGTCCCTCAGCTAAAAGCCTACTAAGTTTCTATACTTAGTCGTTTTTGCACCTTTGCATTTGTCTGGGAATTATTTCGGAAGAAGTGGCTCGGGCAATTTTTTCGGAGAAATGTTGAAGACTCTTCGGACAAAAAGCCCGCAACAAATGTTCCGAAGCTTTGGAATTCTTTCGGGAAAATGTTCGGTCTCCACACTTAGTCGATTTTACAAAAGCTTGGGAATTCTTTCGGAAAAATTGTTCCAAACAAAAGTTCCGAAGCTTGGGAATTCTTTCAGAAAAATTGTTCCAAACAAAAGTTTCGAAGCTTGGAAATTCTTTCGGAAAAATTGTTCCGAACAAAAGATCCGAAGGAAGAATTTTCTTTCGGAGAAAGTGCCTTGCCGAATTCTTTCGGGAAAAATGGTTAAGTCTTTGTCGGACAAAATGTCCAAAAAAAATGAGTCCCGAACAAAAGTTTCTAAGGGTATGTGGATGTTTGCACAAATTCCGAAAGGTCTATTGCAAAATTTCCGAGTGGTCACTTACAAAGTTTCCGAAGGATATTTCAAAAGAAGTATAGGTCACTCGCAACATTTCCAAAGGATAAGTGTGGAGTCTCGGAGGGCATTTTCACAAGTGCCAAAGGATCAAGGCGAGTTAAAGATCGAGCAAGTCTGAAGAAATCGACGATGTGGAAGCATCTCAAAGACATCGAAACAAACGAGATAAGGTCAACATGCTGGAGTTTAACGACCAAGCCAATATAAAGATCATGCATCTTCAGAGATCGAACAGCATGCGGAAAGCTCAATAAGGAAGATCCAACGAAACAAAGTAGAGTCAGTGATGCAATGTGACCTATAGTTAACAACACAATAAAAAGCTAAAGATCGAGTATATCGAGGATAATTGAAGGGAGCGAAAGCGACCCAATTATATAGGAGATAGCGAGATGTAGAAAGAAGCTCGACGATTAATGAAAGAGCTTAAAAAATGGCGCAAAGAAAGAAATCAAAGGCCCACATTTAACATGACTCTAACGATCAAGTGGAGGAATAGACAAAACTGGTGATGAACTCGACATATCTACACAGAGATCGAGATTGAATTGATCCAACCGATCAATCTACAATTAAGGAGGCTGCGCATTTATGACTTGAATCCAACAGTTGCCAAATATAGTAAAGAGCCTAGAACATTTCAACATGAAGCATGAATCGAGACGCGAGAAGTCTAAATGCCAAGCCACATTAAATGAGATCCAGACCCAGAACCAGTAAGGTGTAGTCAGAATGTAAACACATTTTTGAAGACATGAAACCCTAGATTCATTATATATATATATATATATACGACATCTAGATCATTGTCAAGTGTCTGTCGTTGCAATTGTAGAAGGAGCTACTAGAGCAACTCAAAGTGTGTCGATTGAAGACGAATGCAGACACAGAGAAAAAGTTAGAGGGACAGAGAGATATATCCAAACACAAAGAGAGTGAGGCAGATAGGAAGAAAGAGCGCACAGAGAATGTGTTGAGATTGAGTAGTTACAGACAAGACTTGTAACAAAGAAATAGAGTTTGATTCTTTTTGTATTTTGAAGTTGTAGCTTCATAATTCTGATCGATGGGTGCCATTAGACAGACTGAGTCGGTGCTCAGTTAGGGAGTGGGTGCTCCCTTAGAGTGGGTGCTCTTGAATGTAACCAGTGAGATTTGTCAGTGAGACATTTAACTGTGAGGCTGAATTAGAACAGTAGATTCTAGTAGCTATTCTCACCGTGGTTTTTCCCTTTAGGTTTTTCACGTATAAATCTGATGTAATGTGTTTTTGTGTGTGTGTAATCTCTGCATTTGTTCTTTAATATGCATATGCATCTATATCTCCTCTAAAGGGTTTAAAGAACTAGTTTTCGCTGATCTATTGATTCACCCCCCCCTCTCAGTAGATAGTTGTGTTCAACATGTTGAATATGGCTAAGTAAACAGTTTGATGGTGACTGCATTTGCAATATAGCAGCATCTGAAGGAAATGATCACACTATAATTAGGTTTGTGCCTATTCTTTGTGGTCTAAATTCTAAGTCATAAGGATGAGTAAAGCAAATGTTACAAATGCATAATGTTGTCCCTCAGCTAAAAGCCTACTAAGTTTCTATACTTAGTCGTTTTTGCACCTTTGCATTTGTCTAGAAATTATTTCGGAAGAAGTGGCTCGGGCAATTCTTTTGGAGAAATGTTGAAGACTCTTCGGACAAAAAGCCCGCAACAAATGTTCCGAAGCTTTGGAATTCTTTCGAGAAAATGTTCAGTTGCCACACTTAGTCGATTTTACAAAATCTTGGAAATTCTTTCAGAAAAATTCATCCGAACAAAAGCTTCGACGCTTGGGAATTCTTTTGGAAAAATTGTTCCGAACAAAAGATTCGAAGGAAGAGTTTTCTTTCGGAGCCACACGTAGTCGATTTTACAAAATCTTGGAAATTCTTTCAGAAAAATTCATCCGAACAAAAGCTTCGACGCTTGGGAATTCTTTTGGAAAAATTGTTCCGAACAAAAGATTCGAAGGAAGAGTTTTCTTTCGGAGAAAGTGCCTTGACGAATTCTTACAGGAAAAATTGTTAAGTCTTTGTCGGACAAAATGTCCAAAAGAAATGAGTCCCGAACAAAAGTTTTGAAAGGTATGTGGACTTTTGCACAAGTTTCAAAAGGTCTATTGCAAAATTTCAGAAGGGACACTTGCAATTGTTCCGAAGGATAGTTCGAATGGAGCAGAGAATACTTGCAAAGTTTTCGAAAGGCTTTTTGAAAAGCCCCGAAGGGTACATGCCAAAAATCCCGAAGGACACTTTTGGAAGAAGGCCATTGACGAATTCTTTCGAAGAATTTGTCTAAGGCAGAAGGACATGCAACTAAGGTCTCGAAGGATACTTTCGGATGAAGTGGTCACTTACAAAGTTTCTGAAGGATATTTCAGAAGACGTATAGGTCACTCGCAACGTTACCGAAGGATAAGTGGAGTCTCGGAGGGCATTTTCACAAGTGTCGAAGGATCAAGGTGAGTTAAAGATCGAGCAAGTCTAAAGAAATCGACGATGTGGAAGCATCTCAAAGACATCGAAAGAAACGAGATAAGGTCAACATGCTAGAGTTTAACGACCAAGCCAATATAAAGATCGTGCATCTTCAGAGATCGAACGGCACGCGGAAAGCTCGATAAGGAAGATCCAACGAAACAAAGTGGAGTCAGTGATGCAATGTGACCTATAGTTCATGACACAATAGAATGCTAAAGATCAAGCATATCGAGGATAATCGAAAGGAGCAAAAGCGACCCAATTATATAGGAGATAGCGAGATGCAAAAAGGAGCTCGACGGTTAATGAAAAAGCTTAAAAATGGCGCGAAGAAAGAAATCAAAGGCCCGCATTTAACATGACTCTAACGGTCAAGTGGAGGAATAGACAAAACTAGTGATGAACTCGACATATCTACACAGAGCTCGAGATTGAATTGATCCAACTGATCAATCCTCAATTAAGGAGGCTACACATTTATGACTTGAATCCCGCAGTTGCCAAATATAGTAAAGAGACTAGAACATTACGACGTGAAGTATGAATCGAGATGCAAGAGGTGTAAATGCCAAGCCACATTAAATGAGAACCAGAACCGAAACCAATATGGTGTAGTCAGAGTGTAAACACATTTTGAAAACATGAAACCCTAGATTCATTTTCTATATATATATGACATCTAGAATATTGTCAAGCGTCTGCCGTTCTAATTGCAAAAGGAGCTACTAGAGTGACTCAAAGTGTGTCGATTGGAGAGGCATGCAAACACAGAGAAAAAGTTAGAGGAACAGAGAGATATATCTAGACACAAAGGGAGTGATGCAGAGAGAAAGAAAGAACACATAGAGAATGTGCAAAGATTAAGCAATTACAGACAAGACTTGTAACAAAGAAATAAAATTTGATTCTTTTTGTATTCTGAAGTTGTAGCTTCATAATTTTGATCGGTGGATGCCATCAAATAGACTGAGTTGGTGCTCAGTTAGGGAGTGGGTGCTTCCTTAGAGTGGATGCTCTTGAATGTAACCAATGAAGTTTGTCAGTGAGGCGTTTAACTGTGAGACTGGATTAGAACAATAGATTCTAGGAGCTATTCTCACCATGGTTTTTTCCTTTGGGTTTTCCACGTATAAATCTGGGGTAATGTGTTTTTGTGTGTGTGTGTGTAATCTCTACATCTGTTCTTTAATATGCATATACATATGTATCTTCTCTAAAAAATTTAAAGAACTAATTTTAGCTAATCTACTGATTCACCCCCTCCCTCTCAGTAGATAGTTGTGTTCAACAACAAATTATCTAAAAGTTACCTTTGCAAATGCAAGCTAGAATGAGTTTTGGTATTTCTTGGTGGATGCACACTAGATTTGAATGATTTGTTTTGAATAAAGTAAATATTTGAATTCTGATTTTCTGAATTAGTAAGCTAAAAACAATTTTTAATTTACTAAAACAAAGAAAATCAAGAGCAAAACAATACCTATTGATTACCTAGGTTTGACTAAAGTTTTCCACTTGCTAGTGTGCTTGTTTTTGTGTGAATAAGAGTTTGTTTTAAAAATGAAAATTGATTGTGATTACAATTGGAAGTGTTTGATCTATTTTCTAAAATTCACCTAGAGTTTAGATGCAAAGTTGTGTTATGAAATGATCTATTGAATGGCTGCAAACAGTAAAGAAAGCTAACTAATGTTTTTGTACAAAGACGAAAGAGAGGAGAATTATTTTTCCTATAAACCTTGTCTTTTTCAAATTATATATTCAAACTAATATAAGACATGAAACTGGTCTATTTTATTCTACTAAGCAAAATAAATAAATCTAAACTAAAAACTCCCAACTTGATCAAGGTGTAGATCAGCTGAAAGCAAGAGTAATATTGTTGATGTGGTCTTCAGCGTGCTAGCTCCTTCGCTCAACAAATGATTGTAAGAACTCTCTGACTAGAAAGATGATCAAATAAAAGTAACAGAAGGGGGAAGATAAAGGAGACACAACTCCAAACAAAACAGCAGTTGATTGTGGCTGACTAGTGCACTGAATGCAAAGATTTGGTTGTGAAGACAATGACTTCCCTTGCTTTGAATTGTGTAGTTGAACGCAAAAACAACAAAGGTAGAGCTTCAAAACTCCGGGCTCAAATGCAAATTTTCGGATCTGAAATCCAACCAAAAATGACCTTGTAAAAAGAGTTAGGATCTTGCATGGGGGAGTTCAACTAAGTCCCACAAGGAGTTCAACTTAAGAGGAACTAAAAATGATTAAAAATAGAAGAGGGAGTGAGTTGGCCCTGATTGGAGACAAACACAAGGTGATAAAATTTATAAATGCAACACAAATCATGCAAAACGCGTCAAGGAATAATTCACGGGAGCTAAAATAAAAGGTAGAACAATGGTAACAAAACCACCCCTATTTGTAGGGAACAATTATGCAACCACTGGTTCTAGTGACAAAACCGCCCTATTCGATCAAAACTCTAACCAAAACAACTCTAGTAATCAAGGTCCTAATACTTTCGACAGGGACTATAATGCCACCACAAATGGTGTCACAAATCAAAATAGCAAGGTGAATTTGGTTAACAATAATCCACCTTAGCCTATGAACAATAATAACAATGCCAACAATAATAACATGGGTGTGAGGAATCAAAAAACCCCAACTGTCATTCATGTGGTTAAATTCAATCACCCTCATCGTCACACCCGAGGCAAAACCACAACCAAGGACAATTTCAAACTCAGTTCCAAAACACTGACCCTAATCAGAATCAACACTTCTTTTATAACAACCAGCAAGGGTTCGATTAGCATGGCCAACATCAAAGGCCTCAAGACTATGATCATAATGTCTACTGTATTTTTCATAGGGTCATTGGGCATGATACTCAAGCCTGTAGGGAATATAATAAATTCATTCAAAAACTCCGTAAGGACCAGCAACAAGCATTTACAAACATGTTCCTAGGTAATGCCAATGCAAACCCTCATGCCCAATCAACTAATCCTATAACGCCTCAGAATATTAACTTGGGCATCTACCAAAACCCATTTCCTAACCATCAACAATATACCATCCCAAACCAATCACATGGTAATCAAGCTAACCAACCCCCACCAACTGCTACTCATGAAGCTGAGGCTTCTACCTCCAACACAATCAAACCTGATGTGGCTCCTCAACTAGGACCACAAGCAAAAACTCGCATGATAGGAGCCATGGAAATTGAAATCGAGGAAGATGCAATCACTATCAACTGCACTAGGAAGTATCAGCCCACAACCCATCACACGACAAATGTCTTGGATACTGATGTCAACCCCAAACCTATAGGGAACTCTAATTTAATTTTTGATCTCACAAAGACATTTTCTCACATCTCTTTCCTAGACCTCATCAAGAACTCCCCAACCCATCGTTCGACACTACTCGATGCCTTGGGATTAGGCCATATAGCCAGTATCACACCTACACCGCAAACTCAAATCAATCGTATCGATTTGGATATGTTCCCACCCGGACGAAACTCGAGAGATGGTGGTTACTTTTTCGACTTAGAGAGCCTACCCCAGACATAAAAATGTCTAGAAGGGGAGATTCAACCTTGTATCTGCAAGTGTGGATCTATAACAACCATGTAAAACGAGCAATGGTTGACAATGGGGCAGCTATTAACATAGTCCTCTTGTCATTTATTCAGAAACTCGGGTACAGAGAAACCAATTTCTCTACTACCAAGAACGCTTTGCGAGCTTATGATAGCCTCAAGTCTACTTCAATAGGAACCATCGTACTTCCAATCACTTTGGGTCCTACAGTCATGTTGATAGAATTTTATGTAATTGATAGAAATACACATTATAACATGATTTTAGGTAGACCTTGGATCCACAATATGAAGGCAATCCTTTCTACCCTATTCCAACAAATCAGGTTCCTCCACTTAGGGAAAGTCTTTGTCGCTCAAGCAAACCTAAGCCCTTTGATGTCATTCAAATGACCACGCACGAACACCCAAGTCTACACATTGATTGCCACTTGCCCACCAATGGTGTGGAAAATCCCCCATGATTGGTTGAAGACAAAGCCCCCCTGACAGCCAAATTAGTTATCTCAAAGAGGGGTACCAAAGTTCCTATGCCTTCATCGCATGAAAAAACTAAAGAAAGAGGAGTCCAAACAATGGAAATAGTAAGTGAAGAAACTCCCGTGACAATGTCAGTCGTCTTAACCAAGTCTAAAACTGACATTATCAGTATCCTTGAAAGAGACGAACCAATCCAACCTCCTTTTGATCCCTATAAGATCAAAACCTATAGTCCTCACATGCCTCTCAACTTAGAAACTCTTAACCATAGTATTAAAAACAACCACGTTGGCATGATAGAGATCTTGGGGCATGAGGACAAACCCCCAAAAGAACCCGATGATCCATATCTTCAGCATAATCTCCCAATGCCCTATCATGTAGGGGCAAGCAATAATTCAAATCGTGGTTTAGATTTTAGGATAAATAAACAAACAATTCGTCCACCGCCACCCACACCAGCACTTGAGGGAAGGATTCATAGATTAACAATAGGCACCATTGAAATATATATCGATTCTAAAGATTACCTAAACATCCCTAATGTTGGATCCTCTCTCTCTCTCCTACAAGAGAAGGAGACCACAAAGAGCTATTCACTAAGCTCTCTCAAACTCTCCCTAGCATGACAATGGAAAAAATAGTGTCAACCATGTCCCATAAGAAATATTATGAGTATTTCCAATATAACCACAAACCTCTTATACAAGAAAAGGGCCATGGCAAACAACCCATTGAATGCTCACAAACTTTGGCCTTCCCTTATCCACACATTATGACAAGACAAACAAAGCTAATTATACCCTATCAATGGTATCATGAGCTTCACAATTATGCTCGTAAGCATCCTCTACATGTAGGAGACCTTGTCTTTAGACTCTGCAACCGAATTGACAAAAATAAAAGAGGTCAAAAGTTCAGACCCAACTGGTTAGGCCCTTACCTAATGATCAAAGATTTCAATAACGAAGCCTATCGATTATGCATTGTAGAGGGCAAGAAGTTCGATGAATATGTGAATTCTTTGCACCTAAAACATTTCTATAACTCGTTCTCGCATGTCACATTGCCCTCATTGCATTGCATTTCCATTTGTTTATATTTTGTCTAGCATATCAGATGTATTGTTTGATGATTATTTAATTGTTAAATCACATATGTTAAATCACATAGCATAGAAATTTCAAAATGCAGTGCATCATATATCATTCCATTCTCACACAACCCTATTATCCCATAGAATACATTCTCAAAATCAGCATTACATTGGTTCTTGCCTTAATTCTTACGAGTAGAGTACACCTCTTTTCCCTACATCTTCTTGCACAACTTAGAAAATGCTAGCCTACAATCTAGTCTAGAGGTTTGTCCATGATAGTCTCCTCTTATGGTGCCTTCTAAAGCAAAACATTAGCATGCTCAAAATCAGGTAAACTTTACTCACCTATCTTGCTCGTCGGTGATGAGCCCTTGCATCTTACTAGTTACATGGGGCCAAAATTTGGGAGTAAAGGCCTTGCAAATAAAAAAGTAGACACTTCTATGAAAATCAAAAGCTTATGCAAATAAAAAAGCCAAATCCCACATCTCTCGCCCTCTGCTAACCTTTGGTGTTCAGCCCTCACGTCTTACTAGTTGCGTGGAGTTAGCATTGGGGAGGGATGCCCTTACTCGCCTATATCTATAGAGCCTTTGGTGATGAGCCCATATGTCTTCCTAGTCACATGAGACTGAGTGTAGGGGGTCACAAAGAGAAGTAAAAGCTAAATGCATAAATACTATTATATCAAAAAGTGTCCATGTAATGTCTCCAATTTGAGACAATGATGAAAAAAGAGGGTTTTCCAACAAACCCTTAACCCACATCAAACAAAACTGAATTCTGAAAATTTAAATCAGCAAACCCTAGCTAAATTAAGATGCTCAAAAACACCACAAATAGAAACAAACTCTACGCACCAATGTTACACAATTAATTCCAACACTAATGTGGTATATATCCATTGAATTTCACCTTTAACCCATATGAAATGTCATACATAAACCCTGATTAGGATGTAATAAATACCTTCTTTGGTGAGAGAGATGTGAATGTAACATTGGAAAGTACCCTTGCAATATTTTTTATTTTTCTTCTGAAAGTACAGCTGCATTTTTTCTTGCCAAATCGACCTTCAATCCCTTGCAAAACTCACCAATAATAATGAAAAATTATAGAAATATTTCAGAATAAAATATTTTCAATTTATCCCTTTCAAAGGCCTTCAAAACCCTTCAATGCAAGTCGTCAATATGCAGAAAATAATTGTATGAATTAAATCAGAATTTTACCTTTGGATTCACTCTCAAGATGATGTCAAAGTCCCCGAAAAATATGCCAAAAATACACAAATAATTATAATATTATTTGTCCATTGTTTAGGGTCTAAAAGCACCCTGCAACCCTTTGAAAATACTCCACAAGTGAATCGCCCCACTTATAAAATAATGGTAAAATTTTCAAAACGAAACCCTAGTCTTTCCCTTCCAATTTCTTTCAAACCCTTATGATAAATTGCCACAAAAATAAAAAATAGTATAACAATTTGTACCTTGCCAAACGGAGTCTAAAAACCCTCCAAAGATGCTCATTTTCTTTTCCAATTGGTTTGCCCTACCTCAGAAAATATAAGAAATAAAATCAGAGTATTTCACTCACCAAAATTCCTCCAAATAGCCTCCAAAGGACTCCTAGGGCAAGTCGTCCAAGCTGGAAAATTAGTATAAAATATTTGCAATATTTTATACTCCGCAAAACACTCCCAATCAGCCTCAAGTCCTCAAAAATATGCTCTCCAATCAGGTCGCCATAGCCAGAAAATTCAATAAAATAATATGTAACCTTCTTTGGCTCCAAAGACCCCTCCAAGTGGCTCGCCCAACTCCCTAGGCAAGTCGCCACACCTTGGGATGATCTTTCGTACCACAAACAAGCTCTCAAGATGATTCGTCCTTCTCCAAAACATGTGAAATTATCAAAAACCAGCTTTCGATAAAGTTTGCAATTATTCCTCAATGAAGATGGTGTCCCAAAAAAACCTTTGTGGATCCACTTACATGTGCACATGGAATTTTAAAACTCATTTACAACTCTTGAATAGAGTTGACCAAGTAGAAGGAATGGAGGTTTTGATCCCCACACCTTTGACACTTCTTGAAGGTTTTCGTCCTCAAGAGGTGGAAATCAAGTTTGACATACTTGATCCAAATTTCCAAATCAACATTCAACATAAACATCCACAAGATTCATTTTTTGTTTTTATAACCAACCTCCAAGGGTGGCGCCCAAGTTGGAGGGTTGTAACCTTTCAAACATTAGCATTTTATATTTTTAAAACTCACCTTATTGAGGGTTTAGGCTCCCATGACCCCAACTAAAGTGAGCATAAGATAGAAAGTACCTTTTTGCAAACTCAACTAAATATTAGAACACTTAAGTACTTTTTACCACTCTTGTTCATAGATTCGTCCCCCTCCTCCATGTTCCTTTTTCTTCCTTCCCTTAGCTTTGTGGGAACAACCAAGCTAAGGACTCCAAAAACAAATTATGCCAAAAAGGAGGACATTGCAGTCCAAGTAAAAAGATATTCAAAAGCTTGACTACATGCCTATGCTGAAAAAGGTAACTTTATCTTATTTACTGATTCTGTCGAGATTAGTTACCTAATGACATTGAACCTTTATCGCAATGATAGATCCACTACAGCTCAACCTGATAGGTTTTAAGCCCAACCGTAATCTAGCATGCAGCTGTGCTGACAAAAGCATTTAAAATTTTGCTTTGATACCCTTGCAGGATCAAGGGGTGGCAACTACTGGCAGATTCGAAGGGGCAGTGCATACACAAATATGGAGTTCAGCAATACAACCAAAGTTTCGACTCACACCAGCACTTTTGCACTGCATGCAACCCCAGCACTAACCTTCAATAGCTACACCAAGTTAGAGTTGTTCAATGCTAGCTCCCTGCACACCTATAGCACCAACTATCTTGATGGTAATGGTCTGAGTATATTCTACTCATCTTCACCTGGCATCCATACATCTTGTATTTTACACTTGTATTGATTTGTATTCTATAGTTGTAGCAGTTGGTGCTGCAGGTAAAATTTTGGAGCTCTTCTGCAAGTATACAGTTCCATGAAAAATCAAATGTTAGATTTTGCAACATGTTTGTAGGGATTTTTCTATTAAAAATGTTTTTAAAATATTATCAACAAAATTACACCACAAATAAATTTCCATTTGGTAAAAAAATTCCCTAAAAAATAGTAGCAACTCCTGCGAATTCCATGCCCCCTATTGCAAGCACCAGCGGAAATTCTTATTCCTAAATTATAGCCGCTCCTAGATTTTAGGAACAGATTCTAAATTTTGCACAAGAAAATATGTTTATATTTCATCGCATCACCTGAAGCATGAATATAGCAGCAGTTGCCCCCTCCATGGGACCACCCCTTAAGGGAGTTCAATTTTTATAGCTAGTGATAGACATTTCACATCTCTTCTCAGATATTTGACACATACAGAGCTGTCAAATTAACGCAATTCTAATTTCAGTTGTTATTGTAATGTCTCCAAAAAGGATTATTAGTTGAAAATTAGGCATACTTATAAACCCCACTTCAAATTAGATAAAATTTTAAATAAAGTGCAGCAAACCCTAGCTTCCAACAACCTTTCAAATACACCTCAAAATTAGCTTAAAATTACACCAAACCCTGATCAATTGGTGGTTGCTCAAAATGTAAAAAGATGGCCTTTCAAAATCAGATTTTCTTCTTCAGACCCTAGGCGTCCTTCGCTGTAAAATAAATCTGAAAAATATAGACATTTCTTATGCCAAAAAATCTTATAAAACCCTCAATAAATTGCATAAAATATATTTGCAATAAAGGCAAAACTTTTTATGAATTTTCTAAATATTTAGATGGCTAAAAAAACCCAAACCCCAAATTGCCAAGTTGGAAAAAATATGAGAAAATCACAAAATTAAATTCAAGATAATTTATCCTTTGCAAGAGGTCCAAACCTCTCCCACAAACCAAATCACCATTATGCAGAAAATTGTGAATAATTTCATAATTGCCCCAAGGGCACAAAATTCACCAAAAGAGTGAGATTTCACTCTCCCAACAAGTTGTCACTCTCCCAATAGCAAGGTGTCAACCTGAAAATGACCAATTGGTGTATAAAACACCCTTGAATGACTAGTTGATTCCAATGATAAACCCTGAATGGAGTTATCTCAAAGAAGAAAGAGGGTTTCCGTCCCCTAACATTGTTTGCTTGAAGGGTTTCGTCTTCAAATCAATTGGCTTAGCATTTGCGTGCTAATAGACCAAATTTTCAATAATCAAAACACGACATGCCCTCCTCAAATGAGTCCTCTTCACTTTTGTAGGCCTCCAAGTGTGGCGCCCAAAAAGAGGGAGGGTAATTTAAAAATGTATTTAAAAGACCTTTCCTTATGATCTTTTCTTAAAATCACTTGAGCCTTTATGACCCTTAAAGGTCCCCTCTTTAAGTGAAATAAGAAACATAAAGTACTTTTTCAAAAATGTACTTATACACATTCAAATAAAACATTCAATACTTATTTCTCTTTATACTTGTCCCTTAGCCCCTGGGAATGTTTTTAAGGCTAAGGGTCTTCCATGATGTCCCTATCAAAAGAGGGACATGACAATTATTGTCAATTTTTTTCTGTGTGTAAATGCATCCATGTTATCTTTGCACTCCAATTGTTGTTTCCAAATAACATAATTTCACTTTTGTCATAGCACACAAAATTCTGTAATTCTTGTGAGTTGCCCCCCAAAAACCAATCTTGGAATCAGATTCAATGATGGCTGTATTAAGCTTCATCATCCTTCAATCCAATATGTACTTTTACTCTACTAAAGTCCATCTTCATAATCCACCACATATGCGTACTTTTTCAACAAAGAGACCAGAAACATATCAGGCACTTTTTAACCAAGCAGCAATGCAAATATTAGCAATTTTACCATATGCTAAGATCTAAACTAGTCTACAGTATTGCAAAGCCAACTTACCGTATTTGCCCAAACTTTCAGGCCTTTTCTTTGGCTTTGTCTCAAATGTACATGACTTCCAACTTTGAATTTCATAATATTCACACAAATCTCATCTATTTAAACAACCTGGAATATATATTTTTCTGTTTCTGTTCTTGCTAAATTTCAAGCCAAAAAATTTCATAGCTTCCAAGTTTCCCTTCAATATTGCATATCCCCCATCAAAAGACTTCAAATCGGCTCATCTAAATGAGTGCATTACAATGTTACTGTAAAAAACTACTGTAGCACATAAAATCAAGACGTGCATAATTATTTTATGCTTCCCTGAGACTATATCAAACTGGTGAGTAGATAGTCTATCTAAACCGTGCCTCCCCAAGCCATTTGGATTTCATTTCTAGACCTCTATAAGTTCATTGCCTTGCCACTTCCTTGTCTGGGTGTGACTATGTAGGCCTTAACCTGTGCCTTTTTGTCTTTTGTCAGCCCAATTTAATCTTTTCCCCTTCACTACTACTCTTTTCATCTAGGAATCCATCTTTCCTGCTCTTTACCCATCTTTTTTGGCCTTTTGATGAGGTCAGCAAGCTCTGCACCGTTGCACTCAATCCCATGAGATTCCTTAGTCCTTACAATCTCACAGTAGCTGACTAGATTCCTTCAATATAACAATAACTCGCATGACAGAAAAGCTGTGAACCTCTTCCTTGGGTTATATATAAACAGTGGGGGGACAGGGAGGGCAGCAATGATCGGGGAGGGCAGGAGTTGCGTGGGTGACAGGGTGAACTTTTGAGGATCTAACATTATTTTTCACACTGCAACTTTAAAATAGTCAAAACTTTGTCCTATTGCTGTATTTATATGTAATTGAGCGTTCATATTGACAATTGAGAGAGGGGAAATTATTTGTGCTGTGCAAGGGAATTTTGTCAGTCAGACCTTGCATTATCTTCTGCAATTGCATGTCCAAGACAGAATTTACTCATCTTACCAATTCTCTATTATCAACCGTTGGTGAGATGTATCATTATTACATTCCTTTGAATTGTCATTTGGAAACATATTCCCACTTTTCAAGGCTGATAATTAAGCATATTGGGCCCACTTATTGGAGCATTTTTCTTAGGTAGATTCTGCCATACCCGGACAATACTTTGGAGCTTGCTTCATCTTCAAGAATCAAAAGGGTCCATATTTGGAGTTGTCAAGTTTATTCGTAGAAATTAGTCAACACCATAGCTGTCTGAGGGTACAATCATATATGCATATCACTCTTCAGCTTGGTGCAGCTTCCAAGTCCAGGCTGCAGACTTTAGACCGTCATTTATTGTTTCTCTCTCTGCACTTACGCTGAAAACAGTGGGAACTTGTCTTTTATCAGAAGTAGTAACTAAAAACAACTCTCCTGCTATTCTGGAAATGAGTAAAATTGGGTAACCAGGGATTTCTCTTTATCTCTTGTTCAAATTCAAAATGAAAGAAAAGGAAAGGCATTTTTAAGGTCCATGATGCCCGGCACTCTGCCTACCTGCAGGGTAGCTTATAGCATATGAGACCACCCCGTACTCCAAGTAGAAAGGCACCTAGATGTGCTTCAAATACGAGCTGTATATACCCTACCCCCTGCAAGATTTGAACTTGTGACTTCCCTTCTAAAAGGACAATTTTTTCACCATTAGGCTAACTCAAATATACAGGCCAACTCAGGAAGGTAAAAAAATCTTTTCACTTAAATAATCAGAGATATTTTTTAGTTTATACAAAACAAACCTTGCAGCCACTTATCACAATCTCTGTGGTTACACTGTAAGCCAAATTCTAGGTAATTTAGGTGAGATGGTTTCCTTTGAACAAAGAAAAACATCTATCTGCTCCATGGTTAGCTGAAGCTTGCCCTTTTCTAGTTCATCTTGCCTTGTTTTCCAAAAGAAACTTGTCCTCTTAACTCAAACCAACTTCTTGTCTTATCTTTGTCTTGCTGTCCTTTGATCCTTGTCTCGTGTGTTGTCATAACAACACTAGCGTGTTGACATACACAGCTTATCCTGATTTCTTCTCTCTTGCTAATCAGGTTTGTTCATGAACAAAGATATTCTCAATGAACAGAGCTCTCATCTGCCCTCTCCAACTCCAAGTCAACCATCATCTGCCCTCTCCAACTCCGAATCAACCATCTTCTCTCACTATTAACAATCAACCCCCTCCCCGACAATTCAGCCCAAGGCTGATTGGAGCAAGGATCTTCCCCTAAGGATGAAATGTAAAATAAACTCTAGTTACTCAAGCAAATTGAAATGATCTTATCTGCATATTCATGGGGCTTTCCCAGAACTCAAAATAATGAAATTTTCGGTGCAAGAAAACTAGAAACCTTTAAGATCTGTCGATATTCTCATGATGCCAAAGGGATACTTCATGGCCATCTTTTCCATGGAGGCCCATGGTTTATGAAAAAATTAGGTTTGTTCATTAAGCATTAATCTCCTACCTTCAACCCCATAGAAGATCTTTGGAGCGCATTTCGAATATGGGTCAAGCTACCCTTGCTTCCCAATGAATATTGGGAAGAATCCACCCTTAGAAATATCGGAACAATAGGAGAGTACAGTAATGCCTCTAAATTTATTAAGTATCCTAGGATACTTAATTATGCAAGGATTTGTGTCAACATTGATTTGGAAACACCGCTTCCCAACTGTATTATCTTAAAATAAGAGGGATTGAATGGGAGCAACCAATAGATTACAAGAACATTTTTTTCGGTATAGGCTTTGTTATGAAAATGGTCATCTGAGCAAGTACTGTCCTATGCATCAACCACAAGAACAGAGAAAAAATACCCAAAAATATCAGAGGTCACAACTTCACAAGAACCCCAACAACAATCAGCTGACCTCACAAAGAGCAAAGCCTCGCAGATTGAGAACAAATTCCATAGGCCATATGCCCGCAAAGTGAAGCCTGAGTAAACACAAGGATTTCACTTCCTTTAGCATTGAAATCTTTATCTCAAATACTCATCATCATTAAAACTTTCAAAATCTCATCTCAAAATCACAAACTCTTTAGACAATCTAGCCTCATAGGAAGATAACTAAGTGGAAGATATTGAAACAAAACAGCCAAAGGAATCATCAAAAGCCAAAGTTTGGGACCAAAAAAACACCAACTCAATCAGATAATCTCCTCGCACCAAACTCTGATCAGATGCTTTTCACATCAACAACAAATGTTTCAAAAACAATAGCCAGGTTCAGAACTTCCAAAGGAAAACAAATGCACAGTCCAAATATTAGAAAATGAAAGCCAACACCAAAAGCCCCCAGAAAATCCTAGGGTTCTTAATATGCAAGGATTTGTGTCAACGTTGATCTGAAAACACCACTGCTTGACTATATTACCTTAGACATGGGAGAGATTGAATGGGAGCAGCCACTACATTATGAGAGTATCCCCTTTCAATGTAGGCTTTGTCATGAACATGTCCATCTGAGCAAGGTCTGTGCTATGCATCAACCACAAGCTAAGTCGCAACGTTCAACTTCAACAAGGATAAAATTCAGTTTAAGTTCGCCAATGGATAAAGTTCAAAAAAATTGCCATTAAATTCGAACCATAGAAAAACATAAGAAATATATAAAAATAGAAAATGAGTTAAAAAAACAAATTATATATAAATAAATAATAATAAAAATAAATTAATTTTTTTTTAAAGATTATAAAAACAAAATTATTTAAATAAAATATATTTTTGAAACAAAATTAAAAATAAAATAAAATAGATGTAAATTAAAAAAAAGAAATAATTTTATTATATATAAATAAAAGTAAACGAAAAAAATTGAAATTAAAATAATTGTAAATAAATTTTAAAAATAAATAATAAAATTAAAACAAAATTAAAATTAAAATAACTAAAAATTAGTTTAGTAAATAAAATAAAAAATAATCATAAGACCAAAATAACGAATTAAAAAAAATAAAAAGTAACAAAGCATATATAAAATGAAAAAAAAACCTAAAATCATTAAACTTTAAAGTTTGATTTTTGTTTTTAAAAGGCATTGAAAAAAAAACCTACCTCATGACTGTTGGTTCGTGTTGGGTCGCCACTTGCTGATCAGCAGCTTTGCTCCCTTGGTCGATGCCAGACGGCTCCCAGCTGGATTAGAAACTTAGAACACTGATGGCAAGCTATTCCACGTAGGCTCATCCATGGCGCACACAATGAAAACCAGACCTCGGCTCCTCCAACAATCAGCTGCGTTTACCCTTCAAACTCTTCCTCAGCGCCTCCAACTACGAAAAAATCCTTCAAACTCCTCCAACAGACAAACCCGCTCACAAACCAGTCGAATTGCAATTAATTTTTGGTGGATTTGAATGAAAACGGGTGTGATTTAATAGGCAGGTTGTGTCTTTTTTCCCGCTCGAGTTATTTTTGGGACTCGCCATCTAAGCATTAAATTCGCCGAACATGACGAATTGGATAAAAATTCTCGAACCTTGTGACTTAGACCACAAGAATAGTGAAGATAGCCAAAGAGATCCAATGCCACAAACTCTCAAGAAACCCAACAACAATTAGCTGACCATCCCAAAGAGGAAGAACCATCTAATCACAAAGGCAAAGCCTCACATATTAAGGACAAATTCCATAGGGCATATGCACACAAAGGGCAGCCTCAGCAAATGAAAGATCCCTTTCTAGATTTGGAGATACAAAGTATATATGTTCTTACAAGACAAAGATATAAATCTGATTGTTTGCATTTACAGTATGCTGATACAAAATATATTGCCCAGATTTGCTTCAACAGTGAATAATAAAATATTACAGTACACAGCAATACTATAGAAAGTATAATGAAGCCCAAAGAACCAAGAACTGGAAGTATGCGCAGATCTGGTCGCTGTGACAGAAACACAGTCGCCAACGTTGGTTATCCTGCCGACGTCGGTCGATAACTGTCGTCGTGATTCCCTGGTGGTGATCTCTGCCTGCCTGTGTCTGCCTGTCTGCCGATGTCGGTCGCTGATCGGCCGATGTCGGTCTACTTGCCGATGTCGGCCTCTGTAATACCCTGCGCCCTGCAACTTTGAACTGTGCCCTTCTTCCCTTTTCTGAATCCGCTGGTACGACCTGGTACCGATCTGTGCGGATTCCGTACAGCACTTGATCTGAAGATATATATATATAAATCTTAAATCAAATCTAATGAATAAATACCTGGAAACCTCTGCATATGCTGAACACCTGATATACCCAGTGAATAACCTCTAAAGCCCCAGATCTTATCAATAAGCACAATCTGAATTCCGTCACGAATCCACCCCTGAAAAGCGCTGGGTTTTCGTCCAACTCTTCTCCAATCTGCTGAAGGTTTGCGTCCTCAGAGATTTTAGTTGAATCACAGATTCAAGCTTCACAATACTCAGAATATTTTAGCAACAAAAGATATCCAAAATGCTTTGCCCTCAACTTCTTTTAAAGGCTCCCAGGAAACTTCTAGAAGAAGCTAAAATATTTATTTATTTTCCCATTTTAATTAAAATTAATTAATTAAAGTCATCCTTTTGAAGTAATATTAATTTTGGACAACTTAAATTAATTAAATTAATTAAATCACTTTCTCAACATTTTGGGGACATTACAGTCCTCCCTTCCTGGAGATTGCTTGTCCTCAAGCAATTCACTCTTGATAACCAACACCAACTTCCAGGATCCCATATCATTCTCAGAAATTTGCAAACTCTACTATTTGAAACATTATGCTGCAAAATATCTGTGAATAAATTCTCCTTATTTCTCCTAGAGACTAGTGTGATAATTCTCAATATGTATTTAACAAACTCACCATCACATACCTTAGTCTTTGCAAAAGACCGCTGCGCTACTCTGATTATCATGCTCTCCAATTCCCCATAGGGATGATGACTCATAATTGGGAGTGAAATTGTGATAGAATCATTTACCTCATCACTCATAAAATGAGTCTCCATCATGCGAGATGACACCTCCTTAGATCCGCCATCTAGCGCTGCCCTCAAGATAGTCTTCTTTCCCCCAGAAAGGAACTCCAACTCCAACTGTGTCTGTACCTGCTCAACACTCTCCATGCTATCTTCAATATCAGTGTCGGGTACTTCCTCTGACTGAAACTGCAACTCCTGTAGATCTTGCTGTAAACCGTCACAATATGATCCTATTGTGACTCCTATTTGTCTCTCCATGTTGGAGAGATTGACCTTCCCTTTTTTATTCTGAAGATGTTGTCTTGCATTGGCAGCCACTAATCTAGCCTCTTTGGCTTTTTGCAACCATTCTTCATTAAGGTTTTTGGACCTCTTTACCTCTTCGCTGCCAAAATATACAAAATCAGTCGTCTTATCCAAATGAATAGCATTCATGGAATCACCATGATAGGATGAAGCAATGCTAGACTCATCACAAGAAACCATATCTTCATGTAGCTGTTCTAATGTAACTGGTTTGTCTTCACCCATCACTTGCTCTTCTTTTCCTTCATTTCCTTGTCCCTCAATCATATGCACAACACATGATTCTTGCCTATCCAAAGAGGCTGCAATAGAAGACTGGTGTCTATGCTGACTTCCCACCACAGATACTGATCTGCTCTGTCTGTCTCTGTGTCTATTCACCTCCAATCGCTCCAAGGAATCCTGTAATCGATCTAAGGCTTGAACAATCATGCGCTGAGTAGTGATGAGAGTTTTCATCATTTCTATCTCTTCAAACTTTGATTTCTCTTTTGGAGGGATGTTGGGTGGTGTAAGCCCAAACAGAGTTTTTCCAGAAACAATCTGTTAACAAAATAATTTCACGAGGAATTCCACAACACAAAACCACAAAGGATGGATACCACTGAAAACCATACAAAGTATATATACAAGACAAAGATATAAATCTGATTGTTTGAATTTACAGTATGTTGCAAAATATAGCCCAGATTTGCTTCAACAGTGAATAATAAAATATTACAGGACTATAGAAAGTATAATCCAAAGAACCAAGAACCTGGAAGTATGCGCAGATCTGGTCGCATGACAGAAACACAGTCGCCGACGTCGGTTATCCTGCCGACGTCGGTCGATAACTGCCGTCGTCGGTTGCCTGGTGGTGATCTCTGCCTGCCTGTGTCTGCCTGTCTGCCAATGTCGGTCGCTGATCGGCCGATGTCGGTCTACTTGCCGATGTCGGCCTCTATAATACCCTGCGGCCTGCAACTGCGAACTGTGCCCTTCTTCCCTTTTCTGAATCCGCTGGTACGACCTGGTACCGATCTGTGTGGATTCCGTACAGCCCCTGATCTGAAGATATATATATATAAATCTTAAATCAAATCTAATGAATAAATACCTGAAAACCTCTGCATATGCTGAACCCCTGATATACCCAGTGAATGACCTCTGAAGCCCCAGATCTGATCAATAAGCACAATCTGAATTCCGTCACGAATCCACCCCTGAAAAGTGCTGGGTTTTCGTCCAACTCTTCTCCAATCTGCTGAAGGTTTGCGTCCTCAGAGATTTTAGCTGCATCACAGATTCAAGCTTCACAATACTCAGAATATTTTAGCAACAAAAGATATCCAAAATGCTTTGCCCTCAACTTCTTTTAAAGGCTCCCAGGAAACTTCTAGAAGAAGCTAAAATATTTATTTATTTTCCCATTTTAATTAAAATTAATTAATTAAAGTCATCCTTTTGAAGTAATATTAATTTTGGACAACTTAAATTAATTAAATTAATTAAATCACTTTCTCAACATTTTGGGGACATTACAGCAAACACCGAACAGCTCAAAATCACAAATGCTTTCCACACTCCGGCCTCACAAGAAGACAATGAAAAACCAGCTTGGAACCAAAGAAACAAATGCTCCAACTCAAATAGAAAATTTCCTTGCACCAAACTCTAATAAGCTGCTTTTCAAATCAGCAACTAATGCTTCAAAAACAATAAATAGTAAGGAAGTTCCAAAGAAAAGCAGAAGGCTCAGTCCAAATTTGAAGCCTTGTGTCTCCAGCCCGAGCACTTTGTTGAAGAACGAAAGGGAACACCAAAAGTCACAAAAAACTACCCTAAGAGAAGCACTAGGAAGCTCAGCGGGGATAGACGATATATGGGTAGGCATGGATTCAGAAGACTCACGCAAAGAAGAACCGGCAAGCTCTGGGATGGTCACTACCAATGTTGTGCCGAAGACTTAGATGCTTAGTACATTCTCTGATTCTGGTAGATTTTTCTGTGGATTTGCTCAAACTAAGAAGTTCAAATGTGTTTTGTAACACCCCTCGACTAAAATCTAGACATCATTAATTTTGATTTTTAGATTTTGCTATTGTTAATTTTTTAACACTTTTTAATAGGATATTATTGAATTTTATCCAAAACAAACTACTCTCTTGGTATCGATTAAAACCTAATGCCTCACTTGCTGTCCATCCACTTTTCCCTATCATTTTCTTTCTTGCTGTCGCTTCATATTTAAGGCTTTCCTTTACGCACAACCTTACCTATGTTTGGTTCAGGTTGGCCTTCTTGTATTTCCTACGTCTTGCTGCACAATTTTGGCACACCTTACCTCTTTAGTTTGTCGTGCTTCACTTGCCTTTTTCTTTCTTAGTTTTTCCCTCATCACATTGGATCTTGATTTCATCTTGGTTTACCCTTGCCCTACCCTATCGTCATCTTGTCTTTTTACCAGAGAGTGCAACCATATCAAAAGGTTGTAAAATCTGAAGTAGAGTAGTCTCTAACCTCCTTTCTTTTATTACTCTATTCCAACTATTTTTTCTACAAATACTACCTTGAAGAAAACTCCAATAACACATTTGAAGAAAATAAAACGAGTTCTTTGTCCTCTCTAGAAACAAAAATGGTGTATCCAAATAATGATCCGCAAACAATACTCAAACAAAAATGATGACCAGATGCCCCTTCTTGAGCCCGATTTGAGTTCTAGTAGAGATACTTGTAATGTCCCTTTCCAAATGTTCAGAGACCTAACTGGCCTACTTCACCCTTTTTCCTTATTTATTCCCTTGGGAATTGGGGCGTGGGAGGAATAAAGGGGATATTTGGACCCTTATGTGCATTTAACTTTATATTTTTATGTTGAAGACGCCATTAATGCACTTTATGTTATATTTTCATGTTGAGGTGCTTTAAGTCATAACTTATGACTAGAAAAAGTGTTATCTCCCCCCTATGGGTGCTGGACCCTTAATGAGTATTTATTACTTATTCATTATTATTTTTTAATGGGGGCATTGGAAAAGGTAAAAGTTTTTAGGCTTTGGAGGAGTTATAAAGAGAATTGGATGATTAATATTATCATTATGTTCATGGTTATTTTCTCTGGAGTTTTGGAGAGCCTGCGTGTTCATCTGCTTTGATCAAGGAGTAAAATCCCTTGAGATCCCTGGTTTCGGTGTAGAGGAGACTTTGGACCCGAACTGGAAGGGCTATTTCAGTGAGAGGATATATCCTCAATCCCTAGTAGTTGCATTCATAGGTGTTTTAGACTATTTTCCTGCATATTGGAGGTTTATTTTGGGTTGGCCGAATAGATTGGCAGGATCATTTGGCAACGTTTGGTTTTCTGATAGGTGGCGCCAAGATTGAAACCCATTTGGGACCTTTGGGGGTTGACGCCACTCCCTGGTGGCTAGAATTTAAGTGTGAAGGCAGCATGGGGTTTCCAAACCAAATCGTGGAGGTCTAATCTTCATTTATTGTTGGGCGTTGCTACCTCC
The DNA here is from genome assembly GCA_037957365.1 of Torreya grandis. Taxonomy (NCBI): domain Eukaryota; kingdom Viridiplantae; phylum Streptophyta; class Pinopsida; order Cupressales; family Taxaceae; genus Torreya; species Torreya grandis. The sequence goes on from JARHVA010000624.1 coordinate 3,661,436, forward strand.
GAGATATTAATTGCAGTTTTAAATAGAAAATCAGATCGTTATTTCTTATGTACAAATCAATCATACTCCACTATGTGCATGTTAATGCATGTGATAGATTTGGTGTGATATTGTATTGCATGTTAATGCATGTTAGTATATGTGTGGGATTTGGTGCAATATTGTAATGCATGTGTGCGATTTGGGAGAATCTTGGAGTGCATGTTAATGCATGTTGGATTTGAGTGGTGGTATTCGTATTTGTTGTTGCATGTAACATTTACACTCAATCCAATGGTCAATATTTCAGAAGAAATTTTTTAAAAAATCAGAAATTCAGGGTTCCAATATTTATTTGTCAATTCTCAATTGAGTTGGGATATTTCAATACTAAGGATAGAATGGAACTTCCCATGGTTTAGCTCTCCCTCAACTTGAACATGCCTCTACATGCCATCTACTTGCAGAGATGATTAATTCAAATTAGAAACACTATCCCAGGATGAGGACAAACCCAGATCAAAATCATGTTGTCTCCTACATTTCAGCTCAAACACGCTGCCAGGTCTCCTTGCGCAGACATTGCAAAACAGAAATGAACATATGCAAGAAAGAGAGAAGTGCACTGTGGATGGGGCCAGATCCAGTTCTACCCTTCAGCTTGAAGGCATCCTGCACATTGTCCCCTAATGTAAAAATGATATTCACTGAAAAATGCCCTAGGTGAGCCAGAAAACAATATATGCACCTTTGATTTCATTCTTCCATCAATTCACTCCGATTTTCCCCTTCATCAATTTTCTTCATTCACCATTGGTGTTGATTATAATTATGATCGTTACCTGGAGATTTTATACAATGTGAATCTATTTGCTGTTTTTTAGTTTTATCTGTAATATTTTATATTTTTAAATTTTAAGTTTATTTTTTTCAAATTTCCTCTTCTCCCCTGTTCCTAAGATTTGGAGAGATAATATTTCCTATGTCATCCTTGTTTCTGAAATAAAACCCATTTTGAGGTTCCATGTAACATAGGTTTAGAACTTTAGCCATATCCTATTTTTCACATGGGTTCATGACTAATATGTGTTTATCAAGGTGCTTTTTATCTTCTGTTTTTTGTAATTATGCTGGAAAACATGTTTCTTTTAAAGGTGATGTTCACACGGTTGTTCTTGTAATGTTTTCAAAGATGGTAAAGGGGGATATACCATATTTTGTACAGGGTAACATCCACAACCCTTGATCTTTAGGTGGAAAGATACTGGGAAGCTGGTTTGGGAAAAATAATACGGTATATGTCAATGGAGAGATTCTCATAAATGCTTCAAAAGTACAAACATTGCCAAAACTATAGGATATTCAGAATAATTAAAGCAACTGAACATTTTTCTTATTAGAAACTTAAAAAGTAGAAATAGAAGATTTGAACCTTGTTATGAGGTAAATAAGTATAAAAAAAACATCTATAAGGGGGAAAAAGGAAAGCCCACCGTACATCGTCACCCTTCTTTAATATGATGGAATACACAAAATACTATTATAAATTAATGTGAAATTCCCTATGTTTTATCATTCATACTCTGTTCTGTTTTGTTTCAATTGGTTTTTATCAGTTTTATTTGTTTCCAATTTATCATTAGGTGTGTGTCTGTGATACTGATATGCATACATATTTGATAATATAAAGTGATTGTTTCCACTCAAGAATATGTTGTAAAGGTCAAAATATGCACCACAAGTTGCAGAATTTCATTGCGTTTTTTCTCGCCACCACTAAATCCTTCATTGACATTGCGGTCCAGGAATTTTGGATCCATATTAAGCATTGCAAGCTTTGGGGAAAGGAAACCATAGAACTGCAAAGAAGCCCCAGAGAAGAAATTTAATGTCACTTACAAAGTAACTCGAAGAAAAATTGCAACTTGTTATCCATTCACAAAAATGATAACTCACAGAAAAGTTTTAGATTTAGCAATAAAAATTATTACATGTACCAACATATCGACAATCAACTAAAGTCCTTGAAGCAAAAATGGGCAAAGAACTAGAGAAATGTTCAAATTCAGAAGCAGGATGAAAAAAGGTTGGAATATATCAAAATAATGATGCACGCTCAAGACCGCCGCTTTCAGAATAAAGATGTAGGTAAAAGAAAACATGCAGACTTACAAGTCTGCATTTTAGTAAATTATATATAAAAAATCTCCTTAAATGTCAAATGTGCTAACTAAGCGAATAAAACAGAAAGTAAAGAATGTTTTAAAAGACAGAGTCAAAGAAACAATACAATCATTTTCTGCTTCAAAGTAAATGATAGCGTCAACCAATATTTATATTCAATTTCCATAATTAGTCAGCTAATAAGTAGAGCTAAATACACAAAGACAATAGAAAACCTACAGCACAATGCGAGACAACTTATTGTCTGCTAATCAGAAATATGCTTTAACTTCTTCAATATCTCCCAATCCAACCCACATAAAGGTAATGCATGACACAACTTATGAGGTAGTGCAACACTTGACCTGGACGAAAATGGTAATGTATGCTAAGAATGTGGCAGATTGCCTATGGTCAAGGAGAGTATCCATTAAAACAAGAAAGACCAATCAGATGCCTTGTAAATTCAGTTTGTGAGTTGTCACTCATTTCCCTTCATATCTAGAGATGATGTCAAAATCCAATGTAAGCCCTTCACGCAAGAATGTGACCCATAGTGTTGATCAAACCATAGTCACAAGGTTCGGAAATCCGAATCCGTTTGGGAAGGCAAAAAAATCTTAAATCCAGAATTCTTGAAGAAATTCAGAAAAATCCAATCCGGAGTAAATACATATCTGTGTGTGTGTGTGTGTGTGTGAGAGAGAGAGAGAGAGAGAGAGAGAGCATAGTTTTATAAATATGTAAAATTGACAAATACAATGAAGAGCATTGATAAAATAATATAAAATGTTAATATTATATGATATTTATGGTTTCTTGGCCTTTTTTTGTGCAGAAAACCTAAAAAATAAAAAATAAAGCAAAATTATTTTTTTGAAAAAAAACAGGGCCAACCCGGACGAGCTTATCCGGGTTGGCCAAAAAATCCGGATCCGGCCAGATTTTATGTAGATCCAGCTGAACCTTGTGACTATGGATCAAACCAAAAAAACATATGAATCAGTTACTAAGAGAATAAAGAATTCAGGCTAATAGCATACAAACAGAAGCAAAATTTGCATCATGGATAAATAATAAGATAAAGCAAAAGTCCATGGGCTATCATAATTTAAAGCTGACTAAAAAAAATTTAAGTGGCAAGGGCAGGAGGATCCTTCAGCATTGTTCAAGATGGATTTCTCCAACACACACTATTAGGGAATGGAAAACCTTTTCTCCTCCAAACCAAGAACCCCTAGAAGACTTCAATGATTATGGTATGTTTGGAATATTTGCAGGTGAAGATTGGGGTGAATGAGTCTGCACTTGTGGAACCCTTGTATAGTGATGGTTACATCATCCTTTTGTGGAAAGTAAAGCATATCTCTATCTGCAGTGATTTAGAATCCTTGTACAAATGCCCCTAGGTCCGTGAGTTCGCCACTACTTCCTGAGATTCCTCATATTATACCAATAAGGAATGCAATAACAAAGTACTACAAAATAAATAAGCATGCCAGAAATTGCACACGGCATAGAATTAGATAACTGCAACTTCCTTGATATAAGGTAGTGTACATTCAACAACTATGGCACAGGAAGTGTGATAATGTGAGAACTCCCTTCCCTTACCTTCATCATTCTACATATAGGTTGGTTGAAGGAAAGGTGTGTTGATTATACCAAAACCATCAAGGTACTGACCAATGACCATACAAACCAAAAACATAATTAAGAACACTACTCACATTGAGACATGTATTGGACAAAATCATTGTCAACTACATTTGCATAACATAAATGACTACAATTAATCTAATTACATGTATCTCCCTCTTTAGACAAATATGTGTTCCACATAGACTCTAATACATGACTCAAGAACTATAAGGGGCAAGGGGGATGAGGAAGATGTCCTTGACTGGGGAGAAGCTAATATGGACTAGTTCCACAAACCCTATTGATGCTTTGGTCGACCCAAACCTTGAAGAACCCATTGTACCAAGTGACCAACCTTGAGCCACATCACTTCGCCTCAAAATGCTTGTACCTCCTCTATTCACTTCTTCAAATGGTGGTCAGCTATTAATTCTTATTATCTAGTGTATTTCACCATTTGTACTACTTCCTTCATCTTCCCTATAAAGTCTCCATTGGTAGCTACAATCTGATCTTGTTCTACCTCTAATAATTCTAGTAACTCTTCATCCAACCGACCTTTATGCAGCATCGGGCTAGACATCACCTCATCCTACTCTGACGATTTCTCAATTTATTGGAAAATAAGAACTTTCAAGGCCATAAAATGCACAATAAGCTGCAATATGTTTGTACAATGACGAGTCTATAGCAAGTTGTACAATAATCAGTAGAAAATCTACACGCATGTATGATACGGAAAAGTGGTGTGTACACTTAGGTCATACAAGAGGCTACAGATGGTAGAAACATGGTGGTGTTATGGTCAACGTATACCCATATGTAGATGATCTATGGTCACCATAGATTTGTTTGCAAATGGTTGTATATTAGACACAAATCCATGAGAAAATATTAATAGCCATACAGTTGATCAAGACTCATATGCAAATGGTCGTACATTAGACACAAAGCCTATTCGCAAATAGTCATGCAATCAATCCAAAACCGTATGCAAAAGATGGTCATACGGTCAACCCAAACTTGCATGTAGATAGATGTACAATCGACCGAGACCCATATGCAGATGGACATGCAATTGACCCAAACCCAAAGTCGTACGTAGATGGTTGTATCGTCAACCCAAACCTATACATGGATGGCCACATGGTTGATCGAAACCCATATGCAAAGGACTCAACAGATGAACGTATGGAGTGGGTGGTAGTACGACCAATGATAGTACAACATGCGGTAGTACATGTGATAGTACAATATGTAGTAGTAAAACATGTAGTAGTCATTCCCTTGGTCTTAGTGAAGTTCAAGATGGATCATAATGAATGTCAATTGTACTTTAGATCATACTTTAGTAGGTTGTTCTTCAAGAGATCATTCTTGAGTGACCATACTTAGCCTTCCATGATCATATGTGGTTTGTCTTCAAACCCAAAGTTTACCCTCATCATATTCAACTCCTTATACTTCATGTCAACTATGCTCTTTAACTTATCAGCAGGATTACTATCAAGCTTGCCTTCATTGCATTTTGTGTATTATGGAGGGTAAGTCGAGAATGCCTTGGGAGGTTTCGGACAACTCAACCTAACTAACTTCATGTTTCATTCATCTTGAACCAGATTTTCCTCTTCTATCTCCATGATAGTTGTATAATTGTAGTCAAGCTTAAAGACCTCATAATCTTCCATCTACCAATGGAAGGGGCCACTAAGTGAATTTGTTTCATCTTCAAAGCATAGCTGCAACTCCAACACTCCTTCAACATTCAACTCCATTGCATCTTCGTCTGTGTCTTCTTCTGAGTCTAATTCCAAAGAGTCAGAGAACATAAGCTTCTCACTCATTGCCTAACTTTTGAGGTCAATCACACACCTCTTATTTTTATTCTTTGTGGGAAGAAGATTCTCCTTCCAATTATGATTAGCCTTTGCAACTATCAATCAACCACAAACTGAAAATGCATCATAAGCTTTCTTCCACAAGGAGATGACCACAAAGTTCAATAAAATGGGTTGTGTTCCAATAAGCTCTTTCCCTGACATTAGTACACCCAGGACTTGTATGTCATACTGATCTAATCTGACATTTTGGAAGGTCAATGGAAAAATGGTTGGCCTTCTGAGATTTTTCCATGACTCCTTTGGGAGAACTTTCACGCTTGAGCCCCCTATCCACAATGGTATTAGTAAGTGTCATCCCCGACATCTAAATGTGCACAACAATCAACTTTTGTGCAAGATTCATCATTAACAATATTGGGTAGATTGCCTAGCTGGCCAATAGTGTGGTTCAACCATGGCCTCCAATCTTCATGTCTTGGTTTTCCTAATGCATGCAATGGCTTGCTCTTGGTACAATTGTTTGAAAGAATTGTTTTGCAATCTACTTATCAAATGCAAGTGACCCAGTCAATGTATTCGTAAATTCATGTGAATATTTCAATTTTCGATCATTGCTTTCGTTGCCTCTTCTTTGGCTTCAGCCAATCTATCTTATTGTCCTTGGGCTGAGGTATTGTGCTTCCTTTGCTTGAGACCACATAATTTCCATGACTTCATCTTCTGCTATCATGTTGACATTCTTTCCTTGAGCTTTCTTCAAAAAAATAGCATAAATGTGATTTTAAGGCCCGCATCATTGATATATTAGTCTTGTAATGTCTCAAGCGAATATCTTTTCATCCTAATGATGGATCACAAAGTGTGATCCAAAATATTGGTTATAAAATCTTCAAGAATTTTTTTTTACTGCAAGCTTGTTTCATAATTCCATGCACTATGAAAACCTTGTCTTTAATAATGCCTCCATTCGTTGCACTTTCAGCACTACACAACCAATCGACCTTAAGGGTCATACAGAATTTAGTTGGCCCCACTGCTATTGTTTGGGCGTCTATAATTATTTGTTTAGTTTATATATCCACTGGAAGTTGCTCCTTTATTGCTCTGATGGTTTTGGAGCTTGGTCAGTGTGGTGGGACATGGACAATTCAACATGGGTACATATAAGTATAATTCAACAGAATGACCTGGTATTTGGAAAATATGACAAAACATCTTCAAGTAATTAGCTCATGTGGCCTTTTGTTCTGTAGTTAGTGCACAACATGGATTTTTTGTTCCTCGCGTCTTCCTTCAACTCTCTCGCCATTCTCGACACATTTTTTGAGTGTCTCTATGGACATGGGTTCATTCTCATCACTTTCACTGAAATCAGCATTCCACTCTTAACTGCATGGACATCTTTTTCTTTCTTTTAATGTTCATTGCTTGATTGTATGCATCTTATGATCTTCATATAGTGAAGGTGGGAACACCCTCATCTTCCTCCATAGGGAGGGTATCAAACCCTCAAGGAACCACTGTTTCATCAACCCACTAGTTGGTTCCTTCTCCAAACAATTCTTTAAGTCTTATGTTATATACCCACACAAACTTATGCTTACCTTACTAGATGACGTATATTTCAGCAATAACTTGATTAACGTCTTTGAGTAACTTAACTTCTTTCTCGAATGCTTTCCAAAGTTTTTTCCAGTTGTTCCTCTCCTCAGCTAGAGTATTTGTATACCAATCAATTGCCACCCCTATAAATCTGGTTGGAAATTACTGCAGCCAATATTGTTCATTGCTATGTCTATGACTCTATTGGCAATCTGAATTGTATTTCATGTTCTACAATGACAGGCATCCGATCCATCACCAATAACTTCAACAACTTCTATCTCCCCAAATTCGATCTCAACGGGTTACCCATGATTATGTTGGTCTCTAAATAATGCTCCTCCTCCGCCATCTACCTCCTTTGAGAATATGTCTTGTGTGTTCTAATGCTCTCCCAGCTCTTTCAAGCAAGGATTGAACTCCAACTCTTCCCTCAGGCTGAGTAATCTATGCAACACACAGCTCATCTTTTGACACTCCGCTTTATCCTCTTGGTGCCCTAAATTTTGCAGCTCCTCTTGGTCACTAATAAGCACATCCTCAAGATGCCTTATGTTCTCAACAAAGGCCAAAATTCTAGCGGTAGAGGATCACTATTTCAAACAGCATTGCGGGAAGCTATTGAGATAAGAAAACATGCACACAATTTGATTAGAGATGAGGGCTTGGGTGTTGGCCACTCTTGGATTAGGAGATGTAATAATTAATGCCTTTGTATTAGCGGTTGCAACCAATTACAGATTCTAGCGTTTTAAGTACATTTATTAATTTTCTCCTATGGTGGCCCAATTGGCATCATGTACTTGACTAGAGTTATCTATATAATGAGCTCTAGCCCGCAATCCTCACAAATCTTTTCATCCTAATGATGGATCACATAGTGTGATCCAAAACGTCAACTAAAAAAGTCACAATTTCCCCCAAAACCCGTGTTCTAAGAATTCAAAATTCAATTAGGAAGAGAAACACCAAGTTTTAGATGCAAAGAACACAAATTCCACAAACAAATCCAATGTAAGAGATGCAATAATTACACCCAAAATTTTGGCAGATTGAATGAGGAATTAGATGGATTGAGACTACTAAAACCACCCAAACAACAAAATTCGCAGCCGAACGAGGGAGAGAAAAGCGAAGCAAGCTAAGCAGAAAATAGTAATACAATACAAGGCCAGCTGCTAATTACATGTGAAATCCATAAAGAAATACACTCTATTGCATCTCCTTGCCTATGCTATAAATCCAAAATATTATTGCAATGAATTACTTCCATACCTAATAGGAAACCACCATATGATGACTCAGAAGTTGCAAATGGAACTAGGGCAACATTCAAAAGACTTTTTCTTGATCCATCTATAGCTCATGTGGTCAGCAATGAAATGGAAATGTTTGTAGCTTCAAAAGATAGAATGGGAGAAATTAAGGCTCTTTTTTACAAGTATAACATGACTCCAATCAAATGGTGGTATGTACATGGCCATGATGCCAAATTTCTACGACCTATTGCCATCAAAATTCTCTCACGAGAACGAAATTAACTTGAAAATTTCATTGAGTTATGAACATATATTTTTGTACATTGTTACTAATCTAAATATCCAACTTTTTTTTGTAATAGATGGCTAGTAATTCTTCAGCAAAGCAGAGTTGGAATACATATGCCTTTATCCACTCAGCGAAATAAAACAAGTTGGCATCCAAGAAGGCTAAGGATTTGGTATTTGTGCATTCCAGTTTGCGCCTCCTATCACACAAGTTTGAGAACTATACTAGAGGCCTAACAAACTTTGGGATATTCCTCCAAATACTATTGATTTCTATGCTTCTACAGCTACTCTCGGCCAACTTTCATTACTTGGTGTCAATGATGACAATCAAGGGGGTTCTACACAAAGGGTGGAGAGTGGAGCTAGTGGGAGAGGCATTCATGATTTTGAGGACAATCTAGATGATTTATTCTAGATTATAATCATTTGACTTTACATTTTGTCTTTGAAGTTTGAACCTAGGCTATGACACATGATATGCCACATGATTCATGAACATGAAATATTAAGCATGTTGAATGTTTTGAACTTTCATGAATACTAAATTTTCTAAGTGTTTTTAATATTTTATGGACTAAAAATAAGTATTATGCATTGTTTTTATATACATTTCTATTTTTTATAGTATATTGTACATACATTTCCATGATGTTTCCAAACCAAGGGTTTTTTGAAAATCCGTGTTTCTGCATTTCAGACCCGTTTCCGTTTTTGTTCCCTGGCAACGTAGGAAATACAGTAAGAACTCTAATGGCACAACAAACTTTTCTCATGACAGCATTTTATACTTTAGTCCCATATGATGATAGTCACATGCAAAAACCTATGGAAGTTAAACGGGAATAATGGATGATAGTCAACAATTGTGTGAATTGATTGGACTCCATGAGGAAGAGCCTTAGAATTTTATTGCTCTATCAAGGATCAAAAGCTACCATTCGTATATGTGAACAACAAGATAATTGCACAATTTCAGCATTACAAGCCAGAAAGAGATGCAATCCAGCAGGTCAAGAAAATTGCAAAAGAGAAGCCAAGTGAATCTGAAGATTGTGATAAAAAGGTATTTTGAGGTTGTCAATCAGATGAAGTTCAAGTTTGTCAAGTAGTGAAAACAGCTTGGTTGTCGAAATTCAGTTGTGTTTGGCACATAACCATTATGAAAATAGAGCAGAAGTATGCAGAGCTGCTGTAAGAGTGGAGAGAAAGGTGATTGGGCCAAGTATAGCTCATCTAATGCAGCAACATATGCAAAGTTGTATGATGTCTTACAGCAAGTGGACGTGATGCAAGAAGCAAAAAGACCAAGATCGGAGATATGGTGTAGTGAATGCAATACAACACTTTCGCAATGAGTGTCCAAGGTTGTGTGGATTCAAACCACCATTGGCACGACTGTGAGTTTCAGATAGCCAAGATGAATATTGCTATATCTGTAGAGTATGGGGTAACTCTACAGTCAAATGCCATTTCATGACAAGATATACACAAGGCAACCCAAAGTCTGCTACCGTGGGTTCTGCAAAATCACCACACATTCCACAAAGGATAGTAGAGCTTTGGAAAAATATGACAAAGCATCAATAGGAATGTGTTCAAGGTCCAAACACAACCAGCTCAACAAGAAAAACCACAACAGCAGATTTCTCAGCATCAACAAGAAGGTTGGCATTTACAAGGAGGGTCGAATAAATAAGAACAAGGGAGTTGGAACAATTGACATCAAGGTGGATGGAAAAATCGATGGAGAAATAACAATCTAAGGCAATGTAATCAAGGACAAACACAGTTTATAATCTATTATGTGTGTGAACAACCTTACCACACTGTGTGAAATTGTCCTTTGAACCTACAAAAGTCTCTGTTATGTGCATATAGTGGAATTCCAGGACAGCATCATATAAAATATTTCCCAATGCTGCAAAAGATGCGAGATGACAAGCTACTTTCAGTGCGAATATGATCAGCATAAGGATGAAGATGGAGGAAGAAATGAATAGAGGACTTGTAAAAAATGCATCTGTCAAAGCAGCTACAAGGTTACGGAGAGGGAACGACAATTGCCTCCACCAGAGATACCCGTTGAGTACAAGGTGTGAAAAACGCCACAAAGCAGGTATCCAAAGCCTACTAATGAAAAGAGGTTGATGCAGGAAGCTGCAGAGTTGTTGAGATAGATTTGGGACGGAGAGAGTAAAGGTCCATCTCCAACTGAAAGGAAGACTGAGGCACAGATATGTGGAGAAGTGATGCATGTGATACACCAAGATGGGGTTCTTGCAGCCTTGCAAAACCTCAAAGTTGAACAAATGTTGAAGAAGCAGGACATTTCGCTGAACCTTGCAAATTTGCTGCAGGTGTTTATGGTGCAAGCAAAACAAGGAGATAAGGAACCAAACAAATTCGTTTGATATGTGAAAATAGTGTAACCTTGGGATGTTGATCCAGATATTGAAAGAGTTCTAGATGGCTATGAAATTGATAATGCAGTGCTTAATTTCAGAGCAATGGTCAATATCTTACCTAGAGCAACTTAGGGGGAAATAGCGAACCCAAATTTGCAGTTAAGTCCATTAGTTTTGAGTTTGATAGACTATGTCACATTGAATCATAGGAAGATTGATGTGGAGATCCAAGTGGGAGATCTTATTCATTATTTGGCATTCATTGGGAAGAAGTGGGCATATGATTGCATGATGCCCTATCAAGACACTGAAAATCAACTAGAATCATATCAGCCCAATATCGTCATAGTCATTCCAATGAGTAAGGACCAAGGTAGGCCTTACACTATTCCAAAAGTCATATAAGTCGTATGCAAGAGAACATGTTCAAAGTGCAGGCTATAATAAAGAGAGGCCACGAGAGCAAGAACAAGTTGATGAACAAAAGAGGGTGCTGTGAATCCACACCCAACTACATACAAGCAAAAACGGGTGAAACGAGCTACACTCCAAAGGTAAAGTCACTTACCCATTATGAGATTGAAAGAATATGTAGCTTAGGAATAATGGTAGAATATAACATTCAGCCACAACAAGATAGACAAGTACCTTAGGACTCATGGACAAGTACCCCAGACTTGAGCATCGTTGGTGAGTGGGGACTAAAATGTTGTAATGCCAGGCTGGATGAGAGGTAGCTATAAGGTAAAAACGTTGTGAATGGTCTTGACCCTTTACAATAGAAAATAAGAACCCCCGGTATTATGGGGTTGACAATGTTAAAGCTTTTTCTAGAAGGTTTGAAAATTACATCCCAAAGGATGATATGAGGGTGATTGCACAAAACTATGCACTCAAAGGGATAGCTGCAGAATTAGAGGGCAAAACATTGAGAATAATTGCAAAAATGAATAGAAATAATAGCAACACTCCAACTATGAAATATTCCTTGAAAAATAAATTATGAAGACAACCTGAATTCTGATATATATTTTTTTATTCTGAAAATTCAATCAAATACCAAAACAATACATGCAATACAATACAAAATACTGATAACTCACGGCATATTCTTAATTTTGGTCAATTGAGTACATAGAAATCATGCTGAAAACAATTAAGTCAGTCACAAATTGCATGATAAAACCCTAAGACTACTTTATTGTCAAAATTCCACAAAAATACTGTCTATATCAGTCCTGTGATTTCCTATTCAGGCAGGTACAGCTGCCAAAATGGTATGGCAGACTGTTCAACTGACAACAGCCAGTCTTTCACCATCAATTCCCAGCAGAACAGCAGAAACCCCATGATTTGTCCCTAGAGGTGTACGGCAGGTGACAGTAGCGTACAGCAGAGCCTGAAGTGTATGGCAAGCCCCAAAAGAGTCTGCGATCTGGTCCACCGGACTGTAACAGCAGAAATTGGATCTAAAAGGGGTGACGCCCTTACCCTAGGGCTGTGATCTGTCCTTTTGGAGTGACGCCCAACTAGGGCAGTCTCTATGAATCAATTCTGGAGTTTTTATTGTCCTATTCTACCTTACATAAATCTGGAAATGAATGGTCGCTGCCAGCCAAACCCTAGTCTAAAAATAATCATGTTGATCTACACACTTGTGACCCCAATATGGAGCTACCTCAGTAGATTGGAGGGGTTTCATCCTCTAATCCAGCTGCAACGGAGGGTTTTCCTCCTCAAACAAAAGTTGAAAGAAGTCTGGATTCAGTCGTGAATAGTAAAAGTGAATAATGAATAAACAATAATCCATCTTTTTGGCCCCACTTGTCCTTTTATAAATTCACTTTGCTAATTTCACCCTAACCCTAAAAGTAATTAAAATTATTCTTAATTAAATATTCACTTTTTCACCCTCAATAATAATTATTTTTGGCCATGTAATTAATGTTGTTTTTCGGCCCTTTTTAATAATAATACACCTTAAATGTCTTTTTTCCATGTTATCACATAAAGTAACTTTCGACAACTTAAATAAATTATTTTTCTTATTAATTTCCCTTAGCTTACGGGAAATAAAAATAGGCTTCAAGTTCCCTGATTTGTTTAATTTGGTAAAGGGGACATTACAAACCAAGATTTGGACCATGGCCAACGGAGATCAGAATTCATAAATTCAGAGAAGAGGAAGGGCCAACATGACATGTAGACTTATGTATAAAGGAACGGAAAAAGAATGATATTTCAAGCATTCTTTGGATCCATCAATTCCCAGACGCATTGGATACATTAGCGCTTTCGTGGTATGGTTCACAGGGAAGGAGAGAGACAAGCACATGGGCACAAGTCCAATTTGGATTTGTATAGTCTTTCATGTTTGATGATTGTGACCCGCAGATTGATAGGGCATAGCAAAATATAAAGGATTCCTATGTTGTGGAGACAAGTAATGGATGGAAGAAGCAAAAATGCGAAATTACAAAAGGGAAAAAAAAGAAAATGAAGATGATGCAAAAGATTCAGTGGAGAAATGCAAGAAAATGTTAGCATATAGAGGATTTAGAATGAATTGAAAAGATGATCAAGAGAAAGGAGAACTTAGTGAACATGAGGATGAAAAAGGGTGTGCTAAAGATGAATTTGAGGTAGATGGCATGGAGATTCATTGCGAAGTTAAAGAGGGTGAGGAAGAAGATGCAAGGATAGGGTGCGAAGAAGAAGAGTAGATGGGAATTGAAGAAATGTTTGAGTAGGAACAATAAACACCAGACAAGCAAGAAGAAACTAACAACAAAGAGCAAGTTGGCGCGAAGAAACCACAAAGAGGAAAGGAGAAAGAATAAATAGATGAAAAACTGTGAAACTTGATGATTGATGTAGATGAAGGTGATAGAAAAATATGAGACAAGCTAGAAGATGAAGAAAGAAAGATATACCAGCAACCATTAAAAAAAGCAAGTATACAAACAGACTGGGGAAGTTCCCAAGATGGCAACAACTATTGACTAATGGAGTGAACAAGATATTTCAAAGATAGTACAATTATCGACAGTCTTTAGATTTATTTGCTACAAAGTTCAGTGATAATAAAAGTTTAACTCTTCTCTAGGACCTATGAAAACAAAGTTGAAGGTGCAAAACCTGTTCAGAAATAGCCATATTCTGTCAACCAAAACATGAAGTTAAAGGTAAAAAGAGAGATTGAGTGTATGCTTGAACTCGGACTCATCTATCCAGTAGACAAATCCAATTGGGTGAGTCCAATGGTAGTTCAACCGAACAATATGGGTGAAAATGGACTAAAGAAGTTCCCAAGATAGCACCAATTGTTGAATCACAAGAAATTTCAAAGATGGTAAAATTAATGAGAGAGTTTTCAGATTTATTTGCTATAAAGTTCAGCAATATTAAAAGTTTGACTCTTCTCTAGGACTTATGAAAATAGAGTTGAAGGTGCTAAACCTGTTAAGAGTCACCCATCTTGTCTCAACCCGAACATGAAGTTAAAGGTAAAAAGAGAGATTGAGCATATGCTTGAACTTGGATGCATCTATCCAATAAACAAATCCGATTGGCTGAATCCAATGGTAGTTCAAATGAACAAGATGGGTGGAACCCTTCGAGCCTTAAATGAGGCCGTTGTCAGTGAATCATTCCCTACACCCTTTGCTAATGAAATTATGGAAGTTGTTGCATGTCATGAAGTGTACTTTGTTACTGCCAAGTGCCAATTGCAGAGTAAGAACGTGCGAAGACCACATTTGCCACAAAATGGGGATCATTTGCATAATAGGTAATGTCATTTGGATTGAAAAACACTGCAACTATATTTTTCAAGATAGTGAAACAAAATTCAAAGATTTTATTCATGATTGTGTAATGTCCTCAAATGGGACGATTTCCCATAAAAGGGGTTTTCCCCAAAATCCACAATTCTGAAAATGCAATCAATAAACCCTAGTTTGCAAAATAAGCTCTTAAAACCCTTGTTAGGCCGTAGAAACCCTAGATGCCAAAATAGTAGGGTTTTATGGATGAATCTCAACCAATAAATTGTTTTAAAATCACTAAATATTGGTAGAAAATAATCAGAAATTAAATTGCACAAAACAAGTACCATTTTGCCCAATTTTTGAAACTCCAACACCACTTTTTGATGGCAAAAAATTTTGATTAATTATCAAAAATTACAGCTGTTGTTCTGAGTGATTTTTCTCTTCAAACCCCTACCAAAAATTGTGATGAATGCCCGAAAAATACCAGGAAATTACAGCAACCTTTTTGGGGCATAGAAATCGCCAAAATTGACTCTCCAAGCCAATCGCTCCTCTTACCAAGTGCAAGAAAAATTAGCATAAAATTAAAAAGTGAAATCTTGCCTTCCGCAAGTAGAAAAAAATTTCAAAACCTGTCAAATAATTAAATAATAATTCTGAAAATTATTATTTAATTTTCTTCTTCAAACCCTTCACAAATTCATCCAATTCTTCACACCAATAATCAAAAAATTAACAAATAAAATCAAAATATTTAATTTTCATATTTTAGGCCAAATGATGCCTCCAAACCCTAGATTCAAGCTCCCCAGGTTGTTCGCTCCACTTGCAAAAATAGTATAATTAATCAGCAAGCTTAACATGCAAGAAAAGAAACACGAAACCTCACAAAAATCCATCATAACTCTCCAAAGCAATTCACCCCACTTCTAGGGCAAGAACAAGATCTCCTTAACAAAAAGTGGTGTCAAAAGACACCTTTTTAGATTGATCAAACTTCAAAGGTAGCAAACCTCTACTGGGATGCATCCCAATAGTTTTCTTCAAGCATGAGAACAATTTATCAAAATTCAGCATGTCCTCCATTGTAGCTTTCGCCATATATTTATAACTTTCAAAGGGGGTGAACCACTTTGGAAAAATAAAACACCTTTCTTTTTTTTTGCTTTAGCTCCCATGCTGACATTTCCTTTTCGAATAATATAATAATTAGTTGCCTTAATTAAAATAGTAAATTTAAATTACTTTAAGGCAAACAAATTAATAATTAATTCATTTAAGCACTTTAGTGGTAAAAACCACTTTTTAAATATTTTATTAATTAAATAATAATTGTCTTATGGTAAAAATTACTATTTCAACAATTAATAAATAACTAATAAAATATAACTCCCCAAAGGGCTCTTTCAATCTATGGGAAAATAGACTAAAGGTCTTCAATACCTGTTTAGTCATGATGTGGAAATGGAGACATCACAGTCCTTCCTTCCCAAAATTGCTTGCCCTCAAGCAATTGCAAATTTGGATGCATTAAAATCTCTTCTTCCCAAATAGCATCTTCAAGTGGCAAATCCTCCCATTTAATCAAATACTCATTGATGCTTCGATTTCTTAGCTTTTTCTCACAAGCCTCCATGATAGTTTCTGAAATCAATATTATTTTGCCTTCCTCATCTAATGGAGGTGGCAAATCCAAAGAAATGGTAGTATGCTGTCCAAGAACTTTTTTGAAACAAGAAACATGAAACACATTATGAATCTTACCATTTTATGGAAGTTCTAGTTCATATGCCACTTCTCCCACTTTGCCTTTTACCTTGTATGGTCCATAAAATCGTGGTTTCAATTTTTCCGAACCACTTTGTTTGAGAAAAGATTGCCTCTAGGACTGCAACCTTAAAAAGACCCAATCTCCTACCTCAAATGACCTTTCCACTCTATTCTGATCTGCATATAACTTTTGTTGATTTTGGGCATATTGTAAGTTCTCTTTTAATGCTCTCATGATGTCACAACTTTGTTGTACCAAGTCTTTTGCCTCAGGTACTCTACTATCTATCATTACCAAATCAATGAAAGAATGAGCATCATAACCATAAAGTGCCTTAAAAGGAGTCATACCTATGGACATGTGGAAGGTTGTGTTGTAACAATGCTCAGCCATATGCAACCATTTTATCCATGTTGACTACTGTCCTGAAATGTAGTTCCTCAAATATCCTTCCAATCATTTGTTCACGTTTTTTGTTTGCCCATCGATTTGTGGATGATAACTAGTGCTAGAGGTGAGCTCAGTACCTATCAATTTAAAGAGTTCTTGCCAAAATATACTCATGAATCTATTGTCCCTGTCACTAATAATGTTTTTGGGCAGCCCATATAACTTGAAAACTTCTTAAAAAAACACATCAACAATCATAGGAGCGTTTTACTTAGCTGAAAGTGAATAAAAATGAGTAAATTTCGTAAGTCTATCAACCACAACATATAAACAATTTTTACCTTGAATCATAGGCAACCCAATAATGAAATCCATAGAGATGCTCTCCCATTTTTGTGAAGGAATGTGAAGGGGCTGCAAGAGTCCTGCTGGAAATTCATGCTCACTTTTATTATTTTGGCATACAAAACATTCTTGAATGTACTTGAAAACTTCTTTCTTTAAGCCCTTCCAATAGAACCTTTCCCTCACTAGTTTGTAGGTCTTAAAATGCCCTTGATGGCCAACCAAAGGAGTGCCATGGGCATTTTTTAAAATCATGTGCTTTACCTTGGATTCAGGTACCAAATAAACCCTTTCTTTGTAAAGTATAAGGCCATCCACAATTTTGAATTTATCATCAACAATCACCTCCTCAAACAAATTGTTAGTAAACTGATTTTTAACATATTTCATGGTTATTAACTCTTTCTAATCTATTGTTTTAAAAGACACTGAATACATTTTTGCATCTTCTTGTAAAGCCTTATTGAATATAAAAGAAATTTGAGGTGTCCCTTTGACCATAACTTGAAGTGTTACCTCTTTATCACCCACCTTGAATTTGAGAATTACGCTTTGATAATTGAAGGTAAATTCCCCCAATAAATGCAACCATTGGGCCCCAAGAAAAAGATCCATCTCTCCAATATCAATTACATAGAAATCATCACATACCTCATACTCCCCCAAAGTAATAGAAAGCTTGGTGACTCTTTTGGTACAAAAAAGAGAACATCCATCTGATATGGTTACTTTGAAACCCTTGAAGTTTTCTACAACCAAATCAAGCTTAGCTACCAAATTTGTGCCAATGAAATTATGCGTAGCACCACTATCAATTAAGATGATTATCTTGTGCTCTTTTATAGTTCCTCCTACTCTGAAAGGATACTACTTGAGTGCCCCTGAAAGAGTAGCAAGAGTGCTGCCCATATCTTGTGTGTCATCTTCATGCACATGCTCATCAACTACATTGTCATCATGCCCATCATTAGTTTCAATAATATCAAAATCTAAATCATTATCAATTACCTCAATATAGTTGACATGTCCCTTGCCCATGCAATGGTGACCTTTGGTCCATGGATTTTTGCAAGTGAAACATAAGCCTTGTCTTCTTAATTCATCTCTTTCATCTTTCATATTGCTGCTATAGGGTAGCGATCTATGAGGTGGCGCATATGGTGAAAAAGGCTTCTTTTGTGGCTCATTTGGTGGTGCTTTAGGCTGCCCACCTTGTGTTCTTGGCTGCCCACTAAAATCAGTCTTTGGCTGCCCTGTATTTGCCCCTTTGGACAACGAAAAAGTGGCAGCCCTTGGCTCCCCTTTTGGCCCTTCATAACCCATGTATGCTAAACATTCTAAATCCAATGCCTTAGTGAGAGCATCTTGCAAAGAAAGAGGGTTAAAAGCCTTAACCAAACCTTTCAAAGATTCAATCAAACCCTCAACAAATAAAACAATCAATCTATTTTCACTAATATCGGATACCATAATTGAAACTTTTTGAAAATCAACAACATAGCTTTCAACATCATGCTCTTGTTTGAGTTGTGCTAACTCACGAAAATGTCTATCTGGGTTTTTTCTATCAAACCTCTCCATGATTATTTTGCCAAACTCCTCCATGGTAGTAATAAATTTGTGGCCTTGTGTGATTAGGCCATGAAACCACTACTCATGAGCAATACCCTCCAAATGTAGGGTAACAAATTTTAGAGCCTCCTCAAACATGGGGTTAAGTGACAAATATGTTTCCAACTTCTGTAACAAAGATCTCCCATGAAATTTATCAATACCATCAAAAATAGAAAGAGAAAGTTTACCCAACCTTTGTTGCAAGTCTCTACGGTGTTGCATATTAGGAGCCTTTGATTTGGTTCCTTCATCTCACAAAAATCCCTAAAAGTCAAAAGATCTTACATGGCTAAGCTTAGGGCTGCATATTCTCCTTAACAAATTTTCAAAATATCCTCCCTTGGTGTCTTTTTCTCTATTACTGGTTCTTTTTACAAAAAAGTGGCCTTGAAGAATTTTTTAGGGCATTTAATAGATACCCTCTCATCATCATTCGAATGTCCTCCATTAAAGGGGTAATCTTTCCTTGGAATAGTAGCATCCTTCAACAAAGCTACAATTTGTACTCTCAATGTTTGTTGAATCTCTTTTTGGCTTTCTGTTTTAATAAAGCTTTGCATAAGCTTAAGTTGTTCTGAAGAGAACCCTTGAGACTCTTAGTCCCCCATAGTCTTTTTCTTCTTCTGATAAACTATGTACTCATTAATAATTAATTATTAATTATTTTACCTATTTGCATCCAACAACCAACTCACATAGATTATTGATTATTGATTTGAAGAAACTAGACAAGATTGGTGCTATGATACCACTGTAATGTTCCCAAATGTCACGATTTCATATAAAAGGGATTTTTTCCAAAATCCACAATTCTGAAAATGCAATCAGACAAACCCTAGTTTCCAAAATAAGCTCTTAAAACCCTTATTAGGCCCTAAAAACCCTAAATGCCACAATAGTAGGGTTTTATGAATGAATTCCCAGCCAATAATTTGTTCCAAAATAACTGAAAAATTGGTAAAAAATAACTATAAATTAAATTGCACAAAACAAGTACCAATTTTTTCCCATTTTCTAAAGCTCCAATGCCTACTTTTTAATGGTAGAAAATTCTGATATAATTATCAAAAATTACAGCTGTTGTTCTGAGTGATTTTCCTCTTCAAACCCCCGCCAAAAATTGCCACGAATGCTCGAAAAATTTTGAGAAATTACAGTGACCTTTTTGGGGCATAAAAATCGTTAAAATTGACTATCCAATCCAATCGCTCCTCTTACCAAGTGCAAAAAAAATTAGCAGAAAATTAGAGAGTGAAATCTTGTCATCTGCAAGTAGAAAAAAATCTTCGAAACCTATCAAATAATTAAATAATAATTCTGAAAATTATTATTTAATTTTCTTCTTCAAACCCTTCACAAATTCATCCAATTCTTCACACCAATAATCATAAAATTAGCAAATAAAATCAAAATATTGAATTTGCATATTTTAGACCAAATAAGGCCTCAAAACCCTAGATCCAAGCTCCCCAAGTGGTTCGCTCTACTTGCAAAAATAGTATAATTAATTAGCAAAGCTTAACATGCAAGAAAAGAACCACAAAACCTTCACAAAAATCTATCTGAACTCTCCAAAGCAATTCACCCTACTTCTAGAGCAAGAACAAGATCTCCTTAGCAAAAGGTGGTGTCAAAAGACACATTTTTAAATTGATCAAATACCAAAGGTAGCAAACCTCTATTGGGCATACATCCCAATAGTTTTCTTCAAGCATGAAGAACAATTTATCAATTTCAGCATGTCCTCCATTGTAGCCTTCACTGTGTATTTATAACTTCCAAAGGGGAGCGAACCACTTAGAAAAGATAAAACACCTTTCTTTTTCTTTGCTTTAGCTCTCATGCCGACATCTCTTTTTCGAATAATATATTAATTAGTTGTCTTAATTTAAAAAGTAATTTAAATTACTTTAAGGCAAAAAAATTAATAATTAATTCATTTAAGCACTCAGTGGTAAAAACCACTTTTTAAATATTCTATTAATTAAATAATAATTGTGTTATGATAAAAATCATTATTTCGACAATTAATAAATAACTAATAAAATATAACTTCCCAAAAGGGCTCCTTTAGTCTATGGGAAAATAGACTAAAGGTCTTCAATACCTGTTTAGTCATGATGTGGAAATGGGGACATCACAGATTGTTAGGATTATTATCACGTATAGTTAGGATATGTTTAATTTATTAAACATGTTTTAGTTAGTTGGGTTGTTAATCTATTCTACGTGATTGTTGTAAACAATCATATAGAAAAAAATTAGGATGGGGTGACAAATTAGTCGAGTATAATAATAAGTATGATCACAAACAAACTATAATCATGTCTAAATCTTCCTCTATGTTGTTAATAAAACTATCTTGATACAAGCCTATTGAAGCTTCCATTTGGTATCAGAGCAAAGTTGGAGAATAAAGATGTTTAATGCTACTTCAATTCTAGAAGGTTGTCTAACGTGATAAATATTTCAATTGCCAAACTCATAGGATTAAAATTATCACAAATTTTCTTTCTTGTATATTGTAAACCTTAAGTTAGTCCAGCTTTGAGGACCATATTGTTGGGTCTAGTGATCCAATGTTATATTTTTCCATAGCTTGAAATAAATATTAGTTGTTAATGGTTAGTTCGGGGCATGCTTTTCATGTGTGAAACACCCCCTTTTGAGTTATTAAGTTTCACTTTATATTCAGATGTTAATGATGTTAGTGGGAAGTTGTACAGGTGGGAAGTTAAGTCTTCTGAAAATAACGGGTTTGGTTATTTAAATTTGCATTCAGCAAGTGATGTATTCAACGATGTTATCTTCTTCTATTCAATAATATAATGTAGTTTTCCATTCTAAACAGTGGCATCAGACCCTATAAGAAACCAAACCTATGAGGAAGAATTGGAGTGGGTGATATTCATCAATGAAGATGTAGAGAATTTCTAATGTGTTTAACATGCAGTGCAAGAAATGAAGTAAAGCTAAAATGAAATAAATATTATTACTTTTGCTGTTTTTTTAATGGAGTTTTAGTTTTCTAAAGTTATATATTGAAGAAAAAAATTATTTTTGTAAGAATCGTTGAAAATCTTTTGGAAGGTTACTTTATGAATTTTTAGCACAATAAAAAGGTGTGAAGAGCATTAGCATTAATATATCAGTATAAAGTGAAAATGGACAAGCTATTTGCCAGAAATGGAGTTTGAAAAACAATTATAATGATGCTTTATAAGAGATCATTGAAAGATGTGGGTCCCAAATATAATTTTGTGTGAATGCTAGTGATGTATGGATGTGAAACAAGTAAATAGAGGTAAATAGAGGCATGAGTGAAACTAGTGAATGGAGCCGTGATTATTCTTTTGCTGCATAAGTGTGAATATTTTCAGAAGTACAAATAGTTTGCATTTCATAATATTTTGCCATTGAATAATGTCATGTGGGCCATTCTTTATTTTTGTTGGATATGCATATTTCTCTTATTTTGACAACTAATAAAATTTAAAATTGAGTTATGTAAAAGTTGTGCATTTTACATGTTAATAAGATGCATAAGCGAGTTGGTTGTTAGATAAAACTAAGGAATTGATAGGTTAGAGGTCACAAGTTCAAACCTCAGCAAGTTGGTTGTTAGATAAAATTAAGGCATTAATAAGTTAGAGGTCACAAGTTCAAACCTCACATTTTTTTATTTTGATCAAAGTACAATTATTAAAAGGGGAATATGCCATTTTTTTTAGGATATGTAAAACATTTGTAATACATGTTTCAATGTAGCGCATAGAAGAAGCTGTAGTACATATTTGTTAACATTTGTTTTCAATTTCATTCAACATGTCAATTTCCTGGGTTGTGTCCTTGTTTATCGCATGCACTGTCATGCCAGTTATGTTCCACTCTATTCCCTTTCTTCTTGTCTCCTGATTCTGATGTCCTCTTGAAGGGAAGGGCAACTTCCAAGTTTTGGAAGGTTAGTAGGGAAGCTCATCGCTTTGTGGTTGGAGGAAACGCTCCTCCATGATGCTATCTCTCTCCAATCTCTCTCTCACTTCCTATCAGCTCTACAGGATGAAGACTTTGTTCTAGCAAACCTTCAGCATTCAAATATTTGCTTTGAAGCATCTCTCTCTTGATGTATGCCTGTGACAGTGTACTGGGTTCATCAAACAGTCATGCAAGTTCGTAAATACCTCTGTGGGCTCTATGAACTTTAAGTTGTTTCATGTCTAATTTTATGGGCAGTGATCTTGAACTATTTGTAAACTATTGGTATTATGACTACTGAAATTCTAATACTTCATTATGAAGACAGTGTTGAGACGTATTTGGGATGATCTTGTCCGTTATAATTTTTCTTCAAATTTGCCTTTCCTCCTCTGTTCAGATGTGAATTTATACATGAAGTAACAAGAGTGGAAATTATTAATTTGTTATAATTCAGATTGGAAACTATTGATGTGACATGTGCATGTGATATAGTTATGAGTATTGATGATGTTTTTGTACACATTAGTGATTAGACCTGTACTTTTTGGTTATGAATAAGATAAGGAAGCATAAATGTTTAATTTGGCATTCTTATTGATTCTAAATTGAACATTGTTTCATGGTGCGCACCAATGGATTATTTAGAAAGTGATGAAAATAGAAGTGAACAGTTTTGTACTTTTGTTAGAAAGAGGATAGCAACCATATGCTTGTAGAACCTGAACTCCTAGATAATAAATAAATCCAAACCAGAAAATTGTGGTTTAACGACTCAAATGATGCCAACTATGGTCTACTTTCTCATCGCATGCTATCTTGATCTGTACCTTGTGGTAGACTTGTTGAACAAGATAAATGACTCTTGAAAGGACATTTTTCACCATGGGAACATAGCACTATTTGGCAGTATTATGCAGGGATGCGTCCCCTAGATTTTGGTGACATCTTGAACGTTTAGGGGACTTGGGGACTTGCAGGGAACATCCCCAGTTTTTTTGTTTTTTTAATTTTCTGACGCTTTTAATTTAAAACCAAAAAAAACCCACAAAAAGCTGCTATTTTTATAAAAACATTGAACCCAAAAGTCCCCTGAAAAAAAATAGAAAAAGTTTAAACCCCTAAATTTCATTTAATAAGGTTAAAACTTTGAGATATTAATTTTTATATATTATTTTAATAGCCATCCCCTCACCGTTCCCAAAATCTGGGAAATTTTTTGTTGTCCTGGAAACCTTGGTCCCCAATCGGTAACTATGTTATTAGGTGACAACAAGTACTATTAAAAAACCAATAAATCTTGGGTTAAGAGGGTCTACCTTTATTACTTAACAAATTGAGGTTACAAGAGTTATTTGTGAAATGGGTGAACGTATCCTTGCACCAATCACAACCTTGTTAAGACAAAATAGGCATAATTAAGAAGCAAAACTAAAAGGTACGCATATTGTTTTTGGTGGGCATGTGAAGCAAAGAAAAAAAGGCAAGTGATTTCTTAGGTGTAGCTGCCCTAGGCAACCCTACCCAAGTAATCACTTCCCTAAGCGACCTTTAAAGGGTGACACCCCCTTGTCTAAGAAGCTTTACCATCTCAAGGGTAGACTAACCAAAACAAAGCCTCATCTAAGATGTTTTACCATCTCCATTATGACAAATCGATTGCATTTAGGACCATGATGGGTGATGCATTGAGTGGGGTTGCCAGTGTGCATCACCCCCACTCAAGACGTCACCCACCTCAATGATGAACTTCTTGATGGCATGTTTGGTTAAGATCACCTAACACCTTCATGTTTAGTATGACACTTGATTTAACATTCTTCCTAAGATGAGGGTAATAGCTATAATAATATGGATTGCATTAACAGTAGTAAGGGCAAAGCATAATTAAGAAAGCTCTTAGCATTGATTGAACCCACTTGATAGTAAAAGAGTCAATGTAATATCCCTAATTGAAATATTATACAAGAATTTGAATTCCTTGGAATTCCGTTTAAGATAAATATAGATTTTATACTTGAAATAATAATTTAGATAATAAAATGAAATTACATTCAAAGTTTTCCTATCTCAAATAATATAATGTGAATCCTCAAGGGGTTTCGTCCTTAGGTTATTGTGATGACAAGGGGTTTCATCCTTGAAATTGGGTTACACAATTAAGGGGTTTCGTCCTTAAAAGTAATGTAAAGATGTTGCATGTACATGGTTATATATTTGAATACATGATTGAATGATTCTTTTCCTACCAATGGCTGATTATTTATAGCTTCAAAGCCTTCCATCAAAAGGTGTAACTCCTCCAAGGGTGGCAACCTTCCATTTAATTAATGTTGTTTATTAATTAATGTTGTTTATTAACTAATGAATGTTGTTAATAATTAATTAATGCTGATTTCTTTATGGCGCTCCACCTTGCTGGTTATTGGCGATTTGTTGGTGTTTGGTTGCTGGTTATTGGTGATTTAATTCAAGGAAATTACAGACCTCCTTTGGCGATCCTCCCTTGGTGATTTCCTTTGGAGATTTTCCTTTGGCAAGTTCCTAAGTTGTGTTTGAGGATATTATAGACCTCCCTTCCTCAATTTGCTTATCCTCAAGCAATTGCAAATTCTTTTTCCTTGACTCATCCATTCCGTCCACCTCTGAAATGCATGGATTCCACTACAAGCTTGAAAATTTGTAATCCTTCATACCAAAAGTATTCGTCTTCACCCTTGCCTCGAAAAGACTGGAATGGAGATATAAATTCGCACTTATTCAAATAGAGTGATAGTCAAATTCATCTGATTGTGCCTGAATTTGACCTCTATCACTAGGACTTAGTAGTCCCAGAGGGTTGAAGACCTTTATTTTTCCCTTAAGGGCACCAATGTTGGCTACAAACTGTCTTACTATCATGCTAGCCATTCCTTCTTCTAGGCTTGTCCTCCCTTTGCCTTGAGAATGTGGCCATCCTAGTATAAATTCCTCCTGAGTGATCACACTTATAGGAACTCGTTTTCTTTCCTTTTTCTTGACAATCTTTAAAGATTTCATAGGCTGCCTAGCCCAAGCATGAATTCCCATGATATAAATAACAAGACAAAAAGTCAGACCATCTCCCCTTACCACTGTATTTTTCTTTTCTTCATGGAGTTTAATTATATAACTTGTCTTCTCGTCCCATTTTATTCCATCATGTGTCTTCTCTTTGTTCATGCCACCCATTGCGACCATATAATTACAGCAGTATGCATGTTCCCAGTGAGCATGTGAATAGAAATTCCCAGCTTGCTCAAGCAGAAGGGAATCAAATTCTCCATTTGACCATCGAGAGAGATTGTTGTTGTAATCCTTAGAGGAACCGTTTTCCGAACCTAACATCTGGTAGTTATCAACGAACAGAATAGCAGCCCTGAGTCTTGAATCTTTAGATGCTGAATGGGCATTAAAATTAGTGTTTGGACTATTTTCCTTCGAAACCTGTGGTGCACCATTTCTCACCTCCGGAGGTAGGCCCCTTACCAACTCATTCAAAGGATCTTTGGCAATAAAAGGAATAATGCAAAGCTCAGACATACCAGCAATCCGCCTATTTCCCTCCTTCGTGGCTCTCTAACCAACTATAATCGTGCTTGATGTTTTTCCTTGTACCTCCATTTTGCCATTTGTCCTCCCTACTTGGAGGATTCTCTAGAACAGAATTTAGCCACATTTCAAAACTACCTTGCCTCTTGAGAGAGTCCACATAGTCTTGAGGAGGTCGTTGCCCCTGGGTTCCTAGTACAGAAGTGACTAATTCCATTGATATATACGTGTGATTTTTTTGAAGAAAAACACCAAACTCTTTTTGCCTTGTTGTTCCCTGATTATCCCATGATGTTTGAATTGTCCCACCCAGAAAAGATACACCTTCAACAGTATAGATGCTTCCATAACTATTCTTAGCATATGCTCCACCTTCATGGCCAGCATACATGAAAAGAGATCATAATTGCTTCAGCAATATCTCTAATGTACCCTTCTCCTTTAATTTTTGTGTTGCTAGACCAACAATAGTCATTTCTTTTAGGGCTTCAAAATTACCTTTTGGAATGTGTGTATCAAAAGTTTTCTTTAATGGGTTTTGAATACCTCTTTCCCCTTTCATAGTGTTCTCCAGACTGTCTGTATTGACCCCTTCACGCTTATCCCATTTATATGCAAAGCCTAACTGAGCATGAGTAAGGCCTGCCCCATCAATTAGATCGTCCATGAAAGGCAGAAATGCATTTCCCTGACATATTAAAGTATGAATTAAGACTTGTTTTCTGGAAATCAACTCTGCCTTCCTGCATATTTCCATGGCTCACAATAGAGTGATTGAAATCTATTAGTGGCTGGTCACGATTTCCCCCATAATCTATATCCTCTCTAAAGGCAAACTCACCTTCGGAGCACCCAAATCTTTGTTAAAAAAAGACTTTGGGCTATCACTAAAGTGTTCCTTCACTTTTTCCAGCAAAACTCTTAGAGCAATCAACCCGCGGCACTTCCTCTTGGGCTCGAACCTTTTCCCCACTATCACTTTTCATGGTAGATGCTTCCATGAGCTGTCCACTAACCTTTTTAAAATCTGAATTCTTTTGTTTCTTGATTCCTTCTTTGGAATCCTCATAAGAGTTTGGCTTTCCCGATGCATTTTGGAGATTTTCTTGGCTACCCTTTGGTTTGTGAGCAACTTCTTCATAGTGCCCCTTCCCATGTTGTGTTCCCATCAACTCCATAAATTCTGAAAAAGAGATTTCTTTTTGAATCTTTGCTGGAAGGGTTTTGTATGAATCGAAAACAACCACAATGTCACCATGTAGTGACCCCATGTCATGAAGACAATTCTGAAAACAGTTCTATCCCACAGCTAGCCAAGAGATGGCTCTAATACCACTATAATATCCCTAATCGAAATACTATACAAGAATTTGGATTCCTTGGAATTCCATTTAAGATAAATATAGATTTTATACTTGAAATAATAATTTAGATAATAAAATGAAATTACATTCAGAGTTTTCAGATTTTAAATAATATAATGTGAATCCTCAAAGGGTTTTCTCTTTAAGTTATTGTGATGATAAGGGTTTTCGTCCTTGAAATCGGGTTACACAATTAAGGGGTTTCATCCTTAAAAGTAATCTAACGCTGTTTTTTGTACATAGTTATAGATTTGAATACATGATTGAATGATTCCTTCCCAACCAATGGCTGATTATTTATAGCTTCAAACCCTTCCATCAAAAGGTGTTAACTCCTCCAAGGGTGGCGACCTTCCATTTAATTAATGTTGTTTATTAACTAATGGCGACCTTCCTTATGGTGGTCCACCTTGTTGGTTATTGGCAATTTAATTCAAGGAAATTGCAGACCTCCTTTGGCAATGCTATCGGAGTTTGATCCCAGTCCGGATAAGGCGAATACGAAGGTCGAATGGTCACATGAGACAAGAAGTGAGTACACACCACCAAAGAGTTGTAGCAAATTGAAATCACAAAAGAGAATTGCATGAGACAAATCGAAATGGAGAAAGCCAAAATATTCATTAATTTTGGATCTTGAATACAAAGGGAGAGAGGTACATATATAGGTGGGAGAGAGAGTGAAACCCCACATTCGAATGAATGTGGTACTAATCTTCCCAAATGACCCAAATGGCCTCTAAGACCCTAAACAAGCATAATGAACCGTGTAGATAAAACCTATCGGATAAAAGTCTAACCAACACCCCCCTTTAAGCATAGCTTAGGTTGGTTGGAGAATTGGGTCCCAGCAACGAGGCCTGTGAGGTACCCAAGTACATAGCAATCTCTCATAAAGTAGAGAAAATGAGAAAACCCATAGGAAAAACTCCCCCCAAAAAGAGAGACATAGAAGTGAAGAGGCTAGAAGGCCCCCCTTAAGATGATGCTACTGTTGATGTAGACCGCACACCAAGAAGAGCTCGTAGATGAATAAACTTGCTCTCAATAAAGGGTTTGGTAAAGATATCTGCAACCTGCTCTGAAGACTGGCAAAATCTCAAGTCAATGACCTAATCATGAATAAGCTTCTAGATAAAATGCATGTGAATTTCAATGTGTTTAGTCCGTTGGTGCTTAATTGGATTCCTACATATCTTTATGGTACTCTAGTTGTCACAATAGATGATGGTGGGCTGTCTGAAAGGAATGCCAAACTCAGATAGAATCCCTTGAAGCCAAATAGCCTCAATAATTGTGTTAACAGCTCCTCTGTACTTTGCCTCTGTGGATGATATAGCAATAGCATTTTGCTTTTTGCTAGACCAATTGATGGGACCAGAACCCAAAGAAAAGTTGTAATCTGAAGTGGACTTGTGATTCTGGGTATCACCAGCTCAATTTGAATCTATAAAACCAAACGAGTCAACCTCTGTGCCAAATTTGTACTGAATCTCAAATCTATAAGAGCCCTGAATGTAGTGCAAGATCCTCTTAGCTGCATTCCATTGCAACTCATGGGGTTCCTGCATGAATCTGGAGACAAGTCTCACTGTATATGAAATATTGGGCCTAGTATGAGTTAGACAAATGAGGCTACCAACAAGTTGTCGATACCGAGTGACAACAACCAAAGGTGTAGAACAATCAACTTCAAGTTTGACTCTTGATAGAAAGGGAGTCGGAGATGGCTTACAATCAGCGATGTGAAACCAAGCCAAAAGATCAAGAGTGTACTTGGTTGTGCAAGTAAAATCCCTAAATCGGACTGTGAAATCTAGATGTCAAGGAAGTAATGCAGAAGACCCAAGTCAGTCATGTGAAATATGTCCTATAGAGTTGTCTTCACCATTGCAATAATCGATGAGGAACTCCTAGTGATCAAAAGATCATCAACATAAAGGACCAGTATCAGTAAAGAATCATCCTGCTGCAAAAAACATACATTGAGGTCCGAATGACACCTGGTGAAACCTAAAGTAAGGAGGAAGGAATCCATCTTGGCATACCAAGCCCAAGGGGTCTGTTTGAGGCCATAGATGGATTTCCTAAGTCTACAAACTAAGGATGAAATTTGAACAAACCCAGATGGCTGCTCTATGTAGATCTCCTCCTCAAGGTCTCCATGAAGAAAGGCACTCTTCACATCCATCTGGTGCACATCTCAACCATGTGTTGCAGATATAGCTAGTGTGAGTCGGATCGAAGTCATCTTTGCAACAGGTGCAAAGGTCTCTAAGTAGTCAATGTCAACTACCTATGAAAAACCCTTGGCGACCAATCGCATCTTATACTTATCAACCGACCCATCTGCTGCAAACTTGGTTCAATATATCCTAAACCATCTTCCTTCCCTTAAGAAGTGAAGTCAAATCCCAAGTGTGATTTTTGATTAAGGAAGAATATTCTTCCTCCTATAGGAATATATAAAGGTTTTTAGACACTATATCTAAGCCACAAATAAGCATGACCACCTATAGGATTCATTGTTTTCCTGCATAGCACTATCCCACTTAGGTATGCTTGAAGCCTCTCGAAATGTCTATGGATCCGAAACTAAAGCAAAGAAAGCATGTAGACCACTCTGATAATTTGCCCGAATACGTCTATCATCCATTGGATCCCCTGCCCAAGTACCTGCACTCTGAAGTGTCTGTCTAGCCCAAAGGGGCCCGGATGTGGGTGAGTCGGGTGCTGACTCCTCATCCTCTAAAACATGACTAGAGGTGGATGTAGAAGACTCCCCATCACTACCCTCGCTATCAGAACTAGAAGAAGACCCTAGATTAAGAACCTGCTCTAGATGATCCGAGTCAAAAGAAGAATCATCAAGTCTAAGTGAATCCAATGAAAGAAAAGTGTCAAGTGTTGAGTCTACAAGACTCTCCTAAAAGTGAACACTTCTCTCTAAACAACTCGTGTGGTTGGATGTAGAAGGTGGTACCCCTTGACACCATCTAGATAACCTACAAAGATGCAAGGCTTGGACTGAGCTTCCATAGCTTTGCATATCTTCTTCGGCATATGTGCCATAGCTGGATTTTCGAAAACCCTAAGGTGTTGAACATCAGGTTTCTTTTCATGCCAAGCTTCAAAGGGTGTTATGTCTTTCAAAGCTTTATGAGGAACCCTGTTCTAAATATAGCAAGCACAATTAATGGCTTCGGCCCAATATTTAGGTGCCAAGGACTTAGAGTGAATCATACAACTAGCCATCTCTTTCAAGGACATGATCTTGTGTTCTGCAACTCCGTTCTGTGAAGGACTGTAAGTAAATGTCCGCTACAAATCAAATATCTCTGTGGTGCAAAACTGCTCAAATATATTGCTGACATATTCACCTCCATTGTCTTCTCGAAAAACCTGATGGATTTCTCAGATTGTTTATCAACAAGTGCCTTGAAGACTTGAAAATCTTCAAACACTTCAGACTTTTGTTTAAGAAAGTAGATTCATGTATATCTTGACAAATCATCAATGAAAGTGAGAATGTACTTAGCCCTTGTAAAAGATAAACTGAAAAAAGGCCCAGATACATCACTGTGTGCTAACTCCAATGCTTGTGAAACCCTCCAAGCTTTGTTTTTGTCAAATTTTGCTTCGAGATGCTTTCCAATAGAACACCCCTCACAAAGTCCCTCAGAGAATCGGACTCAAGGCAAGCCTATGACCATGTCATTTTTGCTAAGTTGTTCAAGGTAGTGGTAGTTAAGGTGGCCAAACCGCTCATGCCATAATTTGCTAGCTCCATTTGAATGAGTCAACAATGTTGTCGAAGAAGAATCAAGTGCAAAATGTGAGGTGTATAACCTAGTTTGGTGATCTGCCCTACCCACTGTCACTGTAGTATCACTATGCAACTCCCTGATGATAACTGAATCCGGTAAAAACTCAACCCTCATATCTTTGGTAATATGAGTGACTTAATTTACTAATAGGAGATTGGTTAAAAGGGTGGGAACACTTAGAATATTATTGAATGTTCCTCCTTCCATTTCAATAGACCCTCTTCCTGCAACAGGTACAGAAATGTCATCACCCAAATTGATAAAAGACATGCTACAAGGCTCTAAAGAAGAAAACTCAACTAGTGAAGAGCCCATGTGGTGAGAAGCACCCGAGTCAATGACCCATGAAGCTATTAAAGATGTAACTACTACAAGAGCTTTGCCCTTTTCTTTCTCTTTCCCCTTGCCCATTGCCTTAGTAGAATCTTGGGTAGATGAATTTTGCTTGATGGACTTGGGAACACCTATGTTCTTCTCTAGGAGAAGAGTTAGGTGATCTATTGGTTTCCTCATGCATTTACTTTCATCATGCCCATTTTTCTTGCAGTAGGCACACTTAACCTTCTCTTTCTTAGGTTTGCAATTGGAAGAGGAGGCTTCAGTGTTGGTTTTAGCAAAGGTTGATTCTTTCTTCCTCTCTTGATCCTTATTCTTCTTCTCTTTGTTGGAAGTCTTTGCTTTTCCATTCCCAGCAATTAGGGCTTGAGGTTTTGTGGACTTCAATGTGCCCATCTGGATCAACTTGTCTTGCTCCCCAATTAAGTCAGCAATGAAAGCATCTAAAGAGGGCATTTTCCATGCAGTGTCTACAGCACTTTTAGTGGCATGATAAGTAGAGACAAAGACTGAATAGTTAGGACCTAGTTTAGAGAATATAGAAAGAACAAGTTGGTCATATTCTTTCTTTATCCCACATTCTTTCAAATGCAATCTCAAGGACTTGAACTTAGTGAAGAAATCCAAAAGGGTGTCAAAGTTACCAGGACTTAGGCTAATGAGTTCATTCTCAAGCTTGTGACCTCTCATCACATCTTGCTCCCCAAATAATTTACTCATAATGGTTCATACATCATGAGATGATTTGGTAGGCTCTAAATGAAATAAAAGAACGGGTGCTACAGAAAGACATAATAGCCCATAGGCTTCATCACTATGGCTATACCACTTAACTATCTTTGCATCTATGCTAGGTTTAGTTTCATTACCCATGAATACCCTATACAAACCCTTACTCCTTAGAATAATTGTCATCTTGATTTTTCATTCATGATAGTTAAAGGGAGTTAGTGGGTTGACTGAACTTGAATCCATTATTGCAGAAATGAGATGTAGTAGTAGTGCAAGTTGAAGTTGTAAAAATGAAAGTGCAAGTAGAATGCAAAGAGGGACTAAAAAAGCATAGTACATCCCCTTGAACTATGAAATAGCGAACCCCCCCCCCAAATGTTGCAAATGCACACTCAAAAGACGTTAGACTCAGTTGATAGTGTGTAATATCCCAAATCGGAATATTATACGTTAATTTGGATTTCTTGGAATTCTTTTTTAAAGTTCGAAATAATAATATTCAATGAATATAGAATTATGTTCTTATTAACAAGATAATAAATTTATATAGCAAATAATGTTGTATAATGATCAGATGTGCAATGCAGAATTCTGGTTATAAATATTCTAATAGAGAACTTTCAAAGGATTTTGTCCTTAGGGGTTGACATCAAGGGGTTTTGTCCTTGTATCTAATAAATGAGGGATTTCATCATCAATTATAAAAGATGATGTTGTTGCCTAAACTTCATATAAGGGAATGAATGTCAAATCTCAATATATATTATTTTCCTTCACCAAGTTCTTATAAATACCCTTCATAGCTTTGTATCAAATGATGTGTCTCCTTTCCAAAGTGATGTGTCTTTTCATCAAATGGGACGACTTGTATTAATATAACTTTTATTCCTTGCAATAAATGTGGTGCACCTTCCCATATGAACAATTTATTTAATTTAGTTGTTGTAGTTAATTTAATTGTTGTTGTGTCAGGCGATTCCATTGGTGATTTATTTACATTAATGCAATTCATGTTTATGGTCTCCTTTGTATTTGGGGATATTACAAACCTCCCTTCTTTAGATTGCTTGTCCTCAAGCAATTTTAAACCCAATAGTACACTCCATAACAAACTATAATCTGCTCCAAGCTTAGATGTTTCTTTTCTCATCTTTGTAGAACTGATTGCATTATAATTAGTTCTCTCTTGCAAGGGATTATTACAACTTTCTTTCTCGGATCCCACAGCATTCTGCCATTATAACCATTGTTGTAATTATTAATGAGCTCTTGGCTGAGCATAAGGATCCTGGGACCTTTACGTACTCTAAATTGATCATTTCTTGGGTTGCTAATGACCTGTTCAAGCTCATTGTCCTGTTCAAGCTCATTGTCACCAAATCTGCCCTTACAATCTCCATTAATGACTCACCTCCACTGTCCATGAAGACAAATCTTTTCTTTGTGCTATTATGGAGACCAAGCAATGGTTCATCTTTGATAAAAGATTCATACCTGTTTTCATTGTGATATTAGGATGAATTTATGGTTGTCATAAGATGATTCCAACATTTGTTTGGCTGCTCAAGTTCAAGAACCATCGCCTCCAACTCGAGGTCAGAGAATTTTGTGAGTGATGTTGTTGAGATGTTTTTCAACACTGAATAGTTTACTTCCACCAGCGGCTTCTGCAACTCAAGGTTGTTGCCTAAATCATACCATCCAAATTTTATGCTCCTTCAGTAGCTGCTCTGTGATGACTTGTTTGATCAAATTTGGCTGCCATTCATCTTTCTCTGATACACATTTCCTATATAAACGACAAAAATCTATGAATGTCAATTAATCCCTTATCATAGGATCAAGATTCAAATATTATTGTGACATGCATTAATATCATTGAAAATCAACTCGGCCTCATCTTCTTCTTGTATTGGTTCCTCTCTTTAAAGGAATGTGGGCATGGTTGGGCGTACACAAGTCCTTGATGGGAGTCCTTCACGACTATTATTAAATGTATAACCCTGTTGTGCTTGTGATGATCTTCCCTCACCATTAGAATTCTGAGTTAGTAAGTTATTCAACTGCTGCATTTGTTGAACCAATTGTGACATCAACGTATATACTTGAATTTGTCCTTGGGCCCACTGGTCAAACTGTGCATCATTTATGTTGTTTATGTTGACCTTATGATTTGAATGCATAAAACTTATTGAAACCCTAAGGCTGGCAAGATTAAAAGCTCTGATACCATTGTAATATCCCAAATCGAAATATTGTACGTTAATTTAGATTTCTCGGAATTTCTTTTTAAAGTTTGAAATAATAATATTCAATGAATATAAAATTATGTTCTTATTAACAAGATAATAAATTTATATAACAAATAATGTTGTATAATGATCAAATGTGCAATGCGGAATTCTAGTTATAAATATTCTAATAGAGAACTCAAAGGATTTCGTCTTTGAGGGGTTGATATCAAGGGGTTTCATCCTTGTATCTAATAAATGAGGAGTTTTGTCCTCAATTATAGAAGAAGAGGCTGTTGCCTAAACTTCAAATAAGGGAATGAATGTCAAATCTCAATATATATCATTTTCCTTCACCAAGTTCTTATAAATACCCTTCATAGCTTTGCAACAAATAATGTGTCTCCTTTCCAAAGTGATGTCTTTTCATCAAATGGGACGACTTGCATTAATATAACTTCTATTCCTTGCATTAAATGTGGCACACCTTCCCATATGGACAATTTATTTAATTTAGTTGTTGTAGTTAATTTAATTGCTACTGGTTTAGGCAATTCCATTGGTGATTTATTTACATTAATGCAATGCATGTTTATAGTCTCCTTTGTATTTTGGGATATTACATAGTGCGTCTTGAGCAATCAATGCAATGAGTCAAAAGACAAGATTTTGCAAACAAAAGAGGACGTCGGACTTTGTCGATAATGCATACAAGGAAGCAAATACAATGTGAGCAAGTGAAAAAATGAATCACCTTTCTTTTTAAATATTGCCCACAAAATATTGTTTTATAAAAAACAATAAAAAAAATATCCACTAACAATGTTAAACTTGACCAATCTTCTTATGCATTACTTGTGCATTAAAATAAAAGTAGCCTATTTGCTCTTGTTTTAAATCAAGCTATTAAAAAAAGAATTTAACATGCTAAAAACATTAGGGCAAACTTGAATAGACTTAGCTTGTTTTGGAAGAAACTTTCAAGAACAATCTCCAAATTATAAGATTTGATTTTTACTAAAAATGTCATAACTTTTGCATTTCTTAACAAAATTCAAAAATTCAAAATGATCCGGAAAGCTAAGACCAAGGCGCACCAAACCCAAAAAAATTTCAGCACAATTCATTGTGGTTCAAGAGCAGTAACAGCTTGAACAAGCAGATGACAAACAAAGCAACGAGAATGAAAAATCAAATCTGAACGAGGAAGCCACAAAAAAGACGTGATGGAAAACGTGTTTCCTCAAGCAAAAAATGCCTTCTTCCAAGCTGTAGTGAATTTGATAAAACTGCAAGAACATTAAATCTCCAAAGAGCTTTCATATACCAACATTACAAAGCATGCAAATGTATAATAAAAGGAATGGACAGATCTTAATGAAAAACAATATAGATCTACAATCCTGCTTATGCTACAAATCTCAAGATTTCATAGAAAGCTTAGCAGCATATAACCAGACAAGCGTTTACCACGGGTTGCTCTGATACCATATCGGAGTTTGATCCCAATCCGAATAAGGCGAATGCGAAGGTCGAATGGTCACACAAGACAAGTGAGTACACACCACCAAAGAGCTGTAGCAAATTGAAATCACAAAAGAGAATTGCACAAGACAAATCAAAATGGAGAAAGCCAAAACATTCATTAACTTTGGATCTTGAATACAAAGGAAGAGAGGTACATATATAGGTGGGAGAGAGAGTGAAACCCCACATTCCAATGAATGTGGAACTAATCTTCCCAAATGACTCAAATGGCCTCTAAGACCTCAAACAAGCATAATGAACCATGCAGACAAAACCCATAGGATAAAAGTCTACACCAACAGATCCTCCCTAAGTGATATCCTTTGGCGATTTTCCTTTGGTGAGTTCCTGAGTTGTGTTTGAGGATATTACAGTGAAATCAAAAAATTAAAAAAAAGTGTCCTAATTCGTACCGGTATAATGTTTGTGAATTGTGTGTTCATCAAATTTGTGACAGGAAAGCAATGCTTGTCCAAGGATTTAAGTCCAATACATGATGAGAATAGCTAGTAAGTATAATATCTAATGTAAAGTTACTCTTTGCAAAGGCAATATAAGAAAAACAAATATTATAAAGTTTGAACCTTAATAGCATAAACAGAAAGGAATAAGCAAATATAAATATGAGGTCAAAGAACACATAGGGCAAGGATAACCATGAATGTGCCATGTAAAGTCAAGAACAAGGATAAATGGGTAAAAAAACAAAGAAACCAAAAAAATTGCTTCCAAAGATTTCGGAGTGAAGAGCATAGAGCTTATAGTGTGAGAGACAAAATTGTGTTGACAGTTGTTAGATGAAAGGAGTGGGGAACGCTAACTGGTGGAAAAACAATTGTAAGAGGATGGCCAAAGTACCGACAGGATCCACCACTCCCAAATTGGGAGACTAATTTAGGTTTAATTATATTGTAATGGAGAAATAAATTTGTTAAAAAATCAGAATTGAAAAAGTTATTCTCAAAATTGATTGCAAAAATTTGCCATGACATGAATACAAACAAGTCATTGCTAGGTGGAAGAATATCAAGGTGGTTGATGCTCTTCCAAGAATATCAATTTAAGATTGTGGTGAAACCTAGGAAGGATAATGTATGAGCAATCATTTGAGAATGGTTTAGACAGGTGAGGAACTTAAGGATATGGAAGAAAACTTCCTAGATTGGCATATGTTCAGGGTTCAAGCAGTCCCTGAATATTTGGATGAGACTGCAACGTACTTGCAGACCATTGACATGCTAGAGCACCATTCAAAGAATGACAGAAAGTAGTTGGCAAGAACACTTCCATTCACAATTATCGATGAATTTCGTATAAGCTATGCAGAGACAAGGAGCTGCAAAGAGTTGTCCTGGACCATGAATGGGAAATGGTGCTTAAGGAAGCACATGAAAGAGATGTTGGAGGACACTTGGCAGGGCAACAAACAAGGTCCTACAAGCTCACTTACGGTGGCCAACTTTGTTTGGTGATGCACATTATTTGGCCAAACATTGTGATAAATTCTAGAGTAGGAAGACCACCTCATAGAGATGAGATGCTCATAAACCCAATGTTGGCACTTCAGCCCTTTGAGAGGTGGGGTAGTAATTCTATAGGACCTATCAATCCACCGGCAAGGCAAATCAAGGCTAGATACATCATCACTACAGTAGATAACTGAGTGTAAGCAACGGCACCAAATTGTGTTGTAAAGGACGCTGCAAAATTTCTTTATGAAAGCAGCAGAACCAGGTTTAGATGTCCCAAGGTTTTAATTAGTGATATATGTGCTCATTTTCTTACTAGAACAATTGAAGCTCTAGCATTTGAATTCATGATTGCACATCATAAGAAAGAAAAGGAAGTCCTTTTTATGGTCCACAATGCCAGGCACTTTGTTTATGCTCTGCAAGGTAGCTTACAGCATATGAGACCACCCCATACTCCTAATATGCAAGAGGCACTTAACTGTGCTTCATATACGAGGCATACATACCTTACCCCCTGCAGGATTTGAACTTGTGACCTCCCTTTCAAGAGCGCAAGTTCTTCACCATTAGGCCGACTCAGTTGTACACCAAAATGGGCAAGCAGAAAATTTAAACAAAGTGCCAGAAAGAGTGCTCACCAAAATTTGCAATGTTAACCGAGATGACTAGCAAGAGCAAATACCTGCAGTTCTTTGATCTTATAGAACAAATTTCAGAAGTGTGACTAAACAAAGACCATTTCGAATGTTGTATGGGCTGGAAGCAGAATTAACCGTTTAACATTTGGTACCCAAAATGTGAGTGGCAGTTTCTAAAAGGTTGGGAGACGAAGTCCTTGATGAAAATATTAGATCTTCTCATCAAATTGGATGAAGAAAGATTCATTTTGCAGTGGATCCAAGGAGTTCAGAAAATAAACTAAAATGCATAGCATCATATTTAAAGAAGGAAAACAAGTACTCCTCTATGAAAGTAGTACAAAGCTCATGCATGGAAGATACAAATTCACTAGCAAGGTCTATATGTGATTGAAGCTTTTAGGTAATCTCAGTGAGAGGTATGTAAATGGTAGTAGACTTAATTCCCAATACAGATAGGAATTTGGAGCAAGTAGAAGTGCAAAAATAAGTGTGCAACGCACACAAGGAATAGGTTGGTGTGAAAACAACGATAAGTGGATAGGTCGGAAAAACAAAAATGGAGCAAACAAGGATGAAGATCACTTTAAAGGGTAATAGTTTAATGTTTGAGAATAGTACATTCATCAAAGTTGTGAGCGGAAGGCAGTGCTTTCACAAGAACTTATGTCCATGTAAGCAATGAGAATAGATGGTAGGTATAATATCTTCGGTTTAGTTACTTTATGAAAAGGCGATATAAGTGAATAAGATACTATAAAATTTGAACCTTGAGAGTATAAACCATAAACCAAAAGGAGTGGGTAGATATAGGAATGAGGTGGAAGAACACGTAGAGAAAGGAGAACCATGAATGGGCTCATGTAAGTTCTGGAAAAAGGATTTAAAAAAACAAAGAAACAAAAAAAACTGCTTCCATAGATTTCATAGTGGAGAAAACTACGGTTTGTAGTGCAAAGACAGAAGAGTGTTGATGGTGGTTGGATAAAAGGAGTAAGGAGCAATAATTGATGCGAAGAAAAGAAAATTGCATGGTCGCCAAAGTCACAAGAGGGTGCCCAACAGCCAAATTGAGTGATCCATTTAATTTTAAATATATTGTAATGGGGAAAGAGAATTGTAGAAAATTCAGAATTGAAGAAGGTATCCTCAAAATTGATTGCACAGACATGCTGCCATATGATTACAGGCAACATTGGATGGACGTTGAACCCTACAGATGAGAAGAAAGTGTTTCCAAACCCTAATTTCATGAATACAAGGGATCCAATTGGGAGAGGTGGTTGTGATTGCTATTTTTTGGCATAATGGAAGAATCTATGAAGATTGTGTTGAGCATGGTTTATGTGGGTTCCATTTGGGTCAATCATGACATGGTCATTCCACTTAATGATGAAACCCTAACCAGAGCTATGATTTAAAGGAATTCACAAGACAACACTGCACCATATAAATTTAAAAAGAAACCGCCCATCGTGCATAAATTGGTGAAAATATATGGAATAACCAGCAATCAGAGGGTATGTACACTCAACCAAATTGAAGACATACAAGTGCAAATGATTTGTGAGATGTTAAGAGAAAGGTTGTAGAACTTTTGTGGGTAGCAATCACTCATCAAATGGTACACAAAGGTGGCATTCAATTGGGCCCAACACTTCAAGAATAAAATTCTAGAAAGCAAGGACAAAATATTTACTTCTTCCCAGTTTAAGAAAATTCACTACACCTTTCTGTTTGTATTAATTTTTTTACCCAATGGAAGGTACCTAAGGGTGTTATAGAGGCTGAACTAGGGTATGACCTCAAGGAGATGTTTAAGATTTGGATAAGGGGTGAAGATGTCAAATCTTGGGATTATAACAAGCAACAATAGAAAATGACCAATTGGCTTATAGAATCAAGGGAGCTCTTCGAAAATAACCCTAGAATGATGCAACAGATGTCAGACAAACTGCAATTTGACCATGCTCATACAATTGAAAAGGGGTGTGACCTATGTAATGGTGCAAGAAGGGAAGATTTGGCCACCAAATCCACTATTGTTCTCGGTAGATGAGGAGATAGTCAAGATAGAGTTGAGACAGCAAGGGTAAATTGTCATGTTTGCACAAACCTTGAATCAGATAAATCCAAACCCTCATGACACAAGGCCGAAGAAAAATCCTCAACCAAAGAAGGGAAACGAAAAGAAAAATGCACATGCAGGAAATTCCTACAATTATAGTTGATTTGGAACCAGGAGGAGATGATACACCTGAAAAAACGCAAACTAAGAGGAAAGCTGAGGAGGAGATGGTGGAGTTACCGACGAAGGATGGACTCAACAACCACTAATATTCCAAGAGTCTATAGCAAACTTCTTGGAGTGTCAGTTGCAAAAATTAAAAAAGCAATTCCACTTTCAGTAGCTAACAAAAAACATACAGATGCAAATGCCACTTCATTTAGAAGGATATGTATAAGGGGCCATAGTAGTATAAGTGAAAGAACACGCATATCGAGATACCATGCACACCAATCTTTAAAAATAGCAAGAGGGCAAGTTGCACCGAAAAGAGTGAGTATAGCTCAAGCACAACATATAGTTGATTTGGAAGCTGCAAATTTACTAAAAGGAATCACAATGTTACAAGCAATTACGTCAGTAGACGCCTTTCGTTCCTTCAGCAATACTCTTGATTTTATAGATAGAAACCTGTGTAGTAGGCAGGGGCCGAATGGCTACGGCTTCACTCTATTAAATCAAACTCACACTTACAAGTCTTTACAATGCTTGTTTCAATTTCTGATTCTCAAGATCCTTCTAAAAGGGCAAGAGAAGAGCATACTCTTGGAAGCAAGCTACTAGATTTTCTCAATGAAATTTTTTCGATGCAATACTCTTAGTAGAAAGGCCTATATATAGCAATATTTGGGCGGTCCTACCTGCGCACTCACAAGGCGGTGTCAATCCCATCATGCTTTACAGCAATAAAGTGGGTCTACAGCGAGATATTATTCGATGCGTTGGATCCAAAAGATGATAATGATGAAGATGATGGTTGGTGTTGTGGGCCCAACATGTCTTCCGCTTCGGTCACTAGGTCATCTTCAGAGATAGGATCAAAAAGACATCTGATTTGGAATGTGCTTTGGAGATGCCAATGCCGACAATTAGGGGGTCCCGCTTCACATGCATTATGTCGTGGAGTGCAGTGGAAATAAGATTCCCACTCAAGCTGTCGTCTGATAATTGTATGTACGACAGTATCTTGGTCATGATTTTCTTTTTCGTGAATGCGGTGCGGGCCATGTCGAGCAATCCATCTGTACAGATGTTCATCAAACGCTGATCTGATCC
Organism: Torreya grandis; assembly: GCA_037957365.1. Lineage (NCBI taxonomy): Eukaryota > Viridiplantae > Streptophyta > Pinopsida > Cupressales > Taxaceae > Torreya > Torreya grandis. The sequence goes on from JARHVA010000624.1 coordinate 3,703,525, forward strand.
TAATGCCCCAGGTCCATAATGGTCGCTTTAACAGTTCAGTGAATTGGTGGTACAAGAATTCACTATTGAGTCTCTCAATGATGACACCTGAATTTTGTCGACGCGTAGCTTGGATTGTAGCTGCTGCAGACATTTGCAGGTCATGTCCTGCTGCATATGAAATCCTAGTATAGCGAGGATGCAGGCCTTCTCGTAAGATTTGTTCTTGCACAAGGATATTTAAAGAGTCAAATCCTTGATTAAGAATTCTGGTGAGATTGAACCCTGGAGCAGGCTGGTGCATGAGTGTTGTTGCAGAATTTCTGCTTAACCAATCTGGGATTACATTATCAGTGCCCTTTATATGTTCGACAGAGAAATTAAACTGATTAAAGAAAGCTTGCCATCGGACATACTTACCGCGACCATCTTTCCTACCATGATCTTTTTCTCTAAAGGTTAGGAATCTGGTGCAATCGGTAATTACAATAAAGTGTGGCAAGTGAAGAAGTTTCAGCATGAATTTCTCAAGACATTTTTTAACAGCATAGATTTCTTTGTCTGAAGAAATCCATATTAATACATCTGGGCTAAACACACCACTAGCAAACTCACAAACAAATTCCTTACTATCATATATACAAACTAATACTCCACCCCATGTTACATCAAAAGCATCTGTGTAGACTTTCATCTGATCAGACTTTGGAATATGCAGGTCTGGTAGTGCTGCAACTTTGGACTTAATTTTTTGGATGGCTGCAGTATGTCGTTCTTCCCAACTGAAGGCTTTTTTCTTCTGGAAAAGTTCTTGCAGAATGTACCCGTCTTCACCAGCGTTAGGATAGAAACTATTTAAATAATTTAACAAACCCAGAAATGCTTGCAACTTGGGTTTATCCAATTTCTCAGGGAAACTAAGAACTTTTTCTTTGATGTGAGGCTGCAGCTGTAACTTAGAATTACGAACAATCATGCCAAGAAAGTTGCACTCAGTTTTACATAACTGAATTTTAGTCTCTGATAAGACTATTCCTGCATCTTGAGCGATCTGGAGAAACCTTGAGAGGTGAGTATGGTGATCAGCAAGATTATTACTAAAGATTAAAATATCATCTATATATACACATAGAAAATCTGAAGTGCCCTAGAAGATCTTGTCCATATGTGCTTGGTAGTATGCCGGAGCATTCATCAGGCCGAAAGGCATAACGGTCCACTGAAAGTGGCCAAAGGGACAACTGAATGCCGTTCTCTCTCTGTCTGCTTCCTTGACTCGAATTTGATAAACCCTGATTTGCAATCAAACTGAGAAAAGTATTTACAATTTGCAACTTTTTCTAAAAGATAGTTTTTATCAGGGATCGGATATGGAAAGGGTTTTGTGATAGCATTCAATGGTTTATAGTTTATAACCATTCTTTTCTTTCCACGTTTCTGCTCAGAATGCTTATTAACCATGAAGGCATAACAGCAAAAAGGAGAAGTGGATTTCTCAATAAAACCATTGGATTCTAATTCTTTTATTTGGGCTTCCATATCTGCATAATCTTGAGCCGGAATTGGGATTTTCTTCCCAATTTTCATATGCTTACCTTCGATGAGATTGATTTCCATCTCAGGCATAGTCTTGGACCAAAATTGCTGAGGATTGTCTGAGCATATAGTATTTTTAAGTTGGTCACCTATCGTTTGGATCTCGGCTGGGATTATGTCTGGAGATTGAGTCATAGAGCTAGGGAACTGCTCTGTAGCATAAATCACACGAGGAATTCTAAGCCTTTCATTCTCAATAGTGAACATGATACTCTTAACAGTGGAACCATATGGAGAGTATCTATCTATGAATGATCCTCCTAATAAGATGTCTATGGGCATCTTTTCAAGGGCAAAGAAATCAGCATGGAAGACTTTATTCTGTATCCTCAGGGGTTGTTGGTGTTTGTATTTTGTACAAGTAAAACTATTCCCCTGAACATCTATGCTCTTATAAGCAAAGCGTTCATCCAAGGTCTCCCAATCTTGGATGAGCTGTGGTTTAGCAAATGAAAGAGAAGCACCAGTGTCTACTTGTGCATCAACCAATCTACCATTAATTTCTAATGTAAAGAACTGAGCAAATCGTCCATTGATTAAAGAATTTAAATATGCTGGCATTGGTAGCTCTATAGGAGGTATACTGGTACATACCAGTTTCTGCCTTCCTGGATCTTGAATGGAGATTTCTTCTTCTTCAGTGTAGACAAGTTCTGCTGGTTCATCTTCTTCTGGTTCAGCTTCTTCTATTTGATTACTGCATTCTCCTGGACAGTAATCTTGGTCGGAATAAAATATGCTTCCGACTTCTTCTTCTTCTTCTCTTGGAAGAAATACGTTCCACTTTGGTTCTTCAGGCAGTATCTTAATTTCTCGTGGAGGCTCTCTACTGGGGAACTTATTCTTTATCCACGATTCACTTGGCTTGAATGAACTGGGATACTGCATAGGAGGCTGTTGTGCTCTTTGCATTGTGGGTGGCGTTCTTGTCATAGAGGGTTGTCTCCCTCTAGATGGTTCGACTCCTCTGGAATAACCTCTTCCTCTTGGTCGTTCTGGTCTTTCTGGTACTTCATGATGGTGGCGTGACCAAGCTCCATAAGCTTCATTCGGCAACATAGACCAGTCATGGTGGCGTGGTCTGTATGGCCGTTGTGATCGCTGCATGTTTGTCATGGGCTGTTCTAAATCATCGGCTAATGATTCAAGATCAGCTATATCATCATCGTCTTCGTAGTCACCTTTGGGGAGATCATCTAAGACTGGTTCATAGATGTCATCCTGGAGATAAAGGTCTTCTTCGGGATCGACTACATCCCACCACGCTGCTGCGGTAGAGGAAAAAACAGCTTTTACAGCAGGGTTTTTACAGGAGCATTGCGGGGCAATGTGACCAGGCTTACGACAAATATAACAGATAGGTTGCTTAGCTGGAGGACGAGCAGTACGGCGTTTGCGGAGGAAACGCTGAGGAGGTGCATAAGAATGGCGACGAGGAAAGGAGCGACGCTTAAAGGAAACACGACGACGACGCTGCTTTTGTTGCTTGCGCGGTTGGACAAAGGGGCGACAGCCAAAAGGGGTTGTTTCAGGAAACACTGGAGCAATATTAGAGGCTTGATGCTTAGATAGTTTCTGCATGGAACAAGTCTCAGACACAAGTGTTAAGACTTGCTGTTTAGCGAAATCAATTACATCAAAAAGTGAAAGATCTTCAATGGCTAAGCCTTTAAGATCAAGATAACCAATGACTCGATCAATTAGATTATATGGAAGGGCATGCAGAAATTTGACTTTGATCTCAGTAGAAGCATGGCTTCTACATTCATAGGCTAAATGCCAAAATTGCTTAGCAAAAGCATCAAACTGTTTGAGATCACATAACTCCATTTTCAAAAGCCATTTCTTAGTTTCAAGTTCACGGTTTCCAACAGGTGGCGCAAATTCACTGATCAACAAATTAAATAAAGTACCTAAAGAATCAGTATGATTATGTACACGCTCATATTGCTGAGCTTCAGTCATTGAGCTCCACCATTGGCTAGTAATTCCCCATAGATATTTGGTGGCAAAAAGAGTAGTGCCTATCTGGTCAAGATGGGCATTTATGGTCATGACTCTCATGGCATTACACCAGGCAGTAATTTCATTCAGAGGATTTAACAAGTCATCAATATTAAGATACCATGGTTGCAAATGGACATGGGTTCTTTGCATCAAAGTATGACTATGGCTAGGGGATTTTTTGACAGATCTGAAACTGGAGCCAAAATTGACTAAACAAAAAGGTTTCTTGGCAGAAGAAGTTTCTGCTTCTTGGTCCTATTTAGATAACCAAGTTAAACTGTCATCTAAGATATCTATCTTAGTATCTATTGAAGATACCTTTTCTTGTATCTTTTCTACCTTTTCTTTTATATACAATACATCTCTGCACAAATCATCAATATTTTCTATGAAATGAGATGTAAATCTAGCAGTGTAATTTCGCTGCTTGAACTCATTTGAGAGTTCTTTCTCTCCTTGGTATGCAGTAGAAAAGTACTGCATAGTTCCAGCTGGTTGCTTATGTACACCTTTAGGAGGAGGCCATCTGTCGCCTCTATAGAGAGTAACCTGATCTTCTGTATAAAATTCAAGACTGTCTTCGCGTGGAAGACTCATTAGTGTACCTGGAAGATCAGATCCTTGATTTATCTCTTCATCTTCAATTAAGATATGGCCTGTTTTGACAGATTTACGGGATGAGGCTGTAGAAGGTCTGGATGGAGATAAATGAGAAGAAGACATGGATAAAGACCTTGGTAAAATATTTACAGTTCTACCATCACTTTGATGGACTGTGGCTTGGCCTTTCATCTTAGGAGAAACATTTTTAAGCCAATCTAATTTCCACTCAGAAGGGATATCTATAGATTCAATGTGGCCTTTCTGTAATTGCACAGTACCACTTAATCTACGGGCATATGGTAGATTTTCAAGAATTTTGGGGTGATTGGTATTGGTCATACTATAAACAACAGAGATATTCAAAGCAGCATATTTGAATTCTCCAAACATATCGAGACCAAACAGAGAAGTAAATAATCCCCAACAATCTAAAGATCCATGCTTAACTTCTTTACATCCTCTGTCACGGACAGCAACTAAAAGATTTGGACAAAATTCAAAACAAATAATATCATCATTAAGACGACCAAGGCTAAATAACTGACATGAATGTTTAAAACTGACTTGTCGTCTGTCACACAAAGCAAGATATAACACAGGCTTTATATTGCTAGGAATCAAGGGAGTTATTTGGACACGGATCAAACCAAAATGAACAAACTTGACATCTTCATGAGAACGGATATATTGTATCTCTTTTTCGGGCAATAGAGACAGCAAATTCGTTACGAATGTATGTTTTGGTTTGTAACTCAGAGTTAACTCCACAGACTTGATTCTAGGCTTAACAAAAGACAGATAAGTAGATGTATATAAAAACTTCGACTTTAGCAACTCAGATTTCTTATATACTTGTGAAGCCTTAATAGCAGGTGGTTTATACAAACTATTCTCTTTTTCAAGAGTTTCTTCAGTAGGTTCAATATCTGGTAGATCAGATAATTGTTCAGGAACAAATGGAGGGAGTTCATAACATCCTTCAAATTCAGATTCATTGATTATTTCAAAAGTAGAAGAGGATTGGGCTTTGCCAAATTCCATAGCTCAGAGATCTGGGTTCTGGTAAGCGAGAAATTTCTGAAGAGGGAAAACAGATGCAGAGATAAAGAGGCCTATGACACAAAGATAAAATAGCCGCCGAAGACTCGATGCAATAACTTCCCAAAGAAATTTTCAAAGCAGAAAACTCAAGATAAGTCTGAGAAAGAAATTCTTACAAACACAGATCCTTCTTCCTTGGCTCTGATACCAATCTTTTATTACGTCAGTAGACGCCTTTCGTTCCTTCAGCAATACTCTCGATCCCAAAGAAGACCTTTATCTCCAGGATGACATCTATGAACCAGTCTTAGATGATCTCCCCGAAGGTGACTTCGAAGACGATGATGATATAGCTGATCTTGAATCATTAGCCGATGATTTAGAACAGCCCATGACAAACATGCAGCGATCACAACGGCCATACAGACCACGCCACCATGACTGGTCTATGTTGCCGAATGAAGCTTATGGAGCTTGGTCACGACACCATCATGAAGTACCAGAAAGACCAGAACGACCAAGAGGAAGAGGTTATTCCAGAGGAGTCGAACCATCTAGAGGGAGACAACCCTCTATGACAAGAACGCCACCCACAATGCAAAGAGCACAACAGCCTCCTATGCAGTATCCCAGTTCATTCAAGCCAAGTGAATCGTGGATAAAGAATAAGTTCACCAGTAGAGAGCCTCCACGAGAAATTAAGATACTGCCTGAAGAACCAAAGTGGGACGTATTTCTTCCAAGAGAAGAAGAAGAAGAAGAAGTCGGAAACATATTTTATTCCGACCAAGATTACTGTCCAGGAGAATGCAGTAATCAAATAGAAGAAGCTGAACCAGAAGAAGATGAACCAGCAGAACCTGTCTACACTGAAGAAGAAGAAATCTCCATTCAAGATCCAGGAAGGCAGAAACTGGTATGTACCAGTATACCTCCTATAGAGCTACCAATGCCAGTATACTTAAATTCTTTAATCAATGGACGATATGCTCAGTTCTTTACATTAGAAATTAATGGTAGATTGGTTGATGCACAAGTAGACACTGGTGCTTCTCTTTCATTTGCTAAACCACAGCTCATCCAAGATTGGGAGACCTTGGATGAACGCTTTGCTTATAAGAGCATAGATGTTCAGGGGAACAGTTTTACTTGTACAAAATACAAACACCAACAACCCCTGAGGATACAGAATAAAGTCTTCCATGCTGATTTCTTTACCCTTGAAAAGATGCCCATAGACATCTTATTAGGAGGATCATTCATAGATAGATACTCTCCATATGGTTCCACTGTTAAGAGTATCATGTTCACTATTGAGAATGAAAGGCTTAGAATTCCTCGTCTGATTTATGCTACAGAGCAGTTCCCTAGCTTTATGACTCAATCTCCAGATATAATCCCAGCCGAGATCCAAACGATAGGTGACCAAATTAAAAATACTATATGCTCAGACAATCCTCAGCAATTTTGGTCCAAGACTATGCCTGAGATGGAAATCAATCTCATCGAAGGTAAGCATATGAAAATTGGGAAGAAAATCCTAATTCCGGCTCAAGATTATGCAGATATGGAAGCCCAAATAAAAGAATTAGAATCCAATGGTTTTATTGAAAAATCCACTTCTCCTTTTTGTTGTTATGCCTTCATGGTTAATAAGCATTCTGAGCAAAAACGTGGAAAGAAAAGAATGGTTATAAACTATAAACCATTGAATGCTATCACAAAACCCTTTCCATATCTTTTCCCTGATAAAAGCTATCTTTTAGAGAAAGTTGCAAATTGTAAATACTTTTCTCAGTTTAATTGCAAATCAGGGTTTTATGAAATTCGAGTCAAGGAAGCAGACAGAGAGAGAACGGCATTCAGTTGTCCCTTTGGCCACTTTCAGTGGACTGTTATGCCTTTCGGCCTGATGAATGCTCCGGCATACTACCAAGCACATATGGACAAGATCTTCCAGGGCACTTCAGATTTTCTATGTGTATATATAGATGATATTTTAATCTTTAGTAATAATCTTGCTGATCACCATACTCACCTCTCAAGGTTTCTCCAGATCGCTCAAGATGCAGGAATAGTCTTATCAGAGACTAAAATTCAGTTATGTAAAACTGAGTGCAACTTTCTTGGCATGATTGTTCGTAATTCTAAGTTACAGCTGCAGCCTCACATCAAAGAAAAAGTTCTTAGTTTCCCTGAGAAACTGGATAAACCCAAGTTGCAAGCATTTCTGGGTTTGTTAAATTATTTAAATAGTTTCTATCCTAACGCTGGTGAAGACAGGTACATTCTGCAAGAACTTCTCCAGAAGAAAAAAGCCTTCAGTTGGGAAGAACGACATACTGCAGCCATCCAAAAAATTAAGTCCAAAGTTGCAGCACTACCAGACCTGCATATTCCAAAGTCTGATCAGATGAAAGTCTACACAGATGCTTCTGATGTAGCATGGGGTGGAGTATTAGTTTGTATATATGATAGCAAGGAATTTGTTTGTGAGTTTGCTAGTGGTGTGTTTAGCCCAGATGTATTAAGATGGATTTCTTCAGACAAAGAAATCTATGCTGTTAAAAAATGTCTTGAGAAATTCATGCTGAAACTTCTTCACTTGCCACACTTTATTGTAATTACCGATTGCACCAGATTCCTAACCTTTAGAGAAAAAGATCATGGTAGGAAAGATGGTCGCGGTAAGTATGTCCGATGGCAAGCTTTCTTTAATCAGTTTGATTTCTCTGTCGAACATATAAAGGGCACTGATAATGTAATCCCAGATTGGTTAAGCAGAAATCCTGCAACAACACTCATGCACCAGCCTGCTCCAGGGTTCAATCTCACCAGAATTCTTAATCAAGGATTTGACTCTTTAAATATCCTTGTGCAAGAACAAAGCTTACGAGAAGGCTTGCATCCTCGCTATACCAGGATTTCATATGCAGCAGGACATGACCTGCAAATGTCTGCAGCAGCTACAATCCAAGCTACGTGTCGACAAAATTCAGGTGTCATCATCATTGAGAGACTCAATAGTGAATTCTTGTACCACCAATTCACTGAACTGTTAAAGCGACCATTATGGACCTGGCGCATTAGGATCAGATCAGCTTTTAATGAACATCTGTACAGATGGATTGCTCGACATGGCCCGCACCGCATTCACGAAAAAGAAAATCATGACCAAGATACTGTCGTACATACAATTATCAGACGACAGCTTGAGTGGGAATCTTATTTCCACTGCACTCCACGACATAATGCATGTGAAGCGGGACCCCCTAATTGTCGGCATTGGCATCTCCAAAGCACATTCCAAATCAGATGTCTTTTTGATCCTATCTCTGAAGATGACCTAGTGACCGAAGCGGAAGACATGTTGGGCCCACAACACCAACCATCATCTTCATCATCATCATCTTGTGGATCCAACACATCGAATAATATCTCGCTGTAGACCCACTTTATTGCTGTAAAGCATGATGGGATTGACACCGCCTTGCGAGTGCGCAGGCAGGACCGCCCAAATATTGCTATATATAGGCCTTTCTACTAAGAGTATTGCATCGAAAAAATTTCATTGAGAAAATCTAGTAGCTTGCTTCCAAGAGTATGCTCTTCTCTTGCCCTTTTAGAAGGATCCTGAGAATCAGAAATTGAAACAAGCATCGTAAAGACTTGTAAGTGTGAGTTTGATTTAATAGAGTGAAGCCGTAGCCATTCGGCCCCTGCCTACTATGCAGGTTTCTATCTATAAAATCAAGAGTATTGCTGAAGGAACAAAAGGCGTCTACTGACGTCATAAAATAAACTTGGCATGAGTATAGAGCTGCCTGTTTTAAATCAGAGTTGCACCCCTGTGAAGGTAGTTTCAGGGCTTCACAGTCTGCTGAAACATGGAAACAATCCTAGGCTATGGGTGACCTAATCAGTAGATTAAGTCTCTAGGTTGTAAGGGCTAGCTCCCTTTGATGTATCAATTAGGATCTTTGCTACAAACTGCATGGGAAAAGAGAGAAAGAGAACTTGAAAGGAAATCCTACCTAATGATGGTGATACCTCTGAATGTAGATTGATCCACTCAAATTGAACTTCTAAGAACACTGATTTAGACAAGGAAAACGCTGGATTTCAACTCTAATTGATCAATATGCATAAGTATTTCACGAGAAGGTTCTGTCTAATGATATAAGCTTGAAAAAAATGGTAGAATAGACCTGATTGAAGGCACTAACAGTGACTAATATCCACTATAAACTCAGCACAAGACATTCAAATAAAGAACGTGACCTACATAAATAACCAGCAAGTAACTATGTACGAATCTAGACTTGACAAGGAAGAAAAATCTATCACTTGAGCAAATCAATGACAAAAGTACACTATATCAGCTACTAGAAATTGAAAAAACACAGTCCTCTTCTTATTGATTCTGAAAAAGGTTACGGCGCAATCTTTGGCAAAAGTTTTCTTGCCAAAAGACAGATGATTTTTTTTTTACAAGGCTGAAAAGCTATTAATATAGAAAGAATACGCCAAAACAAGAGGTGGCACTGAATTTAGAAGAGGAAGATCAACTATCACTTCATATGAGTCTATTTTTGGTTCTAGGAGATAACTAAGCCTTCCAAAAAACATCTATTTTGTCTTCCTCCTCTTTGCATGAAAGCTCCTTGGCGCCGAAAATGCACGGTGGCTAAGCTTAGGTTGTTCTTTATTTAGGCATCATGCATGGGACGTTTTGGAATATGGACGATAGGCTAATTTTGACAAGTCAAACTCTTATCATGCAAAAATGCTACGTCCAGCTCCAAATATGGACTTCCTCTTGAGTTGTTTGAACGTTTGAAAGCATGAGATAAACAAGAGCATGCATGAAATCCATGCCATGCTAAAATTAAAACTCCAATTGAAACGTTGGAAGCTGAGTTGGAACATTTGAAAGCACGAGTTTGACCTGAAGATGAGCTTGACTTCAACTACCAATCAACTAAAGCTTTGACCAGTCAACCGAAAATTTCCTTTGCTTGCATGGATTTCCATGTTGACTCCATCTCTTGTTTTGTATATGCATTTCTTCGGGCTATTTGTTTCGTTTGAGCTCTTTTCCGCAACTTTCCCTTTCTCATTTTATTTCTTCGGAGTCTGTGATCTGGTTTTCTTTGTCCATTCCTTGGGTATATTCTCTCGGGACTTGTTCTCTGGTTTTTTGCACAGTCAATTTCCTGTGGACAAAAAGTCTGCAGGACTTGTTTATAGCTTTTCCTATGGACCTTATTGCCTCATGTGCATTCTTTCGGACTTTTGTAAAGTCCTTGAAATCTTATTTTACTCGGACTTTTTCCCTCAAACAATTTGTACTTCTTTGCCTTCAGACTTCGCTCTTCGGACCAAAAGTCTAAGACTTTATCCTTCCTAGGCCTTTCTTTTCCTTCGGACAATTTGTCCGAAGGAATTATTTCAGGCTCTTTGTTTTGTCCTTTTCCTGCAAATTGCCCTTTGGGCTTCTACAACGTCCCTTCGGCACTCCTGTAATGGTCCTTCGAACTTCTGCTTCTGAACCCTCCCGAAGGGCACATACCCTTCGGGTTTCTTGTAATGAACCTTCTCGAAGGGTACATACCCTTCCGGATTTTTGCAATTGTTCTTTTGGTCTCGGATTTCCTTCGGCTTGCTTTCCTTTCGGAGAAAATGTCCGAGACCTTTCATTTCTGCAAACTGTGTTTGCCAATTTTTCCGAAGGATATCTTTCCTTCTTTCTTTCTTTGCTTATTTATATACTCTTGGGTTTTTTTCTTTCAACTTCCCACGGACAAAAAATCTGCAAGAATTGTCCCTTGGCTTTCCAAAAAGAACAGCCCTTTGGGCTTTATGTCATGGTCCTTTCCCGAAGGGCAGGTGCCCTTCGGGCTCTTTGTAAAGCCCTTAAACTTGCCAAATGGACCTTCCCGAAGGGCAAGTGCCCTTCAGGTTTCTTGCAAACGACTTTCCCGATCTTGAAATGAACCTTCCCAAAGGGTACCTACCCTTCCGATTTTTTGTCAATGACCCTTCCGAAGGGTACTTTGCCCTTCGGGTTTTTTTATTTGTCCTTTTTTGCCTTTTGGAAAACATGGAAGTGGCCTCTCTTTGATAGACTTAGCCCTTTTCTACGGAAAAATTGTCAAGCTCTTCGAATTTTTGCAAAGAACTTTTCCAAATGACAAGCCCTTCGGAATTCATCCTTTGAACTTTCTCGAATCGCTGGTGCCCTTCGAGACTTGTGAATGTGACCCTTTTCCATTAAATGATCTTTTCCGAAGGAATTTTGCTAAGTGTCATTCGGCCTTGAAAATAGCCCGTTTAATATGTGAACTGGTCCCTCCAGATTTGTTGTAAGTGTTCTTTTACTTGAAATGCCTTCGGGCTATTTGAAAAATGCCCTGTCTTCTTGTTAAACTATCTTTGTTTGTCCTTCGAAACTTTCCAAAGCTATGTAAAAAACCTTTCTTTGATGAACCATCATTACTTGGCTAGAGACATGAACTTTCCGAATGGCAAGAGACAATTTGACCTGTGGAAGAATTGTCAACACTGCCATTGAAGAGAAAGAGGAAGAAGAAGCGAAAGGTTGTCAAAGAGCCTCAACAAACAGAAGAATCATACATTAAAGAGGCAATTGAAATCTTTGTGCAAAGTGACACTACTTTTGTTTCAACTAAGGGCCAACAAATCTAACACACAAACCCCTACATTTCGGTGTGGAAATGTTTTGAAGGTCTAGGGGATAATGAAATGGAAGTGAGGCATTGGAGGATCATGAGAAAAGAACAAAAAAATAGGAATGATAGGGTAGTATTGGGGAGCAATAAGGAGGACAGCTCTAGTAATCCCAGCAAGGAGGTAGAGAAGGAGAAGCAAAAGGAGAATGCAAAAGCAAAAAGAATAAGTTGTGAAGAAGGCAAGGGAAGAGGTATACAAGAAGAAAAACGGAGAAAAAAGTGAGGTACAAAATGAGACAACATCAAGACCAAGATAGCCGAGCCAAAGAAATGGCTAATGACTCCTTGCCAAAAAAGGAAATGTGCAAAGACATCCACATAGAGGAGGTGTGAACTGAACAAGAAACAATAAGCCGAGATCTTGCAAATCAAGGTAATAAACTTGAAAATTCGGCTATTGTTGCTTTAAATGTTTCTAAAGCTGAACATAGTTTGCCCACCCACTAATCCATTCACTATTATGACCGTCCAAAGTACCCCACCAGATAAATAGGATGGTATCCCTTTTATTAATAAACCCATGGATAAAATTGAGACAGAAGTTGCACCTAATGTGGTGCAAATGGACGAAAACAATCTGATGAACCCTACCATCCCATATGTCCAAACACCCATCCAATCAACCACACCATCCATCCCTCCCTATCAAACATCTTAGGTGAAATCGCCAACACCTTTAGAAGTGACTTTCCTAGTCCAAGATCCACCTCCTAAGATGCAAGAACTACAAGGAAAAAGAAAGGAAAAGGAGGAGCTTGTCAAACCTCCTCCAAATGGGCAGCTTGAGGAACCTAAAATCTAATTTGAAAATGAAGACAAAGAGGATAACTAGGTCACAAATCAAGCCCAGGTGAACCAAGAAAAAGAGGTTCAAGAACAAAGAAAGAGAACAAGTAAAAGGAACTGAGATAGCAAAAGCGACTCATGCATCTACAAGAAATAATTTGTAGCTAGCTGGGGGAACCAAAAAGATGGAGAGAAGGAAACTGACAAGGACAAAAGGAATAAGGAGGAAGAAGAGAAAAAACTCTAGCACTAGGCAAGGAGCAAAAAAAGGGCTCTAAAAAACTTGACAATGCAGGGATAGAGACTTCGCAGCCAAAATCTAGTGGCTCAAGAAGGAATGAGGAGGATAAGAAGCCCACAGTTCAACAACTCCCAGAGGCTCAAGTTGGTGTCAAAGGCAAGAGGAGACAAGTGATGCACTCTATTACAATAAAACAATTGGTACGAGCTTCATAGGATCAAATTAAGGTTGACCCATAGACAAACGTTGTGCAATCATCGGAGGTATTGAACATTGATCCTCATGAGCTAGACACAAAGCAGAAAGTGGAAGGTGTTCAGGTGTGGTTGAATGCATTGTAGGATGACTATGAAGTTGAGTAGGCAAGCTACTAGTGTGAGCGACGCACCCCAGAAAATTCAAATTGTGATACAGGAGAAATGTGCATGGGTCGTTATTCAAGTTGTGGGCAACCAAGTAATGTTGGGAAGTCATAAAGGATACTACTATAGGAATAGAAGAGGTAGAGGCTTACCAAAAAGTACAAGTGAATGAGTAACCTACAGCACAGACCACGCAACTAAATGCAAAGATTAAAACAATGTTAAGTGAACTTGAGACTCAGGTCGAGAAACTATGAGTGCACATGAGCAATCCAAGGAGTTGGGAAGCTCAATGTTCAATTGGGTACAACCACATTTAGAAATCAATGAGGAAGTTAAAGGGCTGTGAAGGAGCATAGATGAAATTCAAGATAGAAGTGGAACCCAACAAAAGAAGAAGTGTCAATCAAATTGATAGAAAAATTGGAGGAAAATGAACGGCAATTGGATAGCATCTATGGAAAATTCACATTAGATGCTGGGAGAAATCAAATTCAGGAACTACTGTGCACAGGTGCCAACAATATTTGGAGAAAGAGTTTCACCAAAACTTGCAAGCAATAAGAGCTAAACGTTAGATCCACTCTGAAGTAGATACGGAGAATTTTGCAAAACTTGCGGCTCAAATGAAGGCTTTGAAGGAATGTGCATAAGACACGCTAGATGAATTGGCAATTCAAACATGGATCTTGTTGCCCTCTTTCCATACTTCAAGAAGTACCTTGATGAATAACCACGGCAATATCACGAAGAAGAGGGGTGAAATTTTTGTTCTTGTTTAATTTTGGTGATTTTGACAAGGGAAAACAAAGATGCCCAAATTTTTAATGTGAAGCTCCAAGATGTCAAGGGAGTCCAACTAAAAACCTGCAAGGTTGAGTGGACAACCTTGTGGGGTAGCTAAAACCCCGCAAGGGTGGTTGGACAACATTGTTCGGTAGCTAAAAACCCACAAGGACAACTACTCAAGTTCCAACTACCTTGGAAACCAGCAACGACGTCATGGGAGGAGCAGCCTGGTGAAATGCACAAGGGCGACCAAAAGAGCCTTTAGTGTACTCACTTAAAGGCTTCTAGATATTTTGTTGGCATGGACCATATTGAAACGTGGGACTATACAAATGGCATATTCCATATGAATTTGTCTCAAGAGGAGACAACACATTTAATCTGGTAGTATTGTTATGAGGGATAAGGTGACAATATGTACCCTGTTTGTATAAAGAGCTGTGAATATGTATAAGCATTCAAAAATATAATACAAGGTTGAGTGTTTAGTTCAAGTAATGAATATAATGTGCATTTGTGTTGTTAAAGATAGTTGCAGCCAATCTCTTTGGGTAAGCTTGTATTTAACCATCTCTACATGGGGAAAATAGCGTTAGAGATATGCGAGTTTGAGAGAAAATAATTGTACTACAAAACTATTTTGAATCAATGGGAAATCCAATATGTTACTTCTTGTTGTTATCACTTATTAGGTTATCTAATGCCGATATGAATAATTTGTTTCCTTTTTTCCTACGTTACCGTATACGCACCCCCCCCAGGCCTTGGGAGTGCGGGGAAACGCTCCCCAGATACGGGAGCGCGAGGGGAGCATAGGGATATGCCCAGGGAGCGTCCTTGGGCTGTGGATACATTTGAGTGACGTATCCAAGGGTATCCTGCAATTTTATTTTATTTTTCAATTTTGCTTAATAAAAAGTCAAACACGGACTTCAAAAAACAAAACAAAGTATGAAAACCTCTCTACAGTTTCAATGGCTGGCTGTGTTTGATTGTTTTCAAAACGTGAGCCTTAGTCGATTCATCTGTATCTACTTTATTAGGGTTGTATACAACAGCTGTGAAGGTTGCCAAAGCAAGTCAGCAAGTCTTCCAGTTATTGGATCGCATTTCAGCCTTGCCAAAATAAAGGAAATAAATGTTTATAACATGATCAAAATGAGGGAGAGGTTGAAATCAATTATGTCTTTTTTTGCTTATCCTTTATGTCCCAAAAATATGGTTCTCCAGGACTCTTTCTGTGCAGTACATACGGTAAGATCATTTGCACAGGTATAATACAAAAGCTCAACTCGTGAATAAGCTCAAAGAAGAGAACAGGGCATAGTCTTAAGTTGATTTCACACCAGGTCATCTCATTGTAATCTTCACCAAACTGCAGAGTGGATTCTCTTTTGTCTTTATTTTTGTCCATACTGGTAAGTTGTAACATTTGCATTATGTACTTGTAATAATAAATAAGACTAATCTAAGTTCGGCAATTGAATATTATGATATTTCGCATTGAATTATTACTATGTTTTGTGGTTATTTAACTTTTTATGTTTCTTCTATGCATATTATGTGGTTAATTTTGCTTATATGTCTATATTTTTTAATTTTTTATATATATTTTTGTACCCCCAAAAAAAAATTGCCATATCTCCGTATCCGATTCTCGTACCCGTCCCTGTATCAGTAACTTAGCTTTTTTTCTTTACGTGATCCATACTTAATTTTAATACTATAATGGAATGAATTTGTCGTACACATTCGCTAGAGGATAGGGAAAATGAATATAACTATTTGCACATCTTATACAAGACTACATCAAAGAGGATAACTTTGGAAACCAGCCAAAGTACTGATAATATTGATCCTCTCATGGTAATTTATTGTCTACCCTCATTGCTCCACCAACCGAATCAATCCTCCTATTTCTCATGCTTCTCCCTAACACCAACAGCATCTTCTTTCGCCTATATTAGGGCTCACAAGCATTAATTCCTTCTCCAACATCGATCTTCAAATCATTCTTCTTCTTCAAGACAATGCTTCATCCACTCCTCGTACCTCTATAAATATTTGTCATTCGGCATCTCTTTCTATTCCAACACAAAAGACAGGGATAATAGTATAGGTATCATTGCAATCATAGTTTTAAAACTTGGACTCCACTAAAACTCAGCAGCCCAAACCTTTGACACAAACTAGGCAAAACAGAGTTAAAAATTGACAAATTCATAATACATATAGTTTCATAAAATAAACTTCGATAACATGCACAACACTAATAAAAGCATAAGAAATGAATTAAAAGAACACATAGCAAGGGAAAAAGTTGAAAATTCCTCCAAATCCATAGCAAGGAAAAATAAATCAAAAAAGAAAAATTGTTGGATGGCAAGTTTTTGACACAAACTCCCAAGTACTCACCGAGATTTGCACTAGAAACTCATTTGTTGAGTTTCTTGCAAGTTAATGGCTGACCCAAATTAGCTCGCAAATCTGGCAAGTTCTCTGTGAATGTTAAAAATAATCGTTTCAATAGTCTTGGTAGATGGTCCATCAACTAGTCAACTTGCTCATTACAAGCCAGGCTGCCCCAAACAACACCTTGAGACACCAAGGTTTTCTCGTACTGCTCTAACTCATAGATCCCAAATAAATTTTAGGTGCTGGTTACTTGATCTTCTCTTTCTTGCTTGCTTCTTTCAGTTCTTTGATTCGTTGGCCTATTCACTTTCAATTATTCCTCAATCTTCGTGCATTGTCAATGATTATCATCAACGTACATCCTACTGGACCCGACCTTGTACAGGCAACGATAACAGAAATGTTAATCCAATAAGGAATGCCAGAGTAAAGTACTACAGAAAGATGAGCATTACCAAAAATTGCACACAACACAAAAGTAGATAACTGCAACTCTATTGATGTAAAATAGTGTACATCCAACAACTATGGTACAAGAAGAGTATGAAAATGTGCATGCTTCCTTCCCTAGCCTTCATCATCCTACATTTAGGTTGGTTGACTAAGATGTGAATCGATTAGACCACATCTGTTAAGGTGTCAACCACACTAACCAAAAGCATAATTAAGTGCACTACTGGTGTGGGCACATGTAATTAGACAAAATCAATGTTGACTACATTTGCATAAACATAGCAAATGATTACAATTAAACTGATTACATCTCCAATCCTGAATGCCTCTCCTTCCACCAGCTTGATAATAAATGCTCGGTCTTCAAGAAAAACAGCCTGTACAAAGAAAAGAGTTTTTGCAAGTTTTTACGTGAGGTCCAAGGCACTCACTAAAGCTCATTTTGACAAATAGCTCTTTGATTTTGCATATGGTAATATTACACATCTCAAAGTGTCATTGTATTTAACATTGTTTTAAACAAGATACCAGGAAATTACTAGAAAATATCACATTTCAAAAAGTCATCTCTTCCAAGTCAATTTGCATAGAAAGGGATTCAATTTCCCCTCTACCTGCATTGAACACTGACCAATTATATCAAGATTTCCTCTCCTTTCAGTTTTTTTTAAATTTAATGAAATTTGGCCCATGCTAATGTTCTAACCTCTTGAAAACTGGCTGACGAACACCTAAAGTAATACTGGCAATCTACATGTGTTTTTACTTTATAAGGGCATTTTTCAATGGTATTCCAACAATATATGAAGAAAAAAAGGTTGTTAAAGGTCCCCCCTAGTTTCAAGTAAATGCAGGGATCTCCAACCAACCATGGTTCCTTAAGCTGTGACCTCCTGACCCATATGCTGATCACAAATCCTCTTTGGGTAAAACTCCCCTTTCTCCAATAGATCTTCAAAGGGCAGAAACATTGGATTATTATTGGAAACTCCTTGGGTAAGTATATTTCTATTTTTCAAATTTTAATTGAAAATGACATCAACAGTCTCCTCAATGGAATTACATTGGAATCTAAAGGGAAAAGTGGTGCCAGTCAGTAAATTATGCAAATGTTGTTTCCAAGAGTTAGGTTTGTTGCTCATATGCACATAACTCAGCATCTTTCCCTTCCAAGCTGAACTATAGCCAGTGTTGTCTACAACCCCACAATGAACTCTTGCATCTGAGATCCAAGAATAATAATCTATTATGTGAGTCCAAACAACCTTCAAAAGAATGAAAAAGTCGAGAAAAATTTGGTGATATGGTGACGGATGGGAAAAAGAACGTTCATGCAAGTCATGGGAAGGAGCAACGCGATCTGTAAGTCTCGATTATTAGTATAGCTTCTTATGTTTTCAGTTCCTTTTTGTTTTCTGTCAGTTGTTTGTCTTTTTATGAAACCTGCAGTCACGGGTTTAGCATCGACAGCCTATCATGATAAGCATTTAGTTGTTTAGCAGTTGAGCTATTGATTTTTCTTTGTCATTACCCTCTTTTTGTTTGTTATGAGGGGTCGTTCTCTGTCACGTTTCACTTTTGACTAAGACCCACATTTGCCCTTTGGGCAAACATGTGGAAAGATAGTGGTTTTGTTTTCATGGATAATGTGGGACAAGGTAAGGCATTGGGGAAAGAACCAATGGGTGAGTCCAATCCTGCCAAACCCAGTTTCAATTAAGTTCTTCGAGGAGGTTCGAAACTTTATATGCCTGGTAAGAATCAACAAAAACAACTTTTGTGGATGCCGAAACAAGATCCCAGAAAGAACGAGAATGGATGTATGAAAGCAGCCGATGGAACACCAGTGCTAAAACTTCAAAAATAGGATGTGCAAAGTAGTACTAATGAATTGGAAAATCGTGGTTTGATCATTCGTTTTTTGGGATTTCGCCCTTCGCTGGCGACTTTCAAAGAATGGGCAAAAAAAGTCTGGAGTACTAGAGGAGAGTACATGGTTTCCATGTATCCGAATGGATACTTTTTAATTGTTTTTACCTCTGACATGTATCAGGAATTTATTTTCCAAGGTGGGCCTTGGTTTTTTGGACAGGCAGGTTTGTTCTTGAAACCTTGGCATCCTATGTTCAAAGCAAACGAAGAACTTCCATCTATTATTCCTGTTCGGGTGCGATTGTTTGGGCTCCCTGTGGAATATTGGAATCAGACAGTGTTTATGGCAATTGGCAATACCTTTGGGACATTTTTGATGACAGCAGATGCATCTTTACAGCTGGAACAAATGATTTATGCCCGGATGCGTATTAATGGATCTTAGCAAAACCTTGCCAACAAAGATATCTTTGCTAGTGGAGGAGAAATGGGCCCAGGTTTTGTACTATGTAAATATTCCTTTCCATTGTCAAATTTGTCATGAATATGGACATTTGCTCTGGGATTGTCCGCAGAAAGTACTAGTACTGCATGTGGAAGATAAACCCCAAGATGAATTTATCATCCCAAAGAAGAAGAAAGTTGCAGGGAAAAATGGGCAAGAGCGCATAGAGGGAAGCAGCAGTAATAGATTTGCAAGTTTACAACAAGATCAGGTAGTTACAAAATTAAATAATTTGATGGAGACACAAGCTCCAAAGACACAAATGGACAAACAGAAGGAAATCCCAGATCAGCCGATGGTGGAGAATCATAACCAGCTTGTTGTATTTCAAGATTCACAGATCCAGGAAAATGTCGGGGCTGGTATTAAAAGTTATCAACGCAAAACTAAGTACCAAGACCAATTCGTAAATCAGAATCAGCAGTTAAAGGAAATAGAAGGGATGGAAAAAGCTTTGGTATTGAGGGACAATACAACCATGCAAGAACAAATAATTTCCCCTTTAGGTGTGGCTCAGGAAAAGAGTAAAAAATTAAAGTTGGACAATAACATAAAAGCTGGCTGCAAATCGAATCATAACATCATTTAGAATGAAGGTCAGGAGTTGAGTAATGCAGGAAAAGTTCGGGATTTGTCCCAAATTTTCCAACAGCGTTTTCAATGAAAGTAATAACCTGGAATATAAGGGGTCTGAAAGGCAGCCCTTCAAAAATACAAGAAATCAAAAGAATGATCCAAAAGAACCATCCTATGTTTGCATTGATTCAAGAGACCAAAGTTTCTATAGAACTTATGTCTGTGTTAGCAGATACAATCTGGCCCAAGGCCCAACACCTTTCTATTAGCTCACAAGGAGCTTCACAAGGTATAGCTTCGTTATAGGATCCGGAGCTTATCACAGTATTGAATTCTTGTGCAATTAAGGAGGCCCTGATTGTACATGCTTATTCTAAGGTGGATGATCAACAGTTTTTACTAATTAATGTTTATGCTCCAATTGATCTTTGAGGAAAAAGGCAGCAATGGCAGAAACTCTCCTCTTTGTTCAAATCTTTTCCGGAAGTTCCGCTTCTCTTGCTGGAGACTTTAATAGTATCCTTAATCTTCAAGAAAAACATGGGGGGAATAATCAGTTGGATGTTAGTTCCTCTATTATGTCATCATTTATTGAGTCTCATCATTTGGTTGATGTCCCTTTAGGGAATGGAGTGATGACATGGTCTAATAGGAGACAAGGACAGGATTGTATCCTTGAAAGATTGGATCATTTTTCAGGGTCTGAAAATTTTTGGATGCAAGAATTTGTTCGTAAGGCTCATATTCTAAATAACATTGGATCAAATCATTGGCCAATGTGTTTGGAAATGTGGAAATCAGCACCATATCGGGCTCCATTCAGATTTCAGTTGATGTGGCTTAGACATGCAGTGATTGTAAGTATATTCAGCAGTGGTGGCAGGGAGGGAAGCCAATGTATGCTACTCAAATGTTTACTTTTGTCAAGTGTTTGGCTTATATAAAGTTCAAGCTTAAAGACTGGAATTGGAACAAGTTTGGAAATATCAAGGAAAAGAAATTCAAAATATTGGAACTGGAAGATTTAAACTATCATTTCCGGAATTATGGAAGTAACACCAATCTTGTTCACAAGAATGTCTTTTGAAAGCAGAGTTACAAGAATGGGAAACCAGGGAGGAAGTACTGTGGAAGCAAAAGTCCAGGATTCAGTGGTTGAAAGAAGGGGATAAAAATTCTGCCTTCTTCCACAAATCATTATTGTCTAGACAAGTCCACAATCATATCATCTCTCTTACGAAAGAAGATGGGAACAAGGAATACTCTCTAGAAGGAATGAAGAATTTGGCTCAGGAGTATTTTAATCAGCTATTTACAGCTCAACCTCTTCAGTTATCTGCCCAACAACAAGGTTTGGATACTTTACCATGTCTTATTTCACAGCTAGATAATGAGAAGCTTATTCAGCCAGTTACGAAAAAAGAGCTACAAGGGATAGTGTTTAGTATGAAATGAGATAAAACTCCAGGCCCAGATGGTTTTCCCATTGAGTTTTACCAAGCTTTTTGGGATATAATTAAATCCGACCTTCTTCAGGGGATAGAAGAGGTTTGTACTGCTAAAACAATGCTTAAGGAAATTGACAAAACATTCATAGCTCTTATTCCCAAGGCTAATGAGGTGGAGGATATTTCAGGTTTTTGACCTATAGCTTTGTGTAATGTTCTATATAAAATCATTACTAAAGTCATGGCAGAAAGGTTGAAACCTCTCCTACATAAGATTATATCTCCTAAACAAGGAGGTTTTGTTCCTGGACGTCAAATACATGATGAGATTGTGTTAGCACAGGAAATTCTTCATTCTATGGACATACAGAAATCTCCTGCTATTTTTATTAGATTGGATCTCTCTAAGACTTATGACAGAGTGGATTGGGGCTTTTTATGTCGAGTTTTAGCCCAATTTGAATTTTCAACAGAATGGATAGACTGGATCAAACCCTGTTTGAATTCAATTTCTTTTTCAGTCTTGGTGAATGGAGTTCCTCAAATTTTTGGGGCTTCTAGAGGGATAAGACAAGGAGATCCTATATCCCCTTTTTTGTTTATCATTTTGGCTAAGTGTATGGGAAAATTAGTTACCAAAGCTTGTCAGGACAAAAAAATATAGGGTATACAACTGGCTAGTAATGTTTGGCCAATAACACATCTTCAGTTTGTGGATGATTCTACGATGATGGGTCAAGCTACCTCTTTGGAAGCACAACAATTTGAAAAAATACTACAGGTTTTTACATCAGCCACTAGTCAGTTGATCAATCATGTCAAATCTCCTATTATCTTTTTTCACTGTTCTGGAAGACAAGGAGAACAAATTCTTAATATATTTCATTTTCAAAGGGCTTCTTTCGCACTTCAATATTTGGGAGTCCCCATGGCATCCAAACAAATATGAAACTAGCATTGGCTCATTAATAAAGTTGGGACCAAAATGAAGAAATGGACGAATAAATGGCTATCGACTGGAGGTAGAATCACATTGGTCAAGGCAGTCCTTTAGGCAATGACAATTTATGTAGCATCTATTTTGAATATTCCAGGGAATATATTGAAGCAACTGAATTCCATATGCCAAAAATTCTTATGGAGTGGTATGCAAGTTAAAAGAAAGTGGTCATTAGTCAAATGGGAAAATCTATGTCGACCAAAGCAGGAAGGTGGTTTAGGTTTTTGATCTTCTTCAAAGCAAACCATGGCCCTTGCTGCCAAACTCTACTAGAGGATGCTTGTAGGTCCAAATGAATTATGGGCGACCAATATTTGAGCTAAATATGCAGAGAAAAATCCTCCTGATAGAATAATTTGGTTATCTCTTCCTGCTAAAGGTTCATCTTGTCTTGCAGTCCTTAAGTGGGTGAAGAAATTATTTAAAAACAGCTTTTTTGGATAGTGAATAATGGGCAACATGCAAATTTTTGGACTGATTCTTGGGAGGGACAGCCCCCACTTATTATTCAATACCCTCAGTTACAGCATCTCATGGAGGAAATGCATACCTTAGGATGGATAAAGGTCGCACATTATGGTAGAATTGCCACTTATCCTTGGGAAAGTGGTAGGTGTTGGATTCCGGACTCAGAATGGCCTATTCATATCGGGTAGGAGGAACAAATTTTGCTGCATACTATCTTGAAGGAATGTCCTATGTCCATTTCTAATAAGCCTGACATGTTAGGATAGGGGAAGTCAACAACTGGTATTTATGCAGTATCTTTAGGCGATGTATCTTTGACTAGGGGCACACGTCATCCTCTTAAGGATATTTTTAACCATATCTAGCAGCCTGCTATATGGCCAAAGTTTAGTTTTTTCGTTTGGCTGCCTTTTCAAATAAGAGTTTTAATAGGTGATCGTCTTATGAGGCGTGGCTTTTACGAACACTTTAGATGTCTCTTGTGTATGGAGAATGAATAAACCATCTCTCATTTGTTCTTCCAATGTCCGTGGATTATATCTTTATGGCAGAACTATCTACATTGTTAAATATTAATTGGAATAATAGTCGGTCTCTTGAACAATTGATTAAAGATTGGACAAGACACCTTCCTAAAGGCCAAAATTTACTTCCAGTTCTTTGGTCCAGCATTTCACTTCTCCTATGGAATATATGGAAGGAAAGAAATAGTAGAATTTTTCAGCAGGTTAAAAGATATACTTCCTATGTTTGGGAGAAAACTAAAATCAATGTGACTAAAAGTATTAAACATAAGATTTCTTTGCATCTTGTTCTTACCCCGGATGGGAGCATATTTGTAAACATCTATATGTGCAACCTGAACATTCTCCTATGCCAGCTTTTCGGAAAAAAAAAATTGCTGATGGGGGATGGCCAATGGATTACCTCTTCTTTGGGGTTTGGGAAATTGAATACCGATGGAGCTTCCAAGGGTAATCCGGGTCCTACAACTACGGGAGGAATTGGTAGAACCTCTGATAGATTTGTGGTGTTCTTTGCAGAATATTTGGGAACCACAACTAATAATCTAGCAGAGATAAGGCTGTGTACAAAGGCATGCAAAAGGCTTTGAAAAATGGGTGACACAATATTCAAATTGAATCTGACTCTAAAGTGATTGTTAGACTATTATCTAATCAGGAAGAAGGTCAAAGTCCAAATTGGATGATGGCGAGAATGGTTTGGAAAATAAGAAGAGTACAAGAACAGTTTCAAGAGGTGCATTTTAGCCATATTCCTCATGAACGAAATAAAGTAGCGGATAGGCTGGCTAATTGGGCCCTTGATAACCATAATATTCTGTGCTATGGTCCGCCACCCATATGGTGATCTAACAAGATTCAGGAAGACTTAAGGAATATTTTTAATTTAGATTTTGTTAAATGAGTATATCTATCGGTCCTTTCTTGTATACTGCTCAGGCTTGGTCAAATAGTTTTCAAGCCTGGCATAGTAGAATTTGTAAATTTGTTTTATATCTAACATATAAGAATGAAAAAGTCTATTTGGGTGATTCCAGCATGTTTCCCCATTCAAAATCTTAAAATGGTCAATCTCCAAAATAACAGGCAAAAAATATGACAGCAGTGTTTGGGCAAAAACTAATAGTGCAGAAATCCTGGGTATTAATATAAAGTAAGGAATGTCCTGGCAGAGTGAGGTGCTCAAATGTATTAATATAATCTTCTCAGGCATATGTCTCCTATTTGAATAGGTCTTGCAAGAGCCTACAGGCCTATATTATTCTACATGTTAAAATATATTTGACGAAAGTTGATCATCTCTGATTTAGAACATAAAAGTGGCATTTTAAGGCCTTGAAAGTCTCAAAATGCCTCCTGCTAGACTTAAAAAATAGTATTATAATTGTAAATGAACCACAAATTTGTATTCTCTCTTCAACAAATTTCGGATTCAGAAACGTTTGTTATGGGCATTTTCGGCCTTCACTTGTCCCAAGAACTCTGAAAACATAACATGATCTCATGGCTGAAACTTTTCGTAAACAATTTCTGACAGCTGAACAGTTGCAAGTTCACTGCCCAAAATTTACGGAACTTCCTACAGGCTACTAAGATTCGTCGTAGTCCACAATGTAAACAACCAGATTCCATAAGTCACCTTCAAACTAACCATAATTCTTTAAAATCATTTAGCACCCTAACCTTAAGAAATGGAAACCTGAATTTTTTTCTTCAACAATATCTCGTGCACTTGTCATTAAACTAATTAAATCATGTGATTATATGAAAGAAGAATTCAAAGCTTCAGTTGATAACTATTATTATGTAAACAATGAGGGCCGTTGTTTGACACTAACATTTAAAAACTAAACCTTCCTAGGCCTAATAGGGTACCATATTAATGTTGAGGGATCCAAATAGACACATACTTTTCTCTGCAGAATATCATTTGCAAAGTAACTTTTGGTTTGCTCACTGAAAATGTTGACACATGAATTACAAGACCCAACATTTCTGCCAATTTATGTTACAGCTCAGAATTGTTCTTCACTTAACAATGACACAATTGACTGCATGTTCAAGGTAATGGAGGACAGTCGCAAGATGAAGACCAGGGAAGACATCCGTGCAAGACAGACAAGGAAGATGACATCACATAATCATCATATGTGACATCAAAAATTAAACTTATTTTCACAAAATTTTACTTTGACGCCATATCAAGTCAAAACCAGTCAAGAACTTATTTTATCTCTCTTGGTGGGCCTGCATTAATTTTTAAAATAATTTTATAATAAAGTGCTGACTAGGCCAACTTGGGTGACACCAGCCTGCATTACCAACTTCGATGACATCTGCTTGCATTTAATTTAAATTTGTTCTTATAGGTCAACCACTGGGCGCACTTTGACCATCATCAATTTTGACTGGCAATTATCCAAATTCCCACCACATATCCCAAGCTAGAAAAAATACAGAACTTGTTTTCTGATATAGTCTTTAGCACTGACGAAATTCTGTCTGGTGTTGACTTTTTTAGCACCTAACCCCCAACTATCATCTCTCTTTCTGCGTTGACCTCATCCCAAGAAGAATATGTTTCTTTGTCGACTTCCAACTGCAGCACTGACCTTTTTTTAAAATGCATTTCTTCGTCACAGCATTGACTTTCTGAAACCATTAATTTGACTTTCTGAAACAAATTTGTCCAACACTGACCTTTTCTAAAGTACCAATTGAATTGTTTAGCCAACAATCCCACAAGGGATGGGGGCAGAGATGTTGAGTTATTTAGCCAACAGTCCCCCCAGGGACGGTGGCAGTGATGATGACTTATTTAGCCCACAGTCCCATAAGGGATGGTGGCAATGATGATGAGTTATTTAGCTAGAATTTACTTAGCAAACAGTCCCGTAAAGGATGGGAGTGGTGATGATGAGTTAATTAGCTAACAGTCCCACAAGGGATGATGGCAGAGACAATAAATTACTTAGCCAACAATCCAATAAAGAATGGTGACAGAGATAATAAATTTCTTTGCCAACAATCTCAGAAGGGATAGTGGTCATGAAATACAAGACATTCAACCTACAGTCCCCTAAGGGATGGCAATCAATTTCCTAAGACTCCAGAAAAAGATGATAGGAATATTAAATGTTGCACCTAAAGGAATTAAAAAAATGTGTTGTACTTGTGAAATTATGGGTTTATGTGTATCGCAATTGCATGCTAAGATTGGATAATTAAGATGTAGTTGGCTTTTGACATTAGTGATGCCTTATGGCTATGAATGTCAAGGGATGCCCATCCATAGGACACAGATTGGTGATGGTCTCCACTCATCCCAGACCTATTGTGTTTTGGTTACTAGTTTGTGTGAATGTGTCATGTATGTGCTTACTTTGTGGCCTTGTGTTTCACTATTGGGTGCAGGTATTTGTCGGGCAGTCCACAAAAATTTACATCCATCTATCTCAACTAAAATGGAGATATAAATTTGCATTCCATATTTATGGGCTTGTGAATTTTGGTTTCTAAAGTTGCCACACAATCTGCGCTGCTTTGCTGTGGTTTTCACATGAAGATATTGGATTTAGAAATGGATGATCAGGCCCCAAGTAGAATATATTAACTTATATATGCAGGATTCCTAGATGCTAAGCATTTGGCATTGCCAGTGATAGAAAGCATGTCTATGGATTTGATCAAGACCTGTAGGTTGCATGTAATACCAGTGTCATGTTAAGAAGACGATGGTGCTTCGTGCTGTTGGAAGGATGCCGTGTGTCTAGGAGGGGTTGTGATAGTCCAGGGCTGTGGTAGAAGAGCTGTTACCAGGTCAGCTATTGTGTTGAGTTTAGCACAGGCTTACACTAGCTATTACTGCATGGTTTTTGTTTTGTATGCATATGCATATGCTCAGGAGAAGATGAAGGGTGCTTGTTTGCATAAGCATACACACAGTGACAGAAGAAAGGGTGATTGATTTGTCTTGTTGCATGTTATGCCAATATGAATATTGATAAAGTATTATGTGTAGAGCGGTGATTGGCTTTACTGTGTGATAATATGCTCTTAATTTGTGAAGCTGTTGAGCCTTTTTGCTTACAGTTTCAGGTGCTTTGACGCTTTTTTTGCTGTGCTAGGGCCCTCTCCCTAGGTATTTTAGCAGAATAACAAAAAGAAAATTAACTGAAATATCCCGAGCCAAATTTTTTGATTTTTTTAATTAACAGATTTCAACATTACAAGCAAGTACCCGTTAAGGTTTTTGTATGCATATGCATATGCTCAGGAGAAGATGAAGGGTGATTTTCTCTTGTTTGCATAAGCATACACACAGTGACAGAAGAAAGGGTGATTGATTTGTCTTGTTGCATGTGCACACTCCAGGACATGCCAAAATGAATATTGATAAAGTATTATGTTTAGAGCGGTGATTGGTTTCATTATATCTCACTTCTTTACTGTGTGATAATATGCTCTTAATTTGTGAAGCTGTTGAGCCTTTTTGCTTACAGTTTCAGGTGCTTTGACGCGGATTTTTTTTGCTGTGCTAGGGCCCTCTCCCTAGGTATTTTAGCAGAATAACAAAAAGAAAATAGACTAACCACCAGATTGTCAAAGGCACAGAACGTTGAATGCCTTACTCAAAGACCAGAGATGACACATCTGTTTAACTAGGCCAAGGTCTACAAAAATATTTCACTGGGAAGCAAAGAATATTTCTAAACTCCCATCAACAACTCTGAAACCATTTAGGCCAACTTTGACATTAGTAATGCTTTATGGTGATGAGCATTAAGAGATACCCATCCGTAGGACATAGTTTGGCAGTGGTCTTGACTTGTCCAAGACCTATTGCATTTTGGATGGTAGATTGTGTGAATATGCGTGCAGATGTTTATCTTGTAGAACTGTATTTCACAGTAGGGATACATGGGGCAGTCCATGACAATTTACATGCATCTCTCTCAACTAACATGGACTGACCACCTACTTGGAAAAGGCACAAAAGGTTGAATGCCTTACTCAAAGAGAAGAGATGAGACAACAAAAACATGCCTTAAGAATTAGAAGATATTTTCTAGATCCCCCATCAACTCTGACACCATTTAGGCCAACATATAAGAATAGAAAACCAATTGCTATAGTTCATAGAAGTGGACTCAGGTAATCACCCTGCACAGGAATGTCGAAGCATAAGCAACTGCCAATGGTATTTGACATTGCATTCTCTCTACAAGGCATATAACTAAAAGTAAACAAGAACCAAATGCAAAAGCAATAAGTACAAACTGGCAAGAAGAATGAAACAACACATTTACTGGAACTTTTAGCATCATTGGTTTCAATTGCAAGCACCAAAGCATTGATGTATCACAAAAAGCAAAAAAAAAGGACTGTGCAAATCCCACTATTTTAAGATAAACTCGTATATTTAGACCCCCTGCTAGGATTAGAAGTTCATATGCAAACCTCAAGGGGGCCAAGTTCTGGAAGACCCAGGGTTGCTCTCCGAGCATTACATGCCATCCGCAGAAAATCCATGTTGCTCACACCTGGGATCTCAACTGGAGACTGAAAACTCATAAAACAGCCCACACGGCTTCTCTCTTCGGGCTCCTTGTCAAGCAAGTTCTCGCCTTTGAAAATTACTGTCCCCCCAGTAACCTCATAATCAGGATGACCCACAAGAACCTGTCCTTCAAAAAAAGCCAAAAAAAGCTTCCGTCAATTCAAGTTTTAAACCTTGATTTGTTTAGCTCTAATTGTCCGAGTTCATAATTTTCAATTCCTATTCTTACCCCCTTGAAAAATGAGATAATTTAACTGAAGAATACCACAAAAATCAAGTTCTAAAATGCCTTGCCTTTGAGAAAGTGCTCTTTCCAGATCCGTTTTTCCCCATGATAGCATGAACCTGCATGGAAATGAATTCATCTAAGAACATGGGTCAAGTCCTGTAAATGACTATTATAATTCTACATATCTGTTTATATCCTGTACAAATAAGCCTTTGATGAAAGAGTTTTAGCAAAGATAAAAATTTTGATTATGCGTTTATTGCTTTCCTTGAGCCATTTATTGTTTTCATTTTTTATCAAAAAATTCTGAAAATATCTAAGCACAAGAAATATTCAGACATGCTGTCCAGACTTTCAAGTTACTTGTAATTAAATAAAAAGTCACTAAAAATTTAAGAAATATGTGATTAAAGAAAATAAACATCCGTTGCATCGGGAAACTATTCAATAGAAAAGAAGAAAATAGGACGATTGATTTTCTCAACAATTAAGAGTACATGTACCTAAGTGTGCATTTTCAGCACCAGTGGTAATGGTCAGGAATTAAGGGCGCATCTTGAAAGATGTGCCCCAAGTACAAAGAATTGAATAAAATCAATCTTGAAGATGAGTTCACCATCCGTTTTATTGATGATTTAAATGGAGTTGTTTTATTTGAAGAAATTGAGCATCTAGACCAACAAATCCAAATCAAGGAAGCTGATAATCATAAAACTGTTTTTCAAACTCATGAGGGTCATTACGAGCTTTTGGTCATGCCAATTGACCTCACCAACACCCCGTCCACTTGAGCCTTAATAAATCTATTTGCAAGCGTCCCAAAGATTTTGTGGTGAATTTCTTCAACAACATACTCATCTACAATAAGACATGGGAGGACCACCTCCAACACGTTGAAAAGGCATTGTGAATATTGAAAGATAATCCACTGTATGCCAAAGAGGTCAAAGTGTGTCTTTTGTGGGCCACAAGATCAAGTATCTGGGACAAGTCATTTTATGTATTTGAGGCTTTCAAGGCCTAATAGTGTACTACAACAAATTTGTCAGAAATCATGCCCACATTGCAAAACCATTGATGGCTATCATAGGGGAAATTTCATTTCTCTGGTATGACGCTGCCACCCAACCATTCTATGCCTAAAAAAACCATGACTTCTACAATGGTTTTGGCAACTCCAAATTTCAGTAAGGTGGAGTGCAATGCCTCGGGCTAAGGTATTGATGCAATCTTGATGCAGAAGGGTATAACCACTGCTTTCAATAGTCAACAACTTATTAGCAAGAACTTGGTCCAGACTGCTAATGGAAAGGAGATGATGCAATTAAGCAATGGTGTCTGTATCTAATTGGGAGGCATTTCAAGGTTCAACAGACCATGATGGTCTAATAATTTTAGAACAAAGTGTTAGCAATATATCTACCATCAAAGCCTGCCATGACTTTAACTTTCCTTTGCTAACAAGAAATAAATTGCAATCTAATAAGCAAAAGGAATTCTCAGTTCATGCATAGTGCAGCCATAAACCAGAACATACTCTTCCGTTGCAATGCAAAATAAACATATAAAAATAGGGCTAGCCTCCATTGTCAGGAGGGTGATGGGGCAGCCATGTGCAATGTGTTATACTACTAGTTTCTTTCTCACCCCCAATACACAATAAGAGACATAACTAACTTACCACCCACCTTTGCATGCCAAGATTCCCAAACATGGGAGTTACAACCATTAATTAAAACCCTTGACACAAATAATATTTTTTCCCAACAACCCGTATAAATAAGATGGTGTACTATAAAGTCCTACAACAAAACCACTTTAGAAGCTGACAACTCCCCCAAAAGTATCTTTTGTCCTGTCCTGAGACACAATACCTTAAAATCATTGTTCACTGTCATTTGCACAATAAATCTTGCTGAACAATCCTCTAAATTCCTGAATCTCGGTTCCATCTCACCAAAATCCACCTTGTGTACCCTCCTATACCAATCATCCCATCCAAGCAGCATGCATGGGTAACCAATTGCTGCTCCCACTGAGTGACAAGGAATGGTACCAGGTACAAGAATATGCACTCATGTACTTAATCTGAAACACTCCTTGATAATTGTCCCTTCAATTGCATATATATCTGATTTCTCTGCACAACTAATTCTGCATCTATTTCTATTTCTCATTCCTCATGCTTTCTATCTCCAAGGGTTCTTCCCTGTTCCTCAACCACATTTATTTGGGACCCACCTTCAACCTCTACGATCTTTAATCCTCAATACTAATTAATCTAATACCTACTTTGTTACCCCACGAAGCATACAGGTTGTCAAACTGCATCTTCACTTCCCAAAACTGAAATTCTACCCTTCTGCACACTTCCATGCAGAAATTTACCCTCAAAACTGTAGCCATATGTTAGGGCTCTCTTATCCACATTCCTACAGAATTTAGTGGTGGCAGTTATCTTCTCCAATTTGGAATTGGTCGATCAAGCCAAATCCAAAACCCCATACGAAGTATTAAATGAGGAAGGTTGACTAGTCCTTCACCACCAAACTAATCGACTCATTAATTCATTGCTACTATTCATAATTACATTTGCAATTAAATATTTTTCCAATCACTTGGCATGCTATCAATCAACAACATTTGATGAATGCATAATAGGAAAGGAACAATGAGTTACTGGCAGCAACTTGAGCCATGCACCAACAAAAATTATCTTGATACTCGATAAAGTCTTCCAGGTTTCACTGGCACATGTTTTGGAGCTCTTCATAAAAGAATTACTAAATGATGGTTTTATAGAGCCCAGTACATCTCCTTATTGTTGCTATGCTAGAAGAGAGGAAAGAAGAGGATGGTTATTAATTACAAGCCATTGAATGCCATTACTCTTCCATATCCATATCCCATTCCTAATAAATCATATCTTTTACAAAAAGTTGCACGCTGGAAATACTTTTCCCAATTTGATTGTAAATCAGGGTTTTATTAAATGAGAGTTAAAGAGGAAGCCAGACCAAAGATAGTGTTCAGTTGCCCATTTGGACACTTCCAATGGAAAGTTATGCCATTTGGTCTTATGAATGCTCCCGCATACTTCCAGAGTTTAATAGATAAAACATTCGCAAGTATGTCAGACTTCCTCTAGGTTTAATAGATGATATCTTAATTTTCAGTCAAACACTAGAAGACCACTTGCAACATTTAAATCAATTCTATGACACTGCTGTAAATGCTGGCATGGTATTATCTGAGACTAAGATACAGTTGTGTTAGCAAAACTGTAAATTCCTTGGAATGGAAGTTAAAAATAGCAAGTTGAAAGTCCAAGGACATATCAAGGAAAAACTTCTTGAATTCCCAAATCAATTAGATAAGAAATAGCTTCAAGCTTTCTTGGAAATTCTTAATTATGTAAATAGTTTATATGCAAAGAGTGGTATTTATAGATTTTGTTTACAAGAATTGTTGAAAAAGAATCCTATGTATGGACTGATGAACATAGCAGAACAGTCCAACGTATTAAAGAAAATGTTGCTAACCTCCCTCAACTCCATGTACCAAAGTCAAAAAAATTTGTATTATACACTGATGCTTCTGATATTGCTTAGGGAGTTCTTTGTTGTATAGAGGATAATAAAAAATTTGTGTGTGAATATGCTAGTGGAGTATCCTCAGATAATGTCGAAAACCGGATTTCTTCTAATAAAAAGATCTATGTTGTAAAAAAGTGTTTAGCAAAATTTGCCCTTAGATTAATGCATGTCAAGCATTTTGTAATTAAAACAGACTATACCAAATCCCTGACATTTAAAGAAAATGATTGTGGCAGAAAAGATGGAAGAGGTAAATATGTTTGACAGTAGGATTACTTTAACTGGTTCAATTATACTGCTCAACATATTTCAAGTCAAGAAAGTGTTGTTGTCAATTGGCTAAGCAGGAATCCTGCTTTAACCTGCATGGATCATCCTCAATGACCTTGTTGACAAGTTTGATCCCACAGGTCAAATGGCCACCCTTATCATTCGAAACCTTGCATACCATGTCGTTTTGTCTTGTGAGTCAGTAATTGGTCCTGAAAAGTCTTTGAAGAATCCATGGTTAATAGGTCTTGGGGTTGTTTAGGTGATTTAGGGACTTTTCTTTCACTCGTTTTGTTCTTTACAGGAAGGTATTTGTGTTGCTCTGAGCAATTCAAAAGAAGACAAGCAGAAGATACTTTGGGCTTTCATGGAATGAGGACTTCGAAAACAATTTCCCCGAAAGGTTCTTTTCTTGAGAAATGGTCCTATTTCATAAGTTCCGAAAAGTTCTTTTGGTTTCAGGGTCTTTTCAAACAGTTTTGAAAGCCCCTTTCAACAAGTCCAATAGTCACTTTCTTTCGAGAGGATTGTCCAAACAGAAATTCTGAAAGGCATTTTCAGAAAGCCCGAAGGTCATCTTCAAAAGTAAGGGTTCAAACATTTTTTGAAGGGCTTGTTCATAATCCCAAAGGACCATTTCAATTTTTCCAAAGGGCAAGAGGACCTTGACATTTTTTCCGAAAGAATGGACCTTTTCAATTTGTACGCGAGAAAGGGAGGACACTTGCAAGAAAGCCGAAAGGTATATGCCCAAAAAAAAAAAAGGCATTTTCGAAAGGACGAGTGGACCAAAACAAAAATCCCAAAAGGACTTTACAAAAAGTTCAAAGGGAACATTTCATAAAGGCAAAGGAGCTTGTCATTTTTTTCGAAAAGTCCTTTACAAAAAGCCAAAGGTCAAGTGAACCATTCCAACAATGCCGAAGGGTTCTTTCCAAGGAAAAAGTACACTTTGAAAAAATCCAAAGGGACACTTTGAAGAAACTCAAAGGGATTACATCCCTTCGGAAAAGGTTCAATTTCAAAATTTCTGAAGAGTAGAATCCCTTCGGAAAAAGCTCGCTTAGCAAATTTCCGAAGGACCTTTCCATTTTTCCGAATGGATACTTTCAAAATTTCCGAAGGGTATCCGCCTTTCGGAAAAAGGTATTTTCAAAGACAAAGGGATCCTAAAATTTTTCGAAGGGTTCATTCAAAAAGCCCAAAGGGCTATTTCAAAATGCCGAGGGGTCACTTTCCCTTCGGAAAAGTCACTTGGAAAAATTCCGAGAGGCAATTTATCTTTTTGAAAGGCTTTTCATAAATTTTCAAAGGGTATCTGCCCTTCGAAAAAAGGCATTAGAAAAGTCCAAGAGGACACTATAAAAAAGTCCGAAGGGACATACAGAAAGCCTGAAGGGCAATTTGGAAAGGTTCCGAAGAAACAATTCCTTCGGACTTTTTGTCTGAAGGAAATGAACGATTTGAAAAGCCCGAAGGTCATTTTCTTTCGGCCGAGGGTCCATTGCACATTCCCGAGAAAACATTGAAGAAAATGTTCATAAAAAAAGGCTACGAGAGAAAGAAACAGAACGAATTCCTTTGGACTTTTTGTCTAAAGGAAATGAACAGGGATTGACAAAAGCCCGAAGACCTAACTCCTTCAAACATTTTCTCCGAAGGAATTGTCCGAGAGGAAGATCTTGAAGACATAGAATTCCTTTGGACTTTTTGTTAAAAGGAATGGTTCAAGGAATAACCCGAGATAGAATTCCTTCGGACTTTTTGTCCGAAGGAAATAGACAGAAATTAAAAGCCCGGGACAAAAACGAAGGCCGAAAGAAGTAGACAAAACAAATAGCTGCAGACAAATAAATGCCGGAGAAATACATGCACAAAAGCAAAGAGCCCAAAAGCGTTAAACCGAGAAATTACCATAACGAAGACAAGGAGTTCAATCTGAATGCACCTCTCACTCATCAAGGTCCTCTTCCATGCAGGCAAAGGCTGTCTATAGTTGATTGGTCCAAGCTTCAATTGACTGTTTGTTGAAGTCAGGCTTATCTCCTAGTCATCTCATGCATTCAATGATCCAACTCAACTTCAAGCAGTTCAAGAGGCATTTTTCTTCTTTGGTTATTGGCGTAGCATTCCATGCAAGAGTTTGACTTGTCGAACTTGGATCCACCTCATCCCTTCTACGCCAACATGGAATTTCATGCAGGCTTCAGTTATGGTATTGACTAGTCTTGCACTTTGTTTAGTTGACAAGTCATGCATGTGCTCTTGTTTATGTTGTTGAAGGATTTCAACGTTTCCAACAGTTCAAGTAGATTTCTAAATTCAGTTTTGGCGTAGCATCATGCATGAAGGAGGACGAATTACCAAAGACCCATGCACGTTGATCAATCTTGAAGAATTTAATCTTTATTCTAAATAAGGATTATGAAATGGGCTCTCCATTTTCAACGCCAAAGAGCTTTTCATGCAAGGCATAAAACCAAAATAGATTTTGTTTGAAGACTGTGATAGCACAAGTTGTACTGAGTTGCCCTCTTCTATTTTCAATGTCAATCTCCTGGCTATTGTATATTTTTTCTATATAAGTTGGTTTTTCAGCCTTGAATTGTATCATTTTTTTGGCAAGACCATACTCTGCCAAAAATTTGTGTTGTGTAACATTTTCAAATTAATAGGACAGTTTTCAGACTCCAAGGTGTTGGTATAGTGTATTTATGTCAGTGATTTGCATATGTGATAGAATTTTCTTCTTTGTCAAGTCCTGATTCTTACCTAGTTACTAGTTAATCAGATTATGTAGATTATGTTCTGTGTTTAATATCTTTTGGCTGAAGTTACAGTGGATATAAGTGGCTTGTTAGTGCCTTGACTCAGGTCTATTCCATCATTTCTCTCAAGCTTTGATCACAAAATAGAACCTTTTAATGAAATACTGATGCGTAGGGGTCAATTGGGGTTAAAAATTCAGTTTGTTCATTGTCTGATTAGTGTTTTTAGAAACTCAAATTGTGTGGATCAATCAAAATTCAGGTGTATCACCATCATTAAATAGGATTTTTCCTTCAGTTTTCTTTCTTCCCTTTTCGCGGCAGTTTGTAGCGTAGAGTAGAGATCCTAATTGATACACCAAAGGGAGCTAGCCCTTAGAATCTAGAGACTCAATCCGCCGATTATGCCACCCACAACCTAGGATTGTTTTCATGTTTCAGTAGACTGTGAAGCCCTGAAACTACCTTCACAAGGGTGCGAGTCTGATTGACAACAAACCTCAAAGGCCACAATTCTCTATCAACAAGGTAAAAGGTGTTAGGTTTGATGCTCTATCTCTCTTTATACACAAATATATTCAAGTATGGAGTTATAGAGAGATATCATCAAATTTCCAAGCATGTTGCTCAAGAACTTATATCATCTGAAGCCTATAGTATTGAATCTTTCGGCCTTCATAACCATTTGGTCATCAAAAGGCTTAATTCTACGTTATTGGTTCAAAAATTTGTTGATTTGGTGTACAGACCAAATTGCAGGGGGAGTATCAAGATTGAAAAACAGTTAAATGAATATCTGATAAGGTTTGTAAAATTAGTTGGTCCTCCAATTCTCAGACTTTATGGTCCCCGTCCAGATGAAAGAATAATTGTCTGCAAAGTAATTAGAAGATTAGAATTGGATTTGGAAATCCAGATATGCATGAATTCCCATAATACTCTCCGTACACCATTTTGGGAATTGCAATTTAAATCACTTGTAAATTCAAACCAATAGCTACAGAAGATATTATTCGAGATGTTGAAAGTTTCATTTTTGAAGGACAAGGGTCTAATTAGTGGGACCTAAGAAGCTCATCCTCCTTCGATGAAGATAGGAGACCGGCACGAAGGCATGACTTTATTGATTTGATAAATGATTCCACTTCATCAACATCTTCTTAGTACGCACCTCTTTAATGAGTGTGTTTAACTTTATGTAACATATTGTACAATATTCTCAATTAGTGGAGTTTGCTTTTCTTAGTTGGTATCTCTTTACAGTTGTAAAGCAAATGGATGTGATAGACAACGTCGGCCAGTAAGATCCGATAATCCTCACTCCATTGCTATAAATAAAAGATGAAAGAAGCATAGTGGGCATCCTAAATCCGAAGTCTAACTCTAAAGTCTCAAGATTTAGTTTTGAGTCTTGCAACTTGTAAAACGTTTCTATGTAAAACTATATTTTTAGTAATTAAGAAGCTATAGACATTCGGCCATCAGCGTCCGCCATTGTTTTCTATAACACAAACAAAGGTTCTAAAGAAGCCTGCCGCTTTGGTATCAAAGCCACTCAGCCATAGCATTGAGCCAAATATCTATCAAGATTTAAAATTCTTGTTCTATTTTGTAAGTTTATAACTTGATTGTTGCCTTGAAGTTGTCTGATTCCTATTTATAGAGCATCGAAGCCGTTATTTGTGATTGTTGAAAAGGCGTTATTTTGCTCGTAAGTCTTGGATAGCCAGAGACTCGCATTCCCAGCAAGTTAATATTGAAGAATGGTGGAACTCTCTCATGCTACTGAGAGCCAAGGATATAAGATCCTAAACGAAGATGAAGCAAAAGGATACTTCAATCTTGAGTCTCGGAATCCCGACAAAGAGGTTTTCGAAATAGATGAAAGTCCAACTTCAATACCTACCATAAATGTCATTGAAGATAATCTTCCAGGAACTCTAGTTAATTTCAAGCCTTCTAGTATTAAGCCTTCAAATGTATAAAAGTTCTCGGTTAGAGTCTAAGGGGAAAACTCTGTTAGGAAAAGTCTTGTATAAAAGTACCTATAAGTCTTTTGTGAAACCGCGTGTTAAATCATTTAAAATAGCTCTAGAATATAAGCCAAAAAAGAATTACCAGAGTAATTTAATCCTAGTTCTGAGATTGAATATATTAGAAGTCATAATGATATGCAATTTGTTCACTTTGGATTAATTTGTATATATATTAAACCATTATTTCCTAAAAAAATTGAACATGTTCATTATCTAGCCATCTGTGATCATCGTCACTCGAATTTTTCTCATGCTTGTCAATTGTTCAGTCTTTTCCAATTGAATGATGGTCATGTATGTTATGAGTTTTGTCCAAACCTGTCAGTGAATGCTCGTGATAAAGGCTATACAAAAGTTAAAGCTGGTAGTCTTGACTATTGGAGATTGTTTTCCTCTGTATGTGGTCTAGACATGTTTGGTCTTTTCCAATATGCTAGTTTTCATATTCAAATTTTGTATTCAATGACTAATACTAGCCACCATGCAATCATTGAAAGTCTTCCTTATGCTTGCAGACTGAGTGGTACAATTCAGTTACAAAAGGGTCTTATAAATTCAATCCCTGTACCAACGGAATGGAAAATTGTCTGGTTAAAATATGCTATGCCTAAAAATAAGAACCAGTCCAATATTGTTCATCATGTTGAGGGAAACAAAGTTCATATCTCTCCTAGAAGCCTCTCATAAGATTTCTTCCAAACACAAAAAATCTCCTAGGAATAGCTCTTCTAGTCAATCCAGTCGGAGTACTCGGAAAGGAAATTTGTTGGTGGAATTAAAAGATGAACAAATCAACCAAGGAGAAGAAAAGTTTCCTCCTTTGTCCATGTTTGCCTTACCAATAGATAAAACTCTTGAATTCTATCAGGAAAATGATACTGCATTTTATAGAGGTGGAAGATGGCCTCCCTTAAAGGGTTATCATCAGTATGAAGGAAAAGTCTTTCCTAGTACTCTGACTGGATTGACTAGAAAAGCTATTCCTAAGAGATTGACTATGTTTAGAAGAAATCTTATGAGAGAGGTTTATAAGCAAGATATGAACTTTGTTTCCCTCAACATGATAGCAGTATTGGACCGGTGTTTATCTATAGGCATAGCATATTTTTACCAATCAAGTTTCCATTCTGTTGGTACAGGGATTGAATTTATAAGATTCTTTTGTAACTGAATCGTACCACTTAGTCTGCGAGCATAAGGAAGACTTTCAATTATTGCAAGGTGGCTAGTATTAGTCATTGAATACAAAATTTAAATATTAAGACTAGCATACTAGAAAGGACCAAACATGTCTAGACCATATACAGAGGAAAACAATCCCCAACAATCAAGACTACCAGCTTTAACTTCTGTACAGCCTTTATCATGAGCACTGACTGACAGGCTTAAACAGAACTCAAAATATACATGACCATCATTCAACTAGGAAAGATTGGACAACTGACAAGCATGAAAAAAATTCAATTGATGACAATCACAGATGGCTAGATAATGAATAGATTTAATATTTTCAGGAAACAATGGTTTAATATAAACATGAATTAATCCAAAGTGAACAAACTAAACATCAACATGACAACTAATATATTCAGTCTCAGAACTAGGAAGAACTGGGATTAAATTACTCTAGTAATTATTTTTTGGCTTATATTCCAGAGCTATTTCAAATGATTTAACACATGGTTTCACAAAAGACTTATAGTTACTTTTATACAAGACATTTCCTAATAGATTTTTTCCCTTAAACTCTAACTGAGAACTTTTATATACACTTGAAGGTTTAATACTAAAAGGCTTGAAATTAACTAGAGTACCTGGAAGATTATCTTCAGTGACATTTATGGCAGGCATTGAAGTTGAACTTTCACTTGTTTCGAAAACCTCCTCGCTGGGATTATGAGACTCGAGACTGAAGTATCCCTCTGCTTCAGCTTCGTTGAGTATCTGAAATCCTTGGCTCTCAAAAGCACGAGACAATTCTGCCATTCTTCAGTATTAACTTGCTAGGAATGTGAGTGTCTAGTTATCCAAGACTTACGAGCAAAATAACACATTTTAAACAATCACAAATAACGGCTTCGATGCTCTATAAATAAGAATCAAATAACTTCAAGGCAACAGTCAAGTTATAAACTTACAAAATAGAACAAGAATTCTAAATCTGGTAAGATCTTTGGCTCAATGTTATCGTTGAGTGGATCGAATACCAAAGCGGAAGACTTCTTTAGGACCTTTGTCTATGTTATAGAAAACAATGATGGAGGCCAAATGGCTACAACGTTTTAATTACTAAAAATACAATTTTACAGACAAACCTTTTTACGAGCTGCAAGACTCAAGACTTATACTTAAGACTCCAGACTTAGACAGACTTCAGATTCAAGGTGTCCAATATGCTTCCTTCATCCTTTATTTATAACAAAGGAGTGAGGATTATCGGATCTTACTGGGCAACATTGTCTATCACAACCATTTGCTTTACAACTACAAAGAGATACCCACTAATAAAAACCAAACTCCGCTAACTGAAAATATTGTACAAGATGTTACATAAAGTAAAATACTCATTAAAGAGATGTGCACTCAACAGATGTCGATGAAATGGAATCATTTATAAAATCAATAAAGTCATGCCTTCGTGTCGGTCCCCTATCTTCATCGGATGAGGATGAGCTTCTTGGGTCCCACTAATCAGACCCTTGTCCTTCAAAAAGAAATCTTTCAGCATCTCGAATAATATATTTTGTAGCTATTGGTCTTAAGTTACAAGTGATTTTAAAGAAAAATTGCAATTCCCAAAATGGTGTATGAAGAGTATTATGGAAATCCATGCACATTTACATTTCCAAATCCCATTCTAATCTTCTAATTACTGTGGAAGCAATTATTCTTCATCTGGATGGGGACCATAAAGTCTGAGAATTGAAAGACCACATAATTTTACAAACCTTATCAGAGATTTATTAAACTATTCTTCAATCTTGATACTCCACCTGTGATTTGGTTTGTAAACCAAATTAACAAATTTTTGAACCAATAACTCAAAATTAAGCTTTTGGATGACCAAATACTTATGAAGGCCAAAAGATTCAATACTACAGGGTTTAGATGATATCAATTCTTGAACATGCCTGGAAACTCGATATCTCTCTATAACTCCATACCTGAATATTTTTGTTTGTATTGGGAGAGATAGAGCATCAAACCTGACACCTTTCACCTTGTTGACAGAGAATTGTGGCCTTTGAGGTCCTTGAGGATGATCCATGCAGTATAAAGCAGGATTCCCACTTAGCCAATCGTGACAACATTTTCTTGACCTGATATATGTTGAACAATATAATTGAACCAGTTAAAGTAATCCTACCATCGAACATGTTTACCTTTGCCATCTTTTTTGCCATGATCATTTTCATTAAATGTCAGGAATCTAGTACAGTTTGTTTTAATTACTAAATGTTTGACATGCATTAATCTAAGGACAATTTTTTTTTTAACACTTTTTTACAACATAGATCTCTTTGTCATAAGAAATCCATTTTTTGACATCATCTAAGAATAATCCACTGACTTATTCACAAAAATTCTTTATTATCCTCTATACAACAAATAACTCCTCCCCAAGCAATATCAGAAGCATCAGTGTATAATACAAATTTTTATGACTTTGATACATGGAGTTTAAGGAGGTTAGCAACCTTTTCTTTAATACGTTGGACTACTATACTATGTTCATCAATCCATACGATTTTTTCAACTATTCTTGCAAACAAAACCTATAATTACCACTTTTTGCATAGAAACTATTTACATAATTAAGAATTCCCAAGAAAGCTTAAAGCTATTTCTTATCTAACTGATCTAAGAACTCACGAATTTTTTCTCTAATATGTCCTTGGACTTTCAACTTGCTATTTTTAACTTCCATTCCTAGGAATTTATAGTCTGTCTGACACAAATGTATCTTAGTCTCAAATAATATTATGCCAACATTTACAGCAGTGTTGTAGAATTGATTTGAATGTTGCAAGTGGTCTTCTAGTGTCTAACTGAAAATTAAGATATCATATATGTAAACACAAAGTAAGTCTGACATACCTGTGAATATTTTATCTACAAAACTCTGGAAGTATGCAGGAGCATTCATAAAACCGAATGGCATAACTTTCCATTGGAAGTGTCCAAATGGGCAACTAAAATTGTCTTTGGTTTGTCTTCCTCTTTAACTCTAATATGATAAAATCATGATTTACAATCAAATTGAAAAAATATTTACAACTTACAATTTTCTGTAAAAGATATGATTTATCAGGAATGGGACATGGATATGGAAGAGTAATGGCATTAAATGGCTTGTAATTAATAACCATCATTTTCTTTCCTTGCTTCTGCTCAAAATGCTTGTTGACCATAAAAGCATAGCAACAATAAGATGTGTTGAGCTCTATAAAACTAACTAGCAATTCATTTATGGTTTCTTTCCGATTTTCATGGTAAGCATAAATCTGTTCGAGAATTTTGCGGATCATTGGAACAAATGCCTTCTTTGATTTTTTGTCATATTTCTTCAATTTCCTTTAGGATAGGGATGTTAGGTGTCTGGATGAGTGTTGTATTGCTAGGATATTGTTATGTAGCATAGACTAACCTTGGAACTCAAATTCTTTCTCCATTAATAGTAAACATGACAATTTTAGGAGTGCTTTCATATGGAGAATATTGATCAATAAAGGCTCCTCCAAGTAGACATTCTATTGGTAGTTGATCATGGGCAAAGAAGTCATAGTGGAAAGTCTTGAATTATCATGGGTTCTTGATGTTTATATTTATTGCATGTAAATTCATTTCCTTGGATATTTAAATATTTATAAATGTGTTGTTCATCTAATTCTTTCCAATCATTTAATACAACTAACTTACAGAAAGAGAGGCACCAGTGTCAACCTAATCATCCATTTTTTTATTGTTAATTTGAATAGAAAAGAATTGGGCATCCCTGATATTTATCAACCCAGCAATGTATGCAAGCTTTGGCTCTGTAGGTACAGGAGTAGCTAAACATACCAGTCTACATTTAGCAAGATCTGAACAATCTGTTCGTTGTCTCGAAGGATGAATTCCTTCTCCCAATCCAATTCTTCTCCCCATCTCATTTTGTATTGAAGAGATTCTCATTCAGAAGCTTCTATTTCTATATCATATATTTCTTCTTCACAAACATCTTCAATATATGCGTCTTTGTCCAATGTTGGTGCAGATCTGATAATAACTGCTTCATTTGGGAGTAAGAAACTAAATTTATCTTTCATCCATTTATCACTAGCTTTAAAACTTTTCGAAAAGGCTAGTGGTAATGGACTTGGATGTTTTACCATAGGTCTATTGTAATGTGGAGGTTGTTGACCGCTTACAGGATATCTGCTTCTTCCTCCTCCTTGTTCTTGGAAAAAAGGTCTTACTAGACTTCTTCCTCTTCCTCTAGAACATGCTTCTCCAAAGGATGTCCAGGGTCTCTCCATAAAAGCAAGACTTCTTCTGAATCATCAGCCAGAGCATCCAACCATCTGGGTCATATTCTTCTAGTTCTTCATCCTCAACTTCTTCTATGACAAGTTCATAAATTTCATCATGATCATATAAATCTTCATTTTCGTCAACAATATCCCACCACATTGTTGCATTAGAAGAACATACACCTTTAACAACAGGGTTTTTGCACTTGCAATCAAGGGCTTTATGACTAGGTTGATGACAGATATAACAAATTATCTATTTAGATTGAGGGCAAGGGAACTTGCGGCAACGTAGAAAAGTATGTTTAGGAACGGGTGTGCAACGGAGTGGAAAATAGCACTTGCGGAAAGACAGACACTTACGCTTAAACTAACACTTAGGTTTATGTACATATTGCTTACAGCAAGGAGGAGTAACTTCACGGAATTTAGCTACAAGACAATTCACCTCATGTTTACCAAGTTTAGTGATAGCTTTAACATCAGAAATAAGATTAATGACTCTGTAGCGAGCAAACTCAATAACATCATCAAGAGCACACTGGTCAAGAGCTAATCTTTTAAACTATAAATAAGGAAATACTCGATCAGTTAGATTACAAGGTAACCATTCAAGAAATGGATTTTAACAACATAAGAAAGAGCACATTTAGCAAAATAGGCTAGTTGTAGAATAGGCTAGCTACAAAGGCTAGTTTTTTAAATTGCATAGCAAAATCTTCAAATTGCGAAAAATCACACAATTTCATATGCTTGAGCCATTTAGCTTCTTCATCATTTATTTATAGCAACGGAGTGAGGATTATCGAATC
This sequence comes from Torreya grandis, assembly GCA_037957365.1. Taxonomy (NCBI): domain Eukaryota; kingdom Viridiplantae; phylum Streptophyta; class Pinopsida; order Cupressales; family Taxaceae; genus Torreya; species Torreya grandis. The sequence continues at coordinate 3,747,726 of JARHVA010000624.1, forward strand.
TTAATGGCCAACATTGTCTATCAAATCCATTTGCTTGACAACTGTAAAGAGATACCCACTACAAAAAGCAAACTCCACTAACTGAGAATATTGTAGAAGATGTAACATAAAGTAAGACGAACTCATTAGAGAGGTGTGCACTAAGAAGATGCTGATGAAGTGGAATCATTTATCAAATCAATAAAGTCATGCCTTTGTGTCGGTCTCTTTCATCATATGAGAATGAGCTTCGAGTCCCATTGATTAGACCTTTGTCCTTCAAAAAAAAATCTTTCAGCATCTCAAATAATATCTTTTGTAGCTATTGATCTGAATTTACAAGTGATTTTAAAGAAAAATTGCAATTCCCAAAATGGTGTACGAAGAGTATTATGGGAATTCATGCACAATGCATTTCCGAATCCCATTCTAATTTTCTTCTAATTACTGTGCAGACAATTATTCTTTCATCTAGATGGGGACCATAAAGTCTGAGAATTGGAGGACCACATAATTTTACAAACCTTAGCAGATATTCATTTAATTGTTCTTCAATCTTGATACTCCACTTGTAATTTGGCCTATAAACCAAATCAACAAAAAAATTGAACCAATAATTCTAAGTTAAGCCTTTTGATGACCAAATAGTTATGAAGGCCAAAAGATTCATTACTACAGGTTTCAGATGATATCAATTCTTGAACATGTCTGAAAATTTGATGATATCTCTCTATAACTCCATACCTAAATATTTATGTTTGTATTGGGAGAGATAGAGCATCAAACCTAACACCTTTTACCTTATTGATAGACAATTGTGGCCTCTGAGGTCCTTGAGGATGATCCATGCAAGATAAAACAAGATTCCTGCTTAACCAATCAGCAACAACATTTTCTTGCCCTAAAATATGTTGAATAGTATAATTGAACGGGAACTAGTTAAAGTAATCTTGCCATCGGACATATTTAGCTCTGCCATCTTTTCTGCCATGATCATTTTTCTTTAAATGTCAGGAATCTAGTACAGTCTATTTTAATTACAAAATGTTTGACATGAATTAATCTAAGGGCAATTTTTTCTAAACACATTTTTATAGCATAGATCTCTTTATCAGACGAAACCTATTTTTTGACATCTGAGAATATTCTATTGACATATTCACACAAATTCTTAATTATCATGTATACAACAAAGAACTCACCAAGCAATATCAGAAGAATCAGTGTACAATACAAAATTTTCTAACTTTGGTACATGGAGTTGAGAGAGGTTAACAACATAGTTACCATGAAACTCCAATATATGGACAAGGACCACATACCCATACCCGTACCCACTTTTTTTTATAACAATATCTATATACAAGATAGCCATACCCTTATTCATTTACTCACATACTCTGATTTGAATGGTGTCTCCATTCACGTACCAGTAACCCGTACCACCACATCTCCTGGGAACTATGGTTAGCAACATATTATTTAATACGTTGGACTCCTCTGCTATGTTCATCAGTCCATACATACTTACAATTCTTTTTCAATAATTCTTGCAAACAAAATCTATCAATACCACTTTATACATAGAAACTATTTACATAATTAAGAATTCCCAAGAAAGCTTGAAGCTATTTCTTGTATAACTAATCTGTGAACTCAAGAACTTTTTCTTTGATGTCCTTGGACTTTCAACTAGTTATTTTTAACTTCCATTCCAAGAAATTTATAGTCTTTCTGACACAACTATCTTAGTCTTAGATAATACTATGCTAGCATTTACAGCAATGTTGTAGAATTGATATAAATGTTGCGAGTGGTCTTCTAATGTCTTATTGAAAATTAAGATATCATCTATGTAAGCACAGAGGAAGTCTGACATCCCTGAAAATATTTTATCCATGAAACTTTGGAAGTATGCAGCAACATTCATAAGACCAAATGGCATAACTTTCCATTAAAAGTGTCCTAATGGGCAATTGAACGTTGTTTTTGGTTTGACTTTCTCTTTAACTTTGATCCGATAAAATCTTGATTTACATTCAAATTGAGAAAAGTATTTATAACTTGCAACTTTCAGTAAAAGATATGATTTATCAAGAATGGGATATGGATATGGAAGAGAAATGGCATTCAATGACTTGTAATTAATACCCATCCTCTTCGTTTCTTTGTTCTGCTCAGAATGATTGTTGACCATAAAAGCATAGCAACTATAAGGAGATGTACCAAGCTCTATAAAACTAGCATCTAGCAAATCTTTTATGGTTTTTTCCAAATCCTGCTAATCATGCGCAGGAATTGAAATTTTATTTCCAATCTTCATCTACTTTCCTCCTATCAGGGTGATTTCCATGGTTCGCATAGATTTGTTCTAGAATTTTTGGGGATCATTGGAACAAATGTTTTCTTTGATTTTTTGTCATATTTCTTCAATTTTCTTTAGGATAGGGTTGTTAGGTTCCTAGATGAGTGTTGTACTGCTAGGATATTGTTCTATAACATAGACTAACCTTGGAGCTCTAATTCTTTTTCAATTAATAGTAAACATGACATTTTTAGGAGTACTTCCATATAAAGAATATTGATCAATAAAGGCTCCTCCTAGTAGGGAGTCTACCGATAACTAATCATGGGCAAATACGTCACCGTGGAAAGTCCTATCTTGAATTATCATGGATTCTTGGTATTTATATTTATTGCATGTAAACCCATTTCCTTGGATATCTAAATATTTATAACTGTGTTGTTCATCTAATTCTTCCTAATCATCTAATAAAACTGACTTACAGAAAAAAAAAGAGGCACTAGTGTCAAACTGAACATCTATTTGCTTATTGATAATTTGAATAGAAACGAATTGGGCATACCTGTCATTTATCAATTGAGCAAAGGATGTAGGCTTTGGCTTTGTAGGTACAGGAGCAGCTGAACATACCAATCTGAATTTGGTAGGGTCTAAACATTATGGTCATCTCGAATGATGAATTTCTTCTTCCCAATCTGATTCTTCTCCCCATCTCATTCTGTATTGAGGAGATTCCCTTCAAAAACTTTTATTTCTACATCATATATTTCTTCTTCATGAACATCTTCAATATATGGATCTTCATCCCATGTTGGTGCAGATCTAACTATAACTGCTTCATTTAGGAGTAAGAAACTAAATTTATCTTTCATCCATTTATCATTAACTTCAAAGCTTTTCGAAAAGGCTAGTGGTAATGGACTTGGAGGTTTTATAGTAGGAGGTCTACTATAATGTGGAGGTTGTTGACCTCTTCCTAAATATCTACTTCTTCATCCTCTCTGGTCTTGGAAAGGAGGTTTCACTGGACTTCTTCCTCTTCCTCTAGAACTTCCTTCTCTAGAGGGTGTCTAGGGTCTCTACATAAAAATAAGACTTTCTTCTTCTAAATCATCAGCTAGAGTGTCCAACTCATCTGGCTCATATTCTTCTAGTTCTTCTTCATCCTCAACTTCTATGACAGAGTCATAAATTTCATCCTGATCATATAAATCTTCATTTTTGTCAACAATATTCCACCATGTTGCTGCGTTAAAAGTATATACAGCTTTAACAATATGGTTTTTGCACTTTCAATCAAGGACATTATGACTAAGTTGATGATAGACATAACAAATTATCTGTTGAGATTGAAGACGAGGAAACTTGCGTCAATGTATAAAAGCATGTTTAGGAAGCAAGTGTACGATGACACGAAAAAATAGTGCTTGCAAAAATATAGACGTTTCCGCTTAAACTAACACTTAGGTTTATGTACACACTGCTTACAACCATAAGGAGTAACTTCAAAGAACTTAGGTGCAAGATGACTCCCCTGACGTTTTCCAAGTTGTGATAGCTTTAGCATCAAAAATAAGATTAAGGACTTGGTAGCAAGCAAACTCAATAACATTGCCAAGAGCACACTAGTCAAGAGCTAATCCTTTACGCTGTAAATAAGCAAATACTCAATCTACTAGATTATAAGGTAATGCATTCAATAAATGCATTTTAGCAGCATTAGAATGAACACACTTAGCAAAATAGGCTAGTTTTCTAAATTGCTTAGCAAAATCTTCAAACATCGAAAGATCACACAATTTCATATGCATAAGCCATTTAGCTTCTTCATTTTGCTTAGGTTGCTTTGGAGGGACAAATTCTTGGATAAGCAATGTATACAGAGCTTTCATAGGATGAATTTAGGAAAAGACTTTTAAGTTTTGTTCTATTTCACCAAGCTGATCCCACCAAGATCCAACAATACCCCAAAAGTACTTAGTTACCAGAACTGCAGCAGTAGCTTCATCCATTCCTCCAGTAGTGGCAATGGATTCAAAACAATTACACCAACTAGTAATCTCATGATAAGGATCTAGATTGTCATCAAGATTTAAATACCATGGTTGAATAGGCACAAAACCTCTTTGCATCATTGACTTTGATTTATCGATAGCTTTACTAGGCTTATCCTAGTGTTTTTCAACAAGGGTTGCAGTGAGCCTAGGGCCCAAGTTTAATGTTTGGAGGCCTTGATCAGAGGCTGATGGTAGAGACAATGGTTGAACTTGCTTCTTCTTCTCTTCTTGCTCAAGCCATGAGATACTTTGCACAAGTTGATCAAATTTATCATCTATACTCTGTACAGCTCTAAACATAGTATTTACAGAATTTTGAATACTATCAATCTTATCAACAGATGCATAAACAATATTCAAACATTTATCAACACAATCATAAATTGCCTTGAAAGAACTTCTAATAAAGGCTGCAGAATTACTTACAGAATGTACAGTTCCCATGGATGTCCGAATTTGTTGGACATCTAAATATAGATTATCAAAAATTTCTCTAATTAGAATTGAATTTGGCAACATAATTTATATGCTTAAATTCATTGGATGGATCTTTTTCCTCAAGTTTTGTAGGCTGGAAGGCATAAGAAAAGTAATATACTTTTCCTTCTTCAGACTTATGATAACCCTTTAAGGGAGGTCATATTCCACCTCTATAAGATGTAATATCATCTTCCTCATAGAATTCAAGAGTTTTATCTATTGGTAAGGCAGCCATAGGCAAAGGAGGAAACTTTTTTCTCCTTGGTTAATTTGTTCATCTTCTAATTCCACAAAGAAATTTCATTTCCTAGTACTCCGACTGGATTGACTAGAAAAGCTACTCCTACGAGATTATCTATGTTTGGGAGAAATCTTATGAAAGAGACTTCTAAGCAAGTTATGAACTTTGTTTCCCTCAACATGATGAACAGTATGCTAGTCTTAATATTCAAATTTTGTATTCAATGATTAATACTAGCTACTCTGCAATCACCGAAAGTCTTCCTTATGCTCACAAATTGAGTGGTACAGTTCAGTTACAAAAGGGTCTTATAAATTCAATCCATGTATCAACGGAATGAAAACTTGACTGGTTAAAATATGCTATGCCTAAAGATAAGCACCAGTCCAATATTGTTCATCATGTTAAGGGAAACAAAGTTCATATCTTGCCTAGATGTCTCTTTCATAAGATTTGTTCCAAACACAGAATCTCCTAGGAATAGCTTTTCGAGTCAATCCAATCGGAGTACTATAAAAGGAAATTTGTTTCTAGAATTAAAAGATGAACATATTAACCAAGAAGAAGAAAAGTTTCCTCCCTTGTCTATGTTTGCCTTAACAAAAGATAAAACTCTTGAATTCTATTAAGTAGATGATATTACATTTTATAGAGGTGGAAGATGGCCTCCCTTAAAGGGTTATCATAAGTCTGAAGAAAGAAAAGTATATTACTTTCTTATACCGTCCAACCTACAAAACCTGAAGAAAAACAGCCATCCAAGGAATTTAAACATAGAAATTATGTTGCCATATTCAATTCTCATTTTCAAAAAAAATTGATGATCTATGTCGAGATGTCCAGCAAATCCAGACATTCATGGGAATTGTACACTCTGTAAGTCATTCTGTAGTTTTTATTAGAAATTCTGTCAAGGTAGTTTATGAACATGTTGATAGATATTTGAATACTATTCATGCATATGTTAATAAGATTGATAGTATTCAGAATTCTGTAAATATTGTGTCTAGAGTTGTACATAGTATAGATAATAAATTTGATCAACTTGTGCAAAGTATCTCATGGCTTGAGCTAGAACAGAAGATGCAAGATCAACCATTGGCTTTACCATCAACCTCTGATCAAGACCTCCAAACATTAAACTTTGGCCCTAGGCTCACTACAACCCTTGTTGAAAAACATCAAGATAAGCCTACTAAAGTTGTAGATAAATCAAAGTCAATAATGCAAAGAGGTTTTGTGCCTATTCAACCATGGTATTCAAATCTTGATGACAATCTAGATCCCTACCATGAGATTGCTAGTTGGTGTAATTGTTTTGAATGTGCCACTACTAGAGGAATAGATGAAGCTACTACTGCAGGTCTGCCGACTAAGTTCTTTTGGGGTATTGTTGGATCTTGGTGGAATCAGCGTGGTGGAACAGAACAAAACTTACAAGTTTTTTTTCCCAAATTCAACCTATGAAAGCTTTGTATACATTGCTTATCCAAGAATTTGTCCCTCCAAAACAGCCTAAGCATGATGAAGAAGTTAAATGGCTTATGCGTATGATATTGTGTGATCTTTCGTAGTTTGAAGATTTTGCTAAGCAATTTAGAAAACTAGCCTATTCTACTAAGTGTGCTCATTTTGATATTGTTAAAATGCATTTCTTGATTGAGTTACCTTATAATCTAGTAGATCGAATATTTGTTTATTTACAACTTAAAGGATTAGCTCTTGACCATTGTGCTCTCGGTGATGTTATTGAGTTTGTTCACTAACAAGTCCTTAATCTTATTTTTTATGCTAAAGCTATCACTAAACTTGAAAAACATCAAGCGAGTCATCTTGCACCTAAATTCCCTACAGTTACCCCTTATGGTTGTAATACATAAACCTAAGCATCAGTTTAAATGTAAGCGTTTGTCTTTCCGCAAACATTATTTTCTATGTTGTCGCACACCTGCTCGTAAACATACTTTTTTTCATCACCACAAGTTTCCTCATCCTAAATCCAAACAGATAATTTGTTATATATGTCATCAACCCAATCATAAAGCCCCTGATTGCAAGTGCGAAAACCCTACTGTTAAAGCTATATACTCTTCTAATGCAACAACGCGGTGGAATATTGTTGACAAAAATGAAGATTTATATGATCAGGATGAAATTTACGAACCTATCATAGAAGAAGTTGAAGATGCATAAGAACCAGAAGAATATAAGCCAAATGAGTTTGATGCTTTGGTTGATGATTTAGAAGAAAAAAGTCATGTTTTTATGCAGAGACCCTAGACAGCGTCTAGAGAGAAGTTCTAGAGGAAGGGGAAGAAGTCTAGTAAGACTTTTCTGAGAACAAAGACGAGGAAGAAGCAGATATCTAGGAAGAAGTCAACAACCTCCACATTATAATAGACCTTCTACTGTAAAACCTCCAAGTCCATTACCACTAGCCTTTTTGAAAAGCTTTAAAGCTAATGATAAATGGATGAAAGATAAATTTAGTTTCTTGCTCCGAGATGAAGCAGTGACAGTCAAATCTACACCAACATGGGACGAAGACCTATATACTGAAGATGTTCGTGAAGAAGAAATATATGATACAGAAATAGAAGCTTTTGAATGGTAATCTCCTCAATACAGAATGAGATGGAGAGAAAAATAAGATTGGAAAAAAGGAATTCATCCTTCGAGACAACCAGAATGCTCAGACCCTACCAAATGCAAACCGGTGTGTTAAGCTACTCCTATACCTACAAAGCCAAAGTCTGCATACATTGCTCAATTGATAAATGACAAGTATGTCCAATTTTGTTTTTATTCAAATTAACAAAAAGCAAATAGATGCTCAGGTTGACACTGGTGCCTCTCTTTCTTTTTGTTAAGTCAGTTGTATTAGATGATTGGAAGAATTAGATAAACAACATAGTTAAAAATCTTTAGATATCCGAGGAAATGGGTTTGCATGCAATACATAAAAACACCAAGAACCCATGATAATTCAAGATAGGACTTTCCAATGTGACTTCTTTGCCCGTGATCAACTACCAGTATACTGCCTACTAGTAGGAGCCTTTATTGATCAATATTTTCCATATGGAAGCACTTCTAAAAGTGTCATATTTACTATTAATGGGGAAAGAATTAGAGCTCCAAAGTTAGTCTATGCTACAAAACAATATCCTAGCAGTACAACACTCATCTAGGAACCTAACAACCCTGTCCTAAAAGAAATTGAAGAAATAAAACAGAAAATCAGAGAGAAGACATTTGTTCCAATGATCCCCAAAAATTCTCAAACAAATCTATGCCTACCATAGAAATCAACCTGGTAAGATGAAAGCAGATGAAGATTGAAAAAGAAATCCAATCTTTGCACTTGATTATCAAGATATGAAAAAAATCATAAAAGAATTGTTAGATGTTGGTTTTATAGAGCCCAATATATCTCCTTATTGTTGTATGCTTTTATGGTCAACAAGCATTAGGAGCAAAAGAGAGGAAAGAGGATGGTTATTAATTACAAGACATTGAATGCCATTACTCTTCCATATCCATATCCCATTCCTGATAAATCATATCTTTTACAGAAAATTGCAAGCTATAAATACTTTTCTCAATTTGATTGTAAATCAAGATTTTATCAAATCAGAATTAAAAAGGAAGACAAACCAAAAACATCGTTCAATTGCCCATTTGCACACTTCCAATGGAAAGTTATGTCATGCAGTGTTATGAATGCTCCTCTGTACTTCCAGAGTTTCATGGATAAAATATTCATAGACTATAAATTCCTTGGAATGAAAGTTAAAAAAACAAGTTGAAAGTCCGAGGACATATCAGAGAAAAAAATCTAGAGTTCCCAAATTAGTTAGATAAAAAACAACTTCAAGCTTTATTCGGAATTCTTAATTATGTAAATAGTTTATATGCAAAAAGTGGTATTGATAGAGTTTGTTTGCAAGAATTGCTGAAAAAGGATCCTATTTATGTATGCCCTGATGAACATATCATAACAGTGCAACATATTAAAGAAAGCGTTGCTAACCTCCCTGAACTCAATGTACCAAAGTCAAAAAAAATTGTATTATACACTGATGCTTCTGATATTGCTTAGGGGGAGTTCTTTGATGTATACAAAATAATAAAGAATTTGTGTGTGAATATACCAGTGGAGTATTCTCAGATAATGTCAAAAAATGGATTTCTTCTGATAAAGACATCTATGCTGTAAAAAAGTGTTTAAAAATATTTACCGTTAGATTGATGCATGTCAAGCATTTTGTAATTAAAACAGACTATACCAAATTCCTGACATTTAAAAAAAAAATGATCCTGGCAAAAAACATGGCAGAGGTAAATATGTCCGATGGCAGGGTTACTTTAACTGGTTTAATTATAATGCTCAACATATTTCAGGTCAAGAAAACGTTGTTGCCCACTGGATAAGCAAGAATCATGTTTTATCTTGCATGGATCATCCTCAAGGACCTCAGAGGCCACAATTCTCTGTTAGGAATCCTGTTAATGCTTTATCTCTCCCAATACAAACAAAAATATTTGGGTATGGAGTTATAGAGAGATATCATCTAATTTCCAGGCATGTTGCTCAAGAAATGATATCATCTGAAGCCTATAGTATTGAATCTTTTGACCTTTATAACCATTTGGTCATCAAAAGGCTTAATTATAAGTTATTGGTTCAAAATTTGGTTGATTTGGTATATAGACCAAATTATAGGTGGAGTATCGAGATTGAAGAACAGTTAACTGAATATCTGATAAGATTTGTAAAATTAGCCAGTCCTCCAATTCTCAAACTTTATGGTCCCCATCCACATTGAAGAATAATTTCCTGCACAGTAATTAAAAGAAGATTAGAATGGGATTCAGAAATACAAATGTGCATGAATTCCAATAATACTCTTTGTACACCATTTTGGGAATTGCAATTTTTATTTAAAATCACTTCTAAATTCAGACCAATAGCTACAGAAGATATTATTCAAGATGCTAAAAGATTCTTTTTTGAAGGACAAGGGTCTAATCAGTGGAACCCAAGAAGCTCATCCTCATACGATGATGATAAGAGACCGGTACGAAAGCATGACTTTATTGATTTGATAAATGATTCCACTTCATCGACATCTTCTTAGTGCACCTCTTTAATGAGTGTGTCTTACTTTATGTAACATCTTGTACAATATTCTCAGTTAGTGGAGTTTGTTTTTCTCAATAGGTATCTATTTACAGTTGTAAATCAAATAGATGTGATAGACAATGTCGGACAGTAAGATTCGATAATCCTCACTCCATTGCTATAAATAAAAAACGAAAGAAGCGTAGTGGGCATCTTGAATCCAAAGTCTAAGTCTCAAGTCTTAAGTTTTAGTCTTGAGTCTTGCAGCTTGTATAAAGTTTCTCTGTAAAACTATATTTTCAATAATTAAGAACTCGTAGCCATTCGACCATCAACGTTCGTTGTTGTTCTCTATAACACAAAGGTCTTGCATAAGTTTGTCGCTTTGGATCAGAGCCACACATCCATAGCATTGAGCCAAATATCTATCAAAATCTAGAATTTTTGTTCTATTTTATAAGTTTATAACTTGACCGTTGCCTTGAAGTTGTTTGAATCCTATTTATAGAGCATCAAAGCCGTTATTTGTGATCATTGAAAAGACGTTATTTTGATTGTAAGTCTTAGATACCCAGACACTCGCATTCCCAGTAAGTTAATACTAAAGAATGGAGGAATTCTCTTGTACTACTGAGAGCCGAGGATTTCAAATCATCAACGAAGATGAAGCAAAAGGATATTTCAATCTCGAGTCTCAGGGACCTGGCGAGAAGGTTTTCGAAACAGGGAAAAGTTCGACTTCAGTGCCTGCCATAAATGTCATGGAAGATAATCTTCCAGGTGCTCTAGTTAATTTCAAGCCTTCTAGTATTAAGTCTTCAAATGTATATAAAAGTTCTCAGTTAGAGTTTAAGAAAAAAATATATGTTAGGAAAAGTCTTGTATAGAAGTACTTATAAGTCTTTTGTGAAACCGCGTGTTAAATACTGTAAAATAGCTCTAGAATATAAGCCAAAAAAGAATTACCAAACTAATTTAACCCAGTTCTTCCTAGTTGTGAGATTGAATATGTTAGAAGTCATATTCATGTTCAGTTTGTTCCCTTTGGATTAATTCATGTTTATATTAAACCATTGTTTCCTGAAAATATTAAACATGTTCATTATCTAGCCCTCTGTGATTGTCATCAGTCGAATTTTTCTCATGCTTATCAGTTGTTCAGTCTTTCCCAATTGAATGATGGTCATGTAATGAGTTATGTCCAAACCCATCAGTCAGTGCTCGTGATAAAGGTTGTACAAAAGTTAAAGCTAGTAGTCTTGATTGTTGGGGATTGTTTTCCTCTGTATATGGTCTAGATATGTTTGATCCTTTCCAGTATGCTAATCTTAATATTCAAATTTTGTATTCAATGACTAATACTTGCCACCTTGCAATCATTTAAAGACTTCCTTATGCTCGCAGACTGAGTGGTACAGTTCAGTTACAAAAGAGTTATAAATTCAATCCCTTTACCAACAGAATGGAAACTTCACTGGTTAAAATATGTTATGCCTAAAGATGAGTACCAGTCCAATATTGTTCATCATGTTAAGGAAAACAAAGTTCATATCTTTCCTAGAAGTCTCTCTCATAATATTTCTTCCAAACATAGAGAATCTCTGTAATATCCTCAAATAAAAAATGAAACCATAAACATGAACTGCATTAATGTAAATAAATCACCAATGGAATCGCCTAAACAAGCAACAATTAAATTAACTACAGCAACAACTAAATTAAATAAATTGTTCATATGGGAAAGAGCGCCACATTTAGTGCAAGGAATATAAGTTATATTAATGCAAGTCGTCCCATTTGATGAAAAGACACATCACTTTGGAAAGGAGACACGTCATTTGATGCAAAGCTATGAAGGGTATTTATAAGAACTTGGTGAAGGATATATATTGAGATTTGACATTCATTCCCTTATCTGAAGTTTAGGCAGCAGCCTCTTCTTTTATAATTGAGGACGAAACCCCTCATTTATTAGATATAAGAACGAAACCCCTTGATATCAACCCCTCAAGGACGAAAACCTTTGAGAGTTTTCTATTAGAATATTTATAACCAAAATTCCGCATTGCACATTTGATCATTATACAACATTATTTGTTATATAAATTTATTATCTTGTTAATAAGAACATAATTCTATATTCATTGAATATTATTATTTCAAACTTTAAAAAGAAATTCCGAGAAATCCAAATTAACGTACAATATTCCGATTTGGGATATTACAATGGTATCAGAGCTTTTCATCATGCCAGCCTCAGGGTTTCAATAAGTTTTATGCATTCAAATCATAAGGTCAACATAAATAATGCATAGTTTGACCCATGGGCCCATGGGCAAATTCAAGTATATATGTTGATGTCACAATTAGTTCAACAAATGCATGCATTTAAAATAACTCGCTAACTTAGAATTTTAATGGTGAGGGAAGATCATCACAAGCATAACAGGGTTATACATTTAAAAACAGTCGTAAAGGACTCCCATCAAGGACTTATGTACGCCCAAACATGCCCACATTCCTTCAACGAGAGGAACCAATATAGGAAGAAGATGAGGCCAAGTTGATTTTCAATGATATTAATACATGTCACAATAAATATTTGAATCTTGATCCTGTGATAAGGGATGAATTGACATTCATAGATTTTTGTCGTTTATATGGGAAATGTGTACCAGAGGAAGATGAATGGCAGCCAAATTCAGTCAAAGTCATCACGGAGCAACTACCGAATGAGTATAAAATTTGGATGGTTGACAATGATTTAAGTAACAACCTTGAGTTGCAGGAGTCGCTGGTGGAAGTAAATTATTCAATGTTGAAAAACATCCCAACAACATCACTCAAAGAATTCTCTGAGCCCGAGTTGGAGGTGATGGTTCTTGAACTTAAACAGCGAAACAAACATTGGAATCATCTTATGACAACCATAAATTCAACCTATTATCCCATGAAAACAAGTACAAATTTTTTATCAAAGATGAACCATTGCTTGGTCTCCATAATAGCACAAAGAAAAGATTTGTCTTCATGGACAGTGGAGGTGAGTCATTAATGGAGATTGTAAGGGCAGATTTGGCGACAAATGAGCTTGAGCAGGTCATTAGCAGCCCAATAAATGATCAATTTGGAGTACGTAAAGGTCCCAAGATCCTTATGCTCAGCGAAGAGCTCATTAATAATTACAACAATGGTTATAATGGTAGAAGACTGTGGGATCCGGGAAAGAACAGTTGTAATAATCCCTTGCAAAAGAGAACTAATAATAATGCAATCAGTTGTACAAGGATGAGGAACGAAACATCTAAGCTTGGAGTAGATTATAGTTTGTTGTGGAGTGTACTATCGGGTTTAAAATTGCTTGAGGACAAGCAATCTGATGAAGAGAGGTCTATAATATCCCCAAATACAAATTAGACCATAAACATGAATTGCATTAATGTAAATAAATCACCAATGGAATCGCCTAAACCAAAAGCAATTAAATTAACTACAGCAGCAACTAAATTAAATAAATTGTCCATATGGGAAGCAGCGCCACATTTAACACAAGGAATAGAAGTTATATTAATGCAAGTCATCTCATTTCATGAAAAGACGCACCACTTTGGAAAGGAGACACATCATTTGATGCAAAGCTATGAAGGGTATTAATAAGAACTTGGTGAAGGAAAATGATATTTATTGAGATTTGACATTCATTCCCTTATCTGAGGTTTAGGCAGTAGCCTCTTCTTTTATAATTGAAGACGAAACCCCATTTATTTGAGACAAGGACGAAACCCCTTGATATCAACCCCTCAAGGACGAAACCCTTTGAGAGTTCTCTATTAGAATATTTATAACTAGAATTCCGCATTGCACATTTGATCATTATACAACATTATTTGTTATATAAATGTATTTTCTTGTTAATAAGAACATAATTTTATATTCATTGAATATTATTATTTCAAACTTTAAAAAGGAATTCCGAGAAATCCAAAGTAACGTATAATATTCCAATTGGGGATATTAAAATTTTGTATTCAATGACTAATACTTGCCACCTTGCAATCATTTAAAGACTTCCTTATGCTCGCAGACTGAGTGGTACAGTTCAGTTACAAAGAGTCTTATAAATTCAATCCTTGTACCAACAGTATGGAAACTTCATTGGTTAAAATATGCTATGCCTAAAGATAAGTACCAGTCCAATATTGTTCATCATGTTAAGGGAAACAAAGTTCATATTTTTCCTAGAAGTCTCTCTCATAAGATTTCTTCCAAACACAAAGAATCTCCTAGGAATTGTTTTTCTAGTCAATCCAGTCAGAGTACTAGGAAATGAAATTTATTTGTGGAATTAGAAGATGAACAGATTAAACAAGAAGAAAAGTTGCCTCCTTTGTCTATGTTTGCCTTATCAAGAGATAAAACTCTTGAATTCTATTGGGAAGATGATATTCCATTTTATAGAGGTGGAAGATGGCCTCCTTTAAAGGGTTATCATAAGTTTGAAGAAGGAAAAGTATATTACTTTTTATGCCTTCCAACCTACAAAACCAGAGGAAAAAGAAACACCCAATGAATTTAAGCATAGAAATTATGATGTCCAACAAATCCAAACATTCATGGGAACTGTACATTCTATAAGTGGTTCTGTAAGCTTTATTAGAAATTTTGTCAAGGCAATTTATGAACATGTTGATAAATGTTTGAATATTGTTCATGCATCTTGTGATAAGATTGATAGTATTCAAAATTCTAAAAATACTATGTCTAAAGCTGTACATAATACAGATGATAAATTTGATCAACTTGTGCAAAGTATCTCATGCTTGAGCAAGAAGAGAAGAAACAAGATCAACCGTTGGCTTTACCATCAACCTCTGATCAAGGCCTCCAGACATTAAACTTTGGCCCTAAGCTCATTGCAACCCTTGTTGAAAAACATCAGGATAAGCCTAGTAAAGTTGAAGATAAATCAAAGTAAATGATGCAAAGAGGTTTTGTGCCTATTCAGCCATGGCATTGAAATCTTGATGACAATCTAGGATTCTCTTTGTATAGCTTCCTAGAACTTTCTATTATTAATTGTTGTAACCTCGAGTACCATTAATTGTTGTTTCCTAACATTTAAAGAAAATGATCATGGCAAATGTAATGTCCCCATTTTCTAAGTAATGGAAGATATTGATATTTAGCTTATTTCATTCTCATAAGCTAAATAATGGAGTTATAAAAGAATAATATTAAAATAATTATTCATAAAGTTATCTAAATAAATTAAATCATAAAGGTAGCTTTATTTTGATTAATTTAATTATAGTGACTTAAAAGAATAAAATATTATAAAATCATTTAATATTTTAAAGTGACTTAAATGAAAAATAAAATACTATTATAAAGTCACTTAAGGAAATATTAGAATCTTCTTCTAGAAGCTTTTTGGAGGTTATTTTGGATCTTTCTAAAAGATCAAAGGTTTCTTTAAAAGGAGATGAGAGTTGGTCATTTGGGCATATTGTGGATTTGAAAACTTGATCTCTCTATCTTTAACAGAGTATTCAGTTGCAGCCAACTCTGAGGACGAAAACCCTTGGAGATTTGTAGGTTGGACGAACACTCAACTCTACTTGAGAGATGGATTCATTCAGGATTCATCATTGGGCATATTTGCAAATTTTACTACCTATTGGGAGCTTCAATGAGCTAAAATTTGAAGATTTATTTATAGGTTGAAGATTGAAGTTGCAGATTTGAGCTTATAAAATCATATTTGTCATGAGATTTGGGACGGCTAGGGTTTGTACATGCTGGAGCAGAATTTTATCATGCTGGCCGCTAGGGTTTGAGATCCATTTTTGGAGGTCTTTTGAATATTTTGGGGTTTTATAGAATTTTCATGCATTTTTCAAATTGGGCAACCTGATCTAGGGACTTTTTGGCATCATTTGAAGGTGGTTTCAGAATTTTTGGAGTTGTCCCTGATTTTATATGAATTTTCTTCTATTTTGGGTGACTAGAGTTTGGAGGAATTTGCAGATTTCAGTTTCAAATTTCAGTATTATTATTTCAGAATACAGGAGCTAGGGTTAGGAGGCTACATTTGGCATCTCCTAGACCTACTTCAACCTGGGGTTTCTAGGGTTTCATATTTGCCCTAGTCGATTTGCATTGGAGAGGGTTTGGACATTGTCAAGGCCATTCTTTGAGCTTCATTTTCCAGATCTGCATTGGAGTTGTTGATTTGAAAATACTCAAAAAATCAGTCCATATCCAGCGATTGTCTTCTTCACATCATTGCTCTTATCGTCCAATATTACTTCTTTGTAACGGGTATGTTTGCCTTGTCAGTAAACTCTCTTTTGGTGTGAAAATCAGACTTGAATATCTTGCTATTGTACTCAGATCAGAACTTTGTTAACTTTGATATACTTTGCTTTCAAGGAGAAATAAGAAGCTTTTTATGATCTCTCTTGTTGTGTTTCAATATATTTTTGTATGGTGTTATTTTATGTCATTGTTCATCAAAACGTAAAGCATAAATTACAAATAGCCATCCAAAAGCATCAGCATATTCAAAAAATCAGATTGCATGCAAAGTGTTTGACAAAATGTCAAACAACACAAACTGAAAATTTAGGGCAGAATAAGCAAGGGTTCTTACAGTGGTATCAGAGCTTGGATCTTGCCACCCTGTTGGGTAAAATCAGTTGATTGCATTTCAGTTTGGGTCGATTTTAAGTTGTGGACAGCGAGTTAGTTAATTATGGGAAAGATGCCTAGCATGGAAAAAATCATGAAGGACCTTGCTGAAACACGAAGGTTAGTTCATTATGAAGATTCTCTTTCGAGGCAATCTAGGCACTTTAGTGACTCATCCACATCTACAAGTAAAGGTTCAACACAGCAAAATAAAAGGGAAGAAATACTTAACATGTTTGAGGAATATGATACTCTCCCTCAATATGTTAAGAAACAAATACCTTTCATTGATTTCATGGACTTGCATCCAAGACAACACTACAAGACTGATTTGGCAAAGAAACAATACCATATGATAGCTCTTAATCTACTTGCACAAGAAGAGGATAGAAAAAATACAAGTGAGGTTTGCAAAAATCTACATGAATTTGTTAGGCATGCTGATTTGACTCAAGAGGACATGGGGACAGCCTTGGGTAATGATTTGTCTACATCATCCTTGCAAGAGGCTTCTACATTAGAGGCTAGCATAGAGCATGTTAGTGATATGGATAGCAATGGTATGGATTCTTTGAGTGATCTCAATGCATCTTCTAATGTGATAGTTGATTTCAATAATGTCACATCACCTACACATGATGAAAAATCAGACTATGGCAGCCAAGGATATTTGGAACATAAGTTGTTGGTTTGGGAAGACTTGCAAGATCATTTGGTGGTGAATGAAGATAAGATAAAATAATTCAAGCATTAACAAAGATGGATATTACTCATAAGCACATTGAAGACCTCATTTGGACAGCCCAAAGAGAGGAAAGACAAAAAGGAATGGGATATGGTATCTCTCATTCACATTTGCACTCTTTCAAGGAAGCATTGGAGCTGATGAAAAATGACTACTTGCAATTGCTTAGAGATAGAGACATGACTATCAAGTTGATGAAAGATAAAAATAGGGAGATTGTTGATTTTTGTCTTCTTTTGAGTATGTCTAAACATTCCTTACATAATTAATAAAATCAGTCCTTTATAACAGCTACTCCTATGGTACAAGATGACAAGGCAAATGGTGTAGGAGTTGAACAAGTTGAAGAAAGGATTGAAGAGCCTCACAAGGACATACCTTGCAGGTTTGTGACATCTATTGATGAAAACTTCTTTGAGCCACTTCCACCTCTAATCACTTGGGAAGAACATGAGATAAATCAAGAATTGGTGGTGTTTGATGACTCCAAAGAAAGCATAGAAGAGGATCCCAAACGTTTGATTTGGGACAGTGATAATTTACTTTCTCATTCTCATGAGATTGCAGCCCTTACACATGGAGAAACAAATGAAGAAGAGTCTACAAGTGTGGGCACTCAAAGTGCAAGTGATAGGCATGAAATTTTCAATGAAGATGCACTTGTAAAGGTGGAAGACATGACTCAAATATATCACAACTATTCTGATTTTTATGACAGCAGTCATACTTCTTTTCATCAACATAAGGTAACAACCTTGTTACATGAAGTTGATGGTATCATGGAATCTTCCTATGATAGCACTCAAGTTGTGGGTCATAAACATGAAGAATATAATATGGATTCAAGCCACAAAGGCCATGCATTTGTTCATCATTCCAAGGAAGATTTCAAAGGCAAGGACAAAAAGGTTGAAATCAGTCCCTATTTTCTGTGCATGGACAGCAGCGGTATATCTTCTCTTTCTCATGATATGGCAGCCTTTAATCATAGGGAAAGGAGTGACATAAGTGCTACTTTGGTTGGTACACAAGATGCAAGTAGAGGACATGGAAATTTTGATGTTGCATCTCATTTCAGAACAGGTTTTAGACACTTGGAGCAGCTGATATAGAGCAGTCCCAAAAGTTGAATGAAGGTTGGCTAGAAAGGGCAAAGCAAGCCAAGTTGATGGCTCAACAAGCCAAGCTCCATCTTCAACACATTCATGACATTCATCACTTCCTAGAAAATGATAAGCAAAGTTTGTCTAATTCTGAAAATTTTGTTGACGTAGATCATTTTTTTGAGGATGATGATGATTTTTGTGATGATACTCGGAGTGGACCAGCCACTCAAGAGTTGTCCTTGGTCGGTAATGAAGGCATCCACAATCCATCTTTGGATTTGCTACCCATTTCATATGATATGGCAGCTATCTACTTATTGGTTGGTGATTTAATCCTCTTAGATTCTTCGTTGGTTGATAGCTGTCCTACTTGGGTTTCCATTGCACATTCAGATTTGGCATGATTTACATCAGCTATTGAGATGTTTGGAAGTGTGTGGAGACATGTCTACTTGGCGGACATTGCGTGTGAAATGGATTTCCTTCTTTTGCACGAGTACGTTGACACATATGACATCATTTTTATTGCTGGTCAAAGTTACAACAGCAGTATGGGGTGGCCTGGTATGTTGATTTTTGGACATGTGAGAGTTGCTTTTCACATCCTTTTGTTGGTCTACCTTCTTAGATGGATGATTCATAAGGATTTGGTGAGAGATTTCCACTTCATCTCATACCACAGGTTTGATAGATTGATTTGGGATCCAGGTATTGGTTTGATTGATACACTTCTTTACAGGGATCATTGTGAGTTGTTTCACATCTCTTGGTTGGGTGATGATTATATCAAAGTGGAGCAATAGATTAGTGGTGGAGTATTCTTGAGATTGATATGGGATCCTGGAAGTTGGTGTTCGGTATGCAGGTATCGATTTCTTGGGACAAGCAATCTCCGGAAAGGAAGGACTGTAATGTCCCCATTTTCTGAGTAATGGAAGATATTGATATTTAGCTTATTTTATTCTCATAAACTAAATAATGGAGTTATAAGGTAATAATATTAAAATAATTATTTATAAAGTTATCTAAATAAATTAAATTATAAAGGTAACTTTATTTTGATTAATTTAATTAAAGTGACTTAAAAGAATAAAATATTATAAAGTCACTTTATTAAATATTTTAAAGTGACTTAAATGAAAAATAAAATAATATTATAAAGTCACTTTAGAAAATATTAGAATCTTCTTCTAGAAGCTTTTTGGAGGTTATTTTAGATCTTTATAGAAGATCAAGGGTTTCTTTAAAAGGAGATGAGAGTTGGTCATTTGGACATATTGTGGATTTGAAAACTTGATTTCTCTCTATCTTCAGTTGAGTATTCAGTTGCAGCCAACTCTGAGGACGAAAACCCTTGGAGATTTGTAGGTTGGACGAAAACCTAACTCTACTTGAGAGGTGGATTCATTCAGGATTCATCATTGGGCATATTTGTAGGTTTTGCTACCTATTTGGAGCTTCAACCAGCTAGAGTTTGAAGATTTATTTGCAGGTTGAAGATTGAAGTTGCAGACTTGAGCTTATTGAATCATATTTTTCATGAAATTTGGGACGGCTAGGGTTTGTACATGCTGGAGCAGAATTTTATCAAGCTGGCTGCTAGGGTTTGAGACCCATTTTTGGAGGTCTTTTGTAGATTTTGAGGTTTTAAAAAAATTTCATGCATTTTTCAACTTGGGCGACCTGATCTAGGGACTTTTTGGCATCATTTGAAAGTGGTTTCAGAATTTTTGGAGCTGACCCTAATTTTATATGAATTTTCTTCTATTTTGGACGACTAGGGTTTGGAGGAAATTGCAGATTTCAATTTCAGATTTCAATATTATTATTTCAAAATACAGGAGCTAGGGTTTGGAGGCTACATTTGGCACCTCTTGGACCTACTTCAACCTAGGGTTTCTAGGGTTTCATATTTGCCCTAGTCGATTTGCATTGGAGAGGGTTTGCGCATTGTCAAAGGCATTCTTTGAGCTTTATTTTCCATATTTGCATTGGAGGAGTTGCTGGTCTGAAAATACTCAAAAAATCAGTCCATATCCAGCCATTGTCTTCTTCACATTATTGCTCTTATTGTCCAATATTACTTCTTTGTAACCGGGTATGTTTGCCTTGTCAATAAACTCTCTTTTGGTGTGAAAATCAGACTTGAATATCTTGCCGTTGTACTCAGATCAGAGCTTTGTTAACTCTGATATAATTTGCTTTCAAGGAGAAATAAGAAGCTTTTTATGATCTCTCTTGTTGTGTTTCAATATATGTTTGTATAGTGTTATTTTATGTCATTGCTCATCAAAATGTAAAGCATAAATTACAAATAGACATTCAAAAGCTTCAGCATATTCAGAAAATCAGATTGCATGTAAAATGTTTGACAAAATGTCAAACAACACAAATTGAAAATTTAGCGCAGAATAAGCAAGGGTTCTGACAGCAGAAAATATGACAGAGGTAAATATGTTTGATGGCAAGATTACTTTAATCGGTTCAATTATATTGCTCAACATATTTCAAATCAAGAAAATGTTGTTGCCAATTGGCTAAGCAGGAATCATGCTTTATCTTGAATGGATCATCCTCAAGGACCTCAGAGACCACAATTCTATGTCTAAGGTAAAAGGTGTCAGGTTTGATGATCTATCTCTCCCAATACAAACAAAAAATATTCAAGTATGGAATTATAGAGAGATATCATCGAATTTTCAGGCATGTTGCTCAAGAACTGATATCATTTGAAGCTTATAGTATTGAATCTTAAGGCCTTCATAACCATTTGGTCATCAAAAGGCTTAATTCTGAGTTATTGATTCAAAACTTTGTTGATTTGATTTACAGACCAAATTACAGGTGGAGTATCAAGAATGATAAATAATTACATGAATACTTGATAAGGTTTGTAAAATTATATGGTCCTCCAATTCTCAAACTTTATGGTCCCCATCAATATTTGCTTGCACAATAATTAGAAGATTAGAATGGGATTCGAAAAGGCAAATGTACATGAATTCCCATAATACTCTTCATACACCATATTTGGAATTGTAATTTTTCTTTAAAATCACTTGTAAATTCAGACCAATAGCTACAAAAGATATTATTCAAGATGTTGAAACATTCTTTTTTGAAGGACAAAGGTCTAATCAGTGGGACCCAAGAAAATCGTCCTCATCTGATGAAGATAAGAGACCGGCACGAAGGCGTGACTTTATTGATTTGATAAATGATTCCACTTCATCAGCGTATTCTTAGTGTGCACCTCTTTTATGAGTGTCTTACTTTATATAATATCTTGTACAATATTCTCATTTAATGGAGTTTGTTTTTTTTAGTGTGTATCTCTTTACATTTGTAAAGCAAATGAATGCGATAGACAATGTCGACCAATAAGATCCGATAATCCTCACTCCATTGCTATAAATAAAGGATGAAGGAAGCGTGGTGGGCATCCTAAATCCGAAGTCAGTCTATGTCTGGAGTCTTAAGTTTTAGTCGAGTCTTGCAGCTTGTAAAAAAAAAATTGTAAAACTGTATTTTTGGTAATTAAGAAAGCATAGCCATTCGGCCATCAACCTTCGCCTCTATTTTATATAACACAAACAAAGGTCCTGAAGAAGTCTATCGCTTTGATATCAGAGCCACTCAGCGATTGAATTAAGCCAAAGATCTATCAAGATCTAGAATTCTTGTTCTATTTTGTACGTTTATAACTTGACTGCTGCCTTGAAGTTGTTTGATTCCTATTTATAGAGCATTGAAGCCGTTATTTGTGATTGTTGAAAAGTCATTATTTTGATCGTAAGTCTTGGATGCCCAAACACTCTTGCATTTCTAGCAAGTTAATATTGAAGAATAGCAAAATTCTCTCGTGCTACTGAGAGCCAAGAATTTCAGAACGTCAATGACGCTGAAGCAGGATACTTCAATCTCAAATCTCAGAATCCCAACAAGGAGGTTTTCAAAATAGGGGAAATTTTGACTTCAGTACCTGCCATAAATGTCACTGAAAATGATCTACTAGAGACTCTAGTTAATTTCAAGCCTTCTAGTATTAAGCCTTCAAATATATATAAAAGTTCTTAGTTAGAGTCTAAGGGAAAAAATCTATTAGGAAAAGTCTTGTATAAAAGTACCTATAAGTCTTTTGTGAAACTGCATGTTAAATAATTTGAAATAACTCTAGAATATAAGCCAAAAAAGAATTATCAGAGTAATTTAATCCCAGTTCTTCCTAGTTCTAAGATTGAATATATTAGAAGTCATACTGATATTCAGTTTGTTCACTTAAACCATTGTTTCTTGAAAATATTAAACATGTTCACTATCTAGCCCTCTGTGATCATCATCAGTCGAATTTTTCTCATGCATGTCAGTGGTCCAGTCTTTCCCAGTTGAATGATGGTCATGTATGTTATGCGTTTTATTCAAACCTATCAGTCAGTGCTCGTGATAAACGTTGTATAGAAGTTAAAGCTGGTAGTCTTGACTTTTGGGGATTGTTTTACTCTGTATATTGTCTAGACATGTTTGGTCCTTTCCAATATGTTAGTCTTAATATTCAAATTTTGTATTCAATGACTGATACTAGCCACCCTACAATCATTGAAAGCCTTCCTCATGCTCGCAGACTGAGTGGTACAGTTCAGTTACAAAAGGCCCTGATAATTTCAATCCCTGTACCAATGGAATGGAAACTTGACTAGTTAAAATATGTTATGCCTAAAAATAAGCACAAGTCCAATACTATTCATCATGTTGAGGGAAACAAAGTTCATATCTTGCTTAGAAGTCTCTCTCATAAGATTTCTTCCAAACACAGAGAAACTCCGAAGAATAGTTTTTCTAGTCAATCCGGTCAGAGTTCTAGGAAAGGAAATTTGTTTGTGAAATTAGAAGATGAATAGATTAACCAAGGAGAAGAAAAGTTTCCTCCTTGTCTATGTTTGCCTTACCAAGAGATAAAACTCTTGAATTCTATCAGGAAGATGATATTACATTTTATAGAGGTGGAAGATGGCCTCCCATAAAGGGTTATCATAAGTCTAAAGAAAGAAAAGTATATTACTTTTCTTATGCCTTCAGCCTACAAAACCTAAAGAAAAAGAGCCATCCAATGAATTTAAGCATATAAATTATGTTGCCATATTCAATTCTCATTTTCAAGAAAATTTTGATGAACTGTGTCAAGATGTGCAACAAATCCAGACATCCTTGGAAACTGTACATTTTGTAAGTGATTTTGTAACTTTTATTAGAAATTCTATCAAGGCAGTTTATGAACATGTTGATAAATGGTTGAATACTATTGATGCATTTGCTGATAAGATTGATAGTATTCAGAAGTCTATAAATACTATGTCTAGAGCTGTACATAGTATAGATGATAAAATTGATCAACTTGTGCAAAGTATCTCATGGCTTGATCAAGAAGAGAAGAAGAAGCAAGATCAACCATTGGTTTTACCATCAACCTCTGATCAAGACCTCCAGACATTAAACTTTGGCCCTAGGCTCACTGCAACCCTTGTTGAAAAACATCAGGATAAGCCTAGTAAAGTTGTAGATAAATCAAAATCAATGATGCAAAGAGCTTTTGTGCCTATTCAGCCATGGTACTTAAATCTTAATGACAATCTAGGATTCTCTTTGTATAGCTTCCTAGAACTTTCTATTATTAATTGTTGTATCCTCGAGTCCCATTGACCCACTTTGGTCATCTGTGGACATTAATGTAATTTCTGTCTTTCTTTCTTGCATACAAACTCCTGCTCGAACCTTCTTTACAAATGTGTAATCTCTTAAGTATCTCACTTTTCTCCTTATGCAAATAGAAAGTTATTTGTGCACAAATCCAATATAACTATCTATGTGCATCATTGCACATCCCCATCTCCTTGCCAATCTGACATATTTGTGCTCTATGTGCAATCTTCTTGACTCAAACAATATATGTACCAATATACATCTTCTATGAGAGTAAAAATAAGCATAGCCGCACTTCTCATCCAATCGATCTCTTATTTGTGCAAAATCTTCCATAGTAGAAGTCATTGAGCATAAAAAATTGAATTTCCTTTGTGTGGCAGGAATATTTCTTTATGCAACCATTTTCTTTGCGCAGCGTGTTTTCTATATAAACCGTCTATTTGCAACACATCCCACGCAACCACGCAATACAACGTAGCCTCACTACATCAGATTCAACCAAAATGATATCCTCAACAACAGTGAATCCATTATTAACATTGCAACTCATTGGAGATTCCCTTTCTATGATCATCACACAGCACCTCGGTATACACTTCAGATCTTCTCAACTTCCTCTATCTTCACATGCAGCACTGCAAAGCATCAGTTCCATCTGAGGGACACCACTCCATGTTCTAACATATGCAACTCCTCTCAATGCAAACAACATTGTTGCAAATATCTACTTGCAGACCTTCCTGAATGTGGACTGACTACTAATAAACAACCTGCCTTTTATACCTCTTCAGGAACATCAAATTAACTCTGCATACACCTTTGCTCTGTCCACAATCTACAACATGCGTACCTCTTATGCACCTTACATGATTGTATGCAATTCAATGTGCAATTATGCTTAAATCCGCACACGTGACGGCAACAATCTTGTCATACATTCTCTTTTCAAGAACAAGATAAAATTTTACCAAGGTATACGGACAATGCATAGTACATGCCCTTATCTTACTGTGCACAAGCCAATAATTAGATTTTTATTTGTACATTACCAAACATGCCAGTTTCTCATGACATTTGCGAAAGGCTTCCTCCCTTACACACACTATCCTGGTCCTTCTTACATGTTCTATCACAAAATCCTTTAACTAATGGGCTCAAAGTTTCTGCCTCTTCTATCGCAATTGTCAACCTCTGCACACTATCATCTTCTTTTCATGAACTTTTGTATTCCTTTGTGGCAGCTCCATCATTCTATTCACACATTCTTGCTACATAAAACTTGATTTACTCCAAACTCAGATGACAAGCATAAATATCATCACAGTAACAGAATTTCCAAACCTGTCATACACAATCTTCCCCGTTGACTTAGATAACAGACTTCACCTACGCAACCTTTCCATGAATTGCGCTATTTTCTATTGCTGTGTATTTCCTATTCATCTGCGCAGTTCAGCCACTATTGGTTATGGATCTCATTGCACTTGAACCATATTATTTTGTTGAGCACCACAAGCACAAAATCAACTATCAACTAGGCATGATCCTCGTGCATTCTCATCCAGTGGCAAGTTGTCCACATCACCTCCAAGACTCCCAAATTCCTTTGTTATTACCAAAGACACCTCTCCATTCATATTTATGCAAGGAACATTCATTATGCCTACACGTATCATTTACACACATATTGTGGCAGTGCCTTATTCATACACCATCAATAATTACACACCAACATCCTTGCATGCAGCCAAACTTCGAGAAATCATGCATATAGGATCACTCTCATGCCTTGCCGATGGTATATTTCTACCTTGCACAGTTATTATCTTGCAGTGATGTCACAAGCAAAAGCATACAAGGAAGCTCTACATGAACATGAAACGTTTCCTTTGCACTGGAAATATATGCAACCAACAAACCACGTCAGCCCATGATAAAATGTGCTCACAAGCTAATATATGCAAAAGTTATAGGAGAGCAAGGCATCTCGTTATATTTAAATGGCATGCACATATATATACACTGAAACAGAACACGAGAATATATCTAGGCTAAATTCTAACACAACGTTATTTCTTTCCTCCCATCAAATCTCAATATAATCTTTCTCGATCAATCTTAAAACCCCTTTTGCAGCTTTGAACTCAACAAAGCACTGTCTCCCCCCATGTAAATACTCAAAAATAATATACAGAGAAAAATAATACTTTTGCACCAAAAACCTACATTTCTCCAAGAAAGAACTAATTTACAATGGGTATTTATTTACTATAAAAATTGCATCCTTCTTGGGCCTTCATACTGGACATCCTCCTCCCCTCGTTGTTGCCACCCAATCTGAAAGAAAAAATGCTCAGGCTAGGTGCAAAGACATCCCCTATTGGTGTGTTTGTTAGCAATATTTCTACTATCAATTCCTGCCATGGCTTTACTCTCTACTAACAAGAAATAAAATGCAATCGAATAAGCAGAAAGAATTCTAAACATCCATAGCACAGACATAAACAAGAACATGTTATTCTATTGTGCATAATGATAAGGCTAGCCTCCATTGCCAGGATGAAAATGGAGCAGCCATGTGCATCCAACTAATAATACTCTCTTTCTCAACCCTAAAATAGAATAAGAGAGAGAACAAATGTCACAACTAATTGCCTGTCAAGATTCCCAAATACAAGAATTACAACCAATAATTGAAACCCTAAATACAAATAGTACCTTTTTCCAATGACCCCTATAAACTATATAAAATAACTTACTATAATTATCAATGTTTTCCAACAAAGCCACTTTAGGGGGCTAACATAAAGGTTGTCTTCAAAAAAACAAATGGGGGTTACTAAGATGCTAGGCTACAACCTTGAAATCATCTATAGAAAAGGTAAAGAGAATGCCACTGCCAATGCCCTCCCAAGGCAAATGTAAAACACCAACCTTTCGTGCTCCATAGTGGATTGAAGAAGCCTGTGATGAACATCAAAACGATCATGTTAATTGGCAGAAAATTCAGCAGCTACAGACCGTGCCCAATATTTCAAAATGGTTCTCTTTGCACGACCTCCAGTACAAAGATAAGGTTATACTTGAGTTCTAATTTTCATTTGGGACCATAAGATTCTCCTTGAGATCCATGCAAGTCATTTGGAGCTTCTTAAAACCTACCAAAGAGAAAAGAAGGCTAGTTTAGGGAAGGCTTATAAGGAATGTACAGAAGTTTTTGGCTCGGTGTTTGGTCTATCAGAGGAAGAAGGCAACACTGATAAAAATCCAAGACTTTTGTAGCCTCTAGCAATTTCAAGTTAGTGGAGGGAAGAAATCTTTGTGGACTTTATTACATAGCTTCTGAAATCAGAGGACAAGACTTATACTAGTGGTGGTCATTAGCCTTACTAAGTATACACATTTTGCTGAGTAACTATCTTTATGGAAGAGATTCATAGACTTCACGATATGCCCAAATTCATTGCACTAATTGTGATCATATCTTTACCAACAACTTCTAGAAGGAATTATTCAAGACCAATAGCACTACCCTAAACATCAGCTTTGTCTATCACTGTTGCGCTAGTTTAGGATACATCAACCTACTAACTTATCCAAGCTAAACTCATCACTTATAAAACCTAGTGTATTGGCATATCACTTGAACCAAAGCTCAAGAGCTCACCCAAAGTACACAAGAGACTACCAGGAACCCAGCCATTAGAAGATAATGGGAATCAGCAATAAGTATAACTGAACACATCTCAACATATCATTGAAAGTATACAGTTCATCATCCAAACCCTAACTCAAATCATAAACATCAAATACACAAGATACACAAGACAATTCAATATACTTCTTCACAATCATATATGATCCATTATATACATGTAATATATCCATACATCATAATGTCAATCATATACAACAGCTTATGCCCATATACAAATGACCTTCAGACTTTGCAAATATACAGTTGCTCATGAATTACATCAAAACGTGTAAAATAACTCTCTGAATGAGTTTCCTCACCTTTTGAAGACTCTACCTGCCACCTTGTTTCTAAGTGAGTTGATCATGTTCTTCAATTCCTCCTCTTGGTCTTCCCATGTGATCTTTGTATCTGTGACCTTTTGTTCACAGATTTCTTCCTCACTCGGCACGCTTGGTTGCCTAGATGCTGGTAGCAAAGCCAACATCTTATTGATTATTATACCCAACATGTATGACGACTCCATTCCACTAACATTTGTATCCCCCATATGTCGAGTGTCCCTTTTTCAATGAGCTCAACATAACTATTTTTGTGGGTTCCATCTCCAATACCTTGTTTATGGAGTTATTTAGTTTTTCCAAAGTTTCCACTCTCTTTCCTACTTCCTTATCTGCTTGTGCTTCAAAAGGACAATTTGGTGGCCACTTCATCAATGCTAATGCCCCTTAATTTGTAGTACATTTGGGTGCAATGCATACTGTGTTTCCCTCTAGCGACTCTATGCTTTTATTTACTTCGTGTAACTTTGGGTCTCTTATTGCTTCCATGGGACTTCAAATTTTGTGTCCTAGTTATGATCATCCTATAATCTTTTCAACCTTTTATGTCCACCATTTGAAATTTAATTTGTATGTCTCCCTCCATGAAGTGTTGGTATCATCCGACATTGAACTCAAGATTAAAAGGACTACTTTCCCTATCTCCACCGCTTTTCTCCTTCCTCGTTCTTCTTTCCTTCTTCATAGCCCTCTTGCGCAAGATTGTTCTTTGGTAGAACATCATTGTTATGTGAGGACTTCCTTCTTGCCTCTCACTCACCCGACTTGTTCTTCCTTCTATGTGTGAATCTTCATTATCCTCGTTGTGCATCTCTTCTTCTTCTTCTTATATTCCCTCCAAAACCATTTTCTTGGGTACAAAGTTCTTTGGTCTTGGGCTTTTAAATAGTCTCTTGCACTTTTTGCTCACCTTCAACCCCTATTTTTCTTTCAATTCATCCTTCTCTAATGTCTTTTCTTCTTTTGGTCCTTCTTGACCAATTGGTACTACCACACCTTGTCTTGTAGTTTTCCCCACACCTTCTCCTTCTATGTGGGCTTCACTCCCACCTTGTCCTTCAGTTGTCTTTGGGCTTGGTGGTTTGTAGGAAGTCAACCCTCTTTGACTAATAGGTGAAAGCAACTTTGCATCATCTTACTTGCCTTGCCCTACACCTTCACGTGTCCCTATGTGCAACTCACCTCCACCTTGTCCTTCACTTTGCTTAGGACTTTTTCCTTTATGCATAGTTTGCTCTAGAGACTTGTACCCTCTTGCGTTCCTTTCACCATCTGAAAATGACAAATCTAAACACGGCTTTATCGGAGTTGTGACCTTGATTTCTTGTCATCTTCTCTTATTGACTTGCGCTCTTCTTCCAATCTTCTCTTAGTAGCACCTTCATCAATTTTTAATCCACTGTGCACTCATGCGGGAACGCCTTCTGCACTTGTGTGGGAACCCACTGTGCACTGGCATGGGTTGCCTTGGAATCTTCCTACTCGTTGCACTCTTTTCTAGCATTTTTACTTTACCCTTTTTCAGCTTAAGTTTCTTGTCTTTTACAATTTGTTGTAAACACTTCAAAAAAATATTGTCAAATCAATCTTTGTTGAATCATCCTCCGACTCTCCATCCTCTGGATAGTTATCTCCTCCTGATGAATCAAACCTTCTCATTTGCATAAGGATATCCTTGTGAACTTCATTTACAACCAATATTACTCGCCAAATGTCTTTGAAGCAGTCTAGCATAGCCTCCTTGTAGCGTGTTGTTGCCATGTATGATAACTTCCTCCATTCCGTCCACTTCCTATACTGGTCTACGATCTTCAACAATGTGTACCGAGCCATTACACAGAGCTTTGTGTGTCCATCATATGCCTCTACCATTGGGCACGACAACCTCCACTCATTAACAAACGTTGCCTTGATGATTTTATACCATCCCTTGATCTAATATTTGTATGCTACCATCATTTTTATCTTGCAAGTGTACCCTTTATACATCTCATTCCAAGATTTGAACTTCGGCAAAATAGAAAATGACCATTCTATCCGCACTCCAACTTCCTCAATCAAAAGCAAAATAAGGATCATCCCCAATGGAATATCACTCCACGCAAATGCGCTTCCTCCACTACAAAATTCACTTCCTCCGCTATATATCATGCTTAGTTGTATTTCTTGCCATTCATGCCCACCTAGTAGGCTACGTAGATGACATCTTTAGATGCCAAGGACAATCATGCCACAGGGATCCACTTTGCATTTATAAGATGCACAGTTCCCCTTACTGCAGAATTTCACATTCTATCCAACACCAAGGTGTAACTCCCTCTCTAGACCAAGTTCCTCCTTTACTTTGGTGGCTTCATCCTCACAGCCTTCACTCTCACGGCTTGCATGTCCTTCTCAACCTGCTCCACAACTAAATTCACCCTAACCCACCTTTCGAAAGCCCTCAACCACTTTCAAACCTAAAAAAACCACTTGGCTCTTCTCAACTCTTTGATCTTCACAACCAAATAATCTTTCTTTTCGAAATCTCAACTTACAATGGGACTAGATATAGGGTTGTTAGTAGCAGGCCTATCTACCACTATGGGTGCCTCGCATATCTATCTATATGGGGGCCAATTCTCCATATATAGGGCCGGGAATGATAGGATCTAATCCAGTGCCTAGCCTATCTATATATATATGGGGGCCAGTTCTCTATATATAGGGTTGTATATCTATAGATGGGGTGATTGGGTGCCACAATCTCTATATAATGAGGATTTCCTCATTGGTTATAGGATTGAGTGCCTGGCCTATCTATCTAGATGGGACCTATATATAGATATATAGGGGATTCAGGGGGGAGTCGCAGGCCTATCTATATAGATGGGTTGGGTGCCTAGTCTGAGGCTTGGGTGCCTAGTCTCAAGCCATCTATAGATATAGGTGGGAGTCGTGGGTCTATCTATTTATATGGGTTGGGTGCCTAGTTGAAGCCCTATATAGATATGGGTCATTGGCCTATCTATTCTATGGGGACCGAGTGCCCCAATATCTATATAATGAGGCTTTCATCGTTCATGTAAGGCTTGGGTGGCTAGCCTATCTAACTCTATGGGGGCCAGTTTTATATATAAGGTTGGGAGTAGCAAGCATATCTATATATATGGGTGCCTAGTATGAGGCCTATCTATATCTATATGGTATGGGCAGGTGTAGCAGGCTTATGTCGTTGGTTGAAGGCCTATCTATTTATATGGTACACCTCTAAAGTCTTAATATGCCTCTAAATCCATATCTATATATAGGGAAACGTGTATAAAGGCTTGTAATATAGATGGGTGGGGAGTGGCTCTCTCTCTAGGGGGATTGGATGCATAGTAGAAGTCTGTCATCAGTGGGATATAGTGTTGTTGGTTGAGGCCCCCATATAAAGATCAGGCGGGCATAGCGGGATCTAGAATCGAGCCTCTCTACCACTATGGGACCCTGATTCTTACTTATGCCCTCAACCTATTTTTATAGACTCAAGTGCATTTACTTTTCTCCTACCCACAATCACCTACTTAGTTGCCCTCCACTCATCTTCCAATGATCACAATTTTCACATTTCCACAACATTGCTTTTTTTTAAATTGAATTTCTCATTTGGTTGCGCGCATCCTCCTTACATGCACTATCCCTATTCTTATCCTTCAACTTGTTCCTACACAAAATATTTTCCTATTTTTGCACGCAATCTCCCTCTTATGTGCAAACTTCCACATGCACAAACTTCCTCATTGTGCCTTTGCACATACATTTTCAATTTTACCTTGTCAAACAACCCAATTTAATTCTTCCCCCACAACAAATATGTTACAAGTCCTCTTGTGCATTCTGCACCTTCTCAATTGTCTTGACTCATAATTTTTAACTTTTTCTAATTGGAGCAAAGCTCTCTTATGCATAAAACTATCCATCCTAGGAACCTATACATCTAGTATAAGTTTTTCAGAATGTCACTTTGAGATTTTGTTCGATGGGCGTGCTAAGAGATTTACAATCTTCCATTCCGAACTTGCTCAGAATGTCACCAATGTACTTCTGCTGAGTGATGAAGAAATACTTTGGTTTTTGAATTACTTCAATACCCAAATAGTAATGAAGATAACCCAAATCAATCATTTCAAAGCTTTTCATCAACTCTGATTTGAATTTTGCAGTGTATCGTTCATTGATCCCTATGATGAGCAAATTGTCAACATACCCCACCACAAATACCACTGTTTTGTCAACTGTTTTGATGAAAAGAGTTGCATCTTCAAACTCAAAATGTTTGAAGTTCATGTTCATGAGGTGCTCAGCTAGTTTTTTGTACGATGCTCGAAGGGCTTGTTTCAAACCATACAACGATTTTTTCATTTTGCACACCTTGTGCTCTTGTCCCTTTACTGCAAAACCGTCAAGTTGTGTCATGTACACAGTTTCCTTGAGGTCTCCATTCAGAAATGCAGTTTTGACATCCATTTGATAAACTTTCCATCCGTTGTGAGCTGCCAGAGCCAAGATGGTCCGAATGGTAGTCCATTTTGTTGTAGGTGCAAAGGTTTCATTGTAGTCAATTCCTTCCTTTTGAGCATACCCATTTACGACAAGCCTTGCTTTGTGCTTGTCAAGTGAGCCATCTGCCTTGTATTTGTTGCGATAGACCCACTTGCAACCAATCAGTTTTCAACCATATGGTGGATCAACTAGATTCCAAGTCCCATTTTTCGCCAGTGAATTATACTCATCTTTCATTGCTTTTCTCCACGAGTCAAGCTTCTCAACTTGTTTGAAAGTTGTTGGTTCTGAATCAAATGCGACATTGAGTTCCTCTTGAGAATCATCCAATGTGAGTTTTCCAATCATGTCCTGAATTTCATCAATAGACTTGTCTGGTTGAGATGAGGTTGCATGTGCACTTCGAGTGCCTATTTTCCCAACTTCATCAAGCCTCACATATTTCAATGTTTGAGTGGCCCACTTAGGCATTTTTTTTTGTGTTGCAGGTGCTTCGGGTTCATCCTCTGAAGTTTCTTCACTGTCTGCCCTCTATTTTGTTGGCCCCTGTTCAATATCTGATGAAGTTTTACTTTCTCCTTCAGGAGGAGTTTCAAGCTCATGTATGGGAGACAATAGAAAATTAATAGATTCCCAACTCTGTGTCCCCCACTCATTGTCTGGAACTTCAAGTCACTCTCTTTGTAGACATCAAACTTTGCATATTTGTCTAGTCGACTCAACTATTGATTAATATGGACTTTGTCCTTTGCAGTTTCACAAAAGACAACTTCTCTTGTGATAAGAAACTTCTTCTTTCTCGTCGTATACCCTGGATGCCTTGGAGGAATCAGAATATCCCAAATGAATGCATTTTCGACACCTGTGGTCCAATTTGTTTCTCTTCTCCTTTGGAATCAATGCGTAACAAGTGGATCTGAAAATCCGAAGATGTCGCACTGAAGGGAGTTGACCACCCACATCTCATACGGAGTCTTTGATTCAAGTGTTGTTGATGGTGATCTGTTGCGAAGGTGTATTGTTGTTTTAGTTGCTTCGGCCCAAAAGTGCAGATTTACCCCTTTGAAATACAACATTGCATAAATCATATTCATCACACTTCTGTTCATTCTTTCAACTACTCCATTTTGTTGTAGAGTGTAAGGAACTGTGAGATGATGTTTGATCCCGTTTTGCTCAAGATAAGATTCAATCTTCTTTGATGTGAATTCACCACCATTATCTGTCTTGAATGTCTCGATGCAGGTTTGTGCTTCATTTTCAATCATTGTTCGAAACTTTTTGAAAGTATCGAAGGCTTCTGATTTCTTTTTCAGATGTATATCCATGTCATCCTGCTGTAGTGATCAATGAACAGCATGAAGTACTTATGACCATCAGCGGAGAGGATTGGAAGAGAACACAAGTTTGAATGAAAAAGCTACAATTTTTTGTCTGCTTTCCACTGTGACTTCGAAAACGGTTCTCTTGTGTGTTTAGCCAAGATGCAGGCTTCACACTTCTCATCTAATTTTGTGGGCAACGTAGGCATGCCAACAACACCATTATTTTGCAATACACGAATGTTGTTATAGTGAGTGTACCCAAATCGAGCATGCCACAACATGTTTGGAGACATTTTGTCTTCCACAAGATGAGCATAATTTCTTGAATTTGATGGCTCACCCTTCAGTTTGAGTAATTTCCCTTCCTCATATCCAGTCAAGACGTCTACATTGTCACTTTTTCTCCTGATTATGACATCACCATTATCCAGCAAAATGGAATGGCCTTGTTGCCTTATGAGCACTAGGGACACCAAATTTCGTTTCAATTGAGGAAGGTAGAGAACATTCTCAAGTTTGTAGTCCGGAAGTCCTGGACACTCGAGTCGAATTGTACCTCTTCTCTGTGGTTGCAGACTTGATCTATCTGCAAGGTATACTGAGCCACAACTTTCTTCAATGCACTCAAAAAAGTATTTTCGAAAATTCATATGGTGAGTTGCGCCAATATCAAGAACCCAAGCATCAAACCATAGGAACCGATTGAGACACTGTTTGCTTCATCATTTATACTAGAAAACACACATTCATTGTTGAATTGGGCTGAGTTTGACTCTTTTGATTGTTTCTTTGTATTTCCCTCTTTCTTTTTACGGTATGCTTCAATTTTCTCCCATGGAGTCCTGCATTCGTGAGTCTCATGGCTACCTTGTATGTCACACTATTCACAATAGAGGTTTTGTTTATCATTCTGTTTTTTATTTTGACCACCATGATTTTCATTTTTGCCACCTTTTCCCTTGTGCTTGTTCTTGTAATTGTTATTGCCTTCATTTTTGGAAAACGTGGCCTTGTTTGATAGTTTGGAAGAATTTGTTTTGACATAGCACACACATTCACCTGTTGTGGTTTTTGATTTTCTTCCAAATGTTTTTTCTCTTTCTGCCATCTTTCAACCAACTGGTCAAATGTGAGTATTCAACTGATTGCTTGCTTGTAGAGACTCCAAATAGGTTGAATAGTTGGGAAAACGGGCTTTTATGAATGCGGTCATGTATATGTCGATTTTGACACTTGTTGCTTCAACATCATGTTTGATAGCACATATCTCTGAAGCCAATCTCATCACATCACCATTTTCATTTTTGCCACCTTTTCCCTTGTGCTTGTTCTTGTAATTGTTATTGCCTTCATTTTTGGAAAACGTGGCCTTGTTTGATAGTTTGGAAGAATTTGTTTTGACATAGCACACACATTCACCTGTTGTGGTTTTTGATTTTCTTCCAAATGTTTTTTCTCTTTCTGCCATCTTTTCAACCAACTGGTCAAATGTGAGTATTCAACTGATTGCTTGCTTGTAGAGACTCCAAATAGGTTGAATAGTTGGGAAAACGGGCTTTTATGAATGCGGTCATGTATATGTCGATTTTGACACTTGTTGCTTCAACATCATGTTTGATAGCACATATCTCTGAAGCCAATCTCATCACATCACCATCTTTCAACTCTAGATTGAACAGTTTCAACTGCAACTGAATGAATTCTAACTCCGAATGGGAGTCATATACGTCCTTCAGTTTATGATATGCTTTCCATGGTGTATTGCACCCTTGTATATGATGAAACACATCTCCGTCCCCTGATACCCTCATCAAGGCCAAAGCCTTCTAGTTTTTCTGCTTTCATGTTTGAGTGTCTTTTGCATTCCCTGTGGGTTCAGCTAGTTGTTTTGCCCCATCACAAATATCGAACCATATATCGTTGAAGATGGGAGTGTTCTCCACTTGCCAAGACCATTCTAGCCAACTGTCTGTGCCAGTCAAGGTAGTGCCAACAATGGATTTGATGGAATACATGGTTTTGAGTTTTGTTTGAGTTTTTGGAGGTTTTGAGTTTTTGTTTAACCCCAATTGGTTCCTGTTATAGCACGGAATTACACCCCTGTGGGAGAGTTTTTCAAGCTCTCCCACTTCCGGCTATAAGCATGGGAACAACCTCAGGATGTGGGTGTCCTATGGTGAGGTTGAGCCTCTAAGATTTTTAAAGAGGCTAGTTCCTCTTGGTGGATCACCTAAAACTAATGTTGAAATGAAACTTCACAGAGAAAAGGGTTAGAAGGGAGATAAGGGCTCCTAAGAGGGCTAACCAGACGACGCACCATAAATAAATGGACACTCATCTATGCTTGAACCCACACTAGATCAGTCATGAGGCGACTTGGGCTTGTACGATCTCAGAGTCAAGCTAACACACGCTAGAAGAGCTTCAGTCAGAACACTAATCTGGACCTGCAAAACTTGAAAATACTTCAAAGAGGCAAGCAACAAGCTAATGGACTAGGAATAAACACATTCACAAACCCACCAAGCAACAAGCATACTAAAGCACTAATTGAAGACAGGAAATAGGCAAGGAAATCGAGTCTCGTCATATTCAAGAGATAGTTCTTACAAATACTTCAACAGGGTTTAGTCTAGTCAAAGGAGCACGCTTTTGCAAACATCTCAAAAAATGTCTCGTCTCCCAGAGAGAGAAAAGTCTAAAAAACTGGGAACCTTTTTAAATGGCTTGAAAGCCCGTATATATAAATAAGGGAAGAGAGAGAGAGAGAGGTCTGCATGGAAAGAGAAGTCGTTGATTGCTGCTTTCGTCCTCCTTTCCATGAAAATGCACCATTCAATATCTTCTCGAGCCCTCCCCATGCATTAAAGTCTCCCTTTGGTGCATTCGAAGGAGCCATGTCGTGAGCAGCTGGATGTCGCTTCTAGGACGACAGGAATGATCTTTGCATTAAAAACAGCATGGCGATCCTTCCCTTTTGCGTGTCCTGTTGAAAAGGATGCAGGTTTCCATGTGTGGAAACTCACGCTAACCCATGCTGCATTCAAGTCAGACAACTGTTTGTTGGAGACGACGGCCATTACTTTCACCTACCAGCTCCTGCTTACACCTGGACCAGACCTTTCTTATAGACGGAAAACCAATCTAAAGACATTGGTTTTCCCGTATCCATTTAACTCGGGTCTATTTGAGCTTTACTTCTGCGAACCATCGATTTTCTGCTAGTTGGAAATGCTCTTGGATCGTCCTCCATCTGTTCCTTTGAAAGGTCAACCCCTGCTCCAACTTACGCCATGCGGTACCCTTTTATTCGTCTGACCAGGCTTGATGTCTGCGGGTTCCTCCAGCTTGACGACTTCGGGCTTTCGTGACTACTTTACTTATGAATTCTCCTAAGTCAAGTAGCTCTGAAAGCCCGATTTGCACTTCGTAATGCAAATCGGGTTCTCTTAACTACTTGACTTATAAAAATCTATAAGTCCTTGGAGAATCTCGACTTACACTATGCAATGTAATTCGGATTCTCTGAGCCTACTTATTCATCGGACTTGTCCAATTGTTCTACTTCGGATTTCTCCACTCCAAGTCTTCGGACTTCTTTGTCGGGCCTCCTTTCTATGGGCTTTCCTCGGACAACTTTCCCGAAGGAATTCCTTCGGAGGAATTCTTTCGAGTTTCTTTTTTGCGTTCTTTGTCCTTCGGGATTATTTTCCCGAAGGAATTTCCCTTTGCTTATTTCCTTATTTCTTCGGCCCTTTTCTTTCATCATTTCCCGTGAGCAAAATGTCAGCGAAAATTCCCTTTAACTTTTCCAAAAGTGCCCTTCAGCAAATTGTCAAGTGGTCCTCCCAAAGCTTGAAAAGGTCCTCTCAGATTTTTGAAAGTGCCCTTCGGAACCTTTCTTTCGGACAAATTGTCCAAAAGAAATTTATCACTTGGAGACAGAAAAAACCCGAAAAAGACTTAGCCGAAAGAATGAACAAGGAAAAGACTTGGCCGAAAGAAAAGACCCTGAGGGAAAGAAATACTTGCTCCTACAAGCCCCGGAAGATGATCAATGACTTAGCCCAAAAAGGGAAGCCGAATAAAAAAACTTTGCACAAGGCTTAATCATTTGGCTTGCTTTAAAACATCTCTGCTGGCCCCCTAAAGAATTTGCTCAAGCTTTATATGTGGGCCAAAAAATTGGCCAACAATTCCTTATCACTCCAAAATGGTCTCATTTTCTATATACACAAAGGTACTGAAAAGGATTCGCTTTGTCATTAACACTGGCTTAAAAGAAAACCTCATACATCAATATACTCGGTTTTTCTTGATTTTCAGATTTACGTTTTTCAACATACACGAATTGGTAAAACAAGTAGCTCCTTTATTTCGCCTTGAATTGCATAATTTGGTTGTTATTTTCCCAAATTCGCTTAGAGTAGCTTGCCTCAAACAATTATATGTTTTTCAAATTAATTTTTTTTTTTTTAAATTTAGCATTTAAAATGGAAATTTGTTTTTTTAATGAAAAAGCATAAAAAAAAAAGGTTATACCCCTTCTCCTTTTAGCGAATTTGAATTGATCTCATTCCAATATTGGAATAAATAAAAACGTACGGCTCTCCAACTCAGGAAAAAAACACAGGGATTGAATATGCTACGTCCAGCTCATATGCCGCGTCTAACTAAAGGAAACCCTGGTCCAACTGTGGCGCAAGCAAAGAACAAGCAAAATATTGTTAAAGCCCCTTATCAAAACGTCTCAAATCTGACGCCTCAAATCTGATACCTCAAAAAAGCAGCCCCAATGCCACGTTGGTCGCTGCTCTGTCAAAAGAATGCCATAAATATGGTTGCTACTAGACGCTACACGCAGGTCAGGGAATGAGAATCCCGAGATGCACCAAGTAGAGAGAAATACAACGCAATGCCAGTAGGCAAATCAGTCCTGACGCCAAACACCACACAGCAGGTCCACGACAGGGGCAGGGCGTGACAGGTGCAGGTCGTGACAGGTGTAGGTCGTGGCAGGGTTGTGGGTAGATATGAAACCATATGCTGATTAAACGCCTCCCTTTTGGTCTGAAACACCTCACTGATGATACGCTGCCACAATGTCAGTCAAAAACAAACAATTGAAAAAGAACAATTACTTGTAAGGTCGTACAGTTGATAAAAAGAAGAAGAAATTAAAATCACTGATTTTTAAAATTCCATGCTCTGATACCAATGTCGAGCTACAACTCATATGGCCAACTAGGACTCGAACCTAGGACCTTCAATTGTTGTTGGAGTGCTTTACCAACTGAGCCACTGGCCCCTCTATGGCCAACCCATCGTCGGTCCAGGTGTGGCTTATTTTCAAGGCAGTGTCTTACTAACAGAGTTTGTTTAACCACCCAAACAAATGTCCCAATAAGTCAACCTCAATTTGTATACCCTACCATGGAGTGGGGTTGAAACGATGCTGGGAGATGAATTCCCGACCCAATGCTTCCCTAGAGAACCCATGAGGCGATGAAATTCCGCTCACAAGCCAAAATACATTAAAGTAAAAGACAAGTGAAAAGACTTTAAGGTTGCATTTGAATCACCCAAACCATACGGATTTGAGGAGGGCCTTAACGACGTTCTTTTCACACTTTTGGACTACAGTGACTGAGGCAATGAATGAGCGTTTTTGGTCACCCGAGTTCCCTAAAGGGGACGAGGGGAAAGCATACATGCATCAATCGTTTTGCTAAAATAAACAACTTCAACAAACAAAGCATAAAATGAACACTCTTAAGAGCTTCTAAGTAAGTGTTTAAAGTTCATTTTAAACACCAAAACGAGATGTGTTGTGAAATTTCAGCTCCTTGGCATTTGTTTGTTAAAAAATTTGACAAAGCGAAAATGATTTGAACAAAAATATTATTAAAACACCAATTTGAAATGTTAAATTTGCAAGTTAAAAATGTTTTAAATGTTTCCTTGTGGCCTTTGGGTCCTGCAAAACACGTTAAAAAGTCCTTGTGCTTAGAAGTATTTCATGAATGAACAAATAACTTCCCAAATGTTGCTCTCGGGTTTACACAATGCAAAACCACAAAACACAGAGCAAAACCGCAACTTTGCAAAAACGCAATTGTCAATGCAATAACGCAACTTGTGGGAAAACAGAGTATAAAATGCAATAAGGCTACTCTAGTGGCAAAATCGCTAAACACAGGGCAATATCGCTATTATAAGAGTTGCGAAATATCGCTAGCGGTCAGGACGCAATATCATTGATTGCTTGGCGATATCACGAGACTTGCGAAGACGCGGTATTGCGATATCGCGACTGTCAAAGTCGCAATATTGCAACATCACAAAAATCCCTACAGGTAGAAAACAATTGGCTAAACTTTGATAGTTAGATGCAAAAACATAGAAACAGAGACAAAACTGCAACTGTGAGTTGCAATATTGCCGCAACTTCACAACTCCAAACAGCGAAATCACGACTACACAAGGCAACTTTGCGACTGACAGAAAAACATCCCTTGGCCTCCAATTTTCACTTGTTTTGGTCAACAAGCTCAAATTTTTACATAAAAATCGTTAGTAGAATACTCTTAAAGGCCTTAAGAGCAACTTCGTGGGATGCATGTCCCACCGGGCGTGCCATTTGTGATCATAGAATCCAAAAAGGGAGGTTAGTATAGTGTTAGTTCAATTAACAAAAACTCAAATAAAAACACCTTACACTTCAAGCCTAGAACTTAGGGGGAGCTTATTCACAAAAACTAGATGAAGGCACAACTAAAACATAAAAGACACAAACCCTTTACCTTTCTTGAGAGCTTCAAATGCTTTGTTGAGTGGCTTGCTCAGCGTGTGCATCAAGAAGTCTTTGACAAATGAAGCTTGTTAGCTCTTCTCCTTGGTACCATATGGCTTTGATGTGGCTTGATGTTGCTTTGGTTCAAGATTTTGGCATTATAACACTACTTGCAACAAAATAGCTTATGTCTCTCTCCAAATTTGCATTATAACTTTGGCTTATGAGAGCTTAGAATTCAATTGGCATGGCATTGTATTTATAGCCTAAGGATTTAACTCTCACCCAAGGTGAGTTAGAATGGAGTTAAGGCTTGGAATGGATTCAAACCTAACCTGAGTCAAATATAACCCCAATAGTGTTGATAGTTGTCAAGTAATCATGATTTGCAATTACTAGGCATGGCTCTCCAAAATTAGATATTTTAGAATATTTTCAAAGAGCTTGACAACTCATAAAGGCAATGATGAAAGGATAGGATATTTTGAATTTTTGAATTTCCTTTTTTAGATTTTCATTAATTTCAAATGGATAATTCAACTAGGCATTTAATTTGGTTTAGTTTGTTAATTAATTCTGATTAGCCTTTTAGTATTTCCAAGATTTGATTTAAGTGTGCAAATGCCCCACTTAATAAGTCCATAGGCCAAATTGACTGTTGTGATGCCGCAAGGTGATTAGGGATGAATCCGTGAGAGGTTATTGTTGTATACGATAGGATACCCCAATTAGGGATGTCTCAACACAATTCTGAGCTTTGACGAATGATGAACAAGCAAATTTGGGGCGTTCAGTGATTCCTAGGCTTAATTTGCAATGGTTGGTAGGAATTGGTCTGAAGTTCGGTCAAAACCCAGTTGTGGCTAATTTTAAGTGTCTACAATAATTGTTCGTAAAGATAGAATATGCCACATAGCAACAACATGGTGTCATGAATCAATTGAAGGTTTAGATCCTCAGACCACTCACCACTCTTCAGCGAAAATTAGATATTTTAGGATATTTTCAGAGAGATTGACATCTCATAAAGGCAATGATGAAAGGCTAGGATATTTTGAATTTTTGAATTTATTTTTTTAGATTTTCATTAATTTCAAATGGATAATTCAACTAGGCATTTAATTTGGTTTAGCTTGTCAATTAATTCTGATTAGCCTTTTAGCATTTCCAAGATTTAATTTAAGTGTGCAAGTGCCCCACTTAATAAGTCCATAGGCCAAATTGACTATTGTGATGTCGCAAGGTGATTAGGGATGAATCCATGAGAGGTTATTGTTGCATACGATAGGATACCCCAATTAGAGATGTCTCAACACGATTCTTAGCTTTGCCAAATGATGCACAAGCAAATTTGGGACATTTAGTGATTCCTAGGCTCAATTTGCAATGGTTGGTAAGTATCGGTCTGAAGTTCAATCGAAACCCAGTTGTAGCCAGTTTTAGGTGTCTACAGTAGTTGTTCGTAAAGATAGAATATGCCACAAATCAACAACATGGTGTCATGAATCAATTGAAGGTGTAGATCCTCATAGACCACTCACCCCTCCTTGAAGAGCACTAGTCCCCGTTGCGTACAGTTGTAGTACAAGATGTGCAAAGACGCTGACAACCTGCACTTATATAAACCATTTTCCCAAAGAAGGTATGTTTGACCTGCTTTGACAAGTTGAAAGAGAGGGATCTCCTACTGACTTGTTTGTTTGACCCTAGCGTCAATTACTTGATCTGATTTTACTAATGCATTGTAGTCAAGATTTATCTTTGCTTGTTGAAGTGTATGTGCAACATCTGAAGTGTCCCAGATGCAACCTAAGATAAGAAGGAAGATTAAGCTTAAAAACGTTATCTCCTACTTGCTTGGTGATGGTATAGGGCTTCTATCGAAGTGGACGAATCTACATATGCAGTCATATTTGATCACCAATTTGAAAGATATGTGGTGTTCGATATTGATCATGGCATTGCCTGTACTTCCTGCCACATAATGGTTTGCACTTCCTGTTGATGTTGTTGAATGTGGTCAATGAACTAAACAGCTTTGTCAACTTCTTTTTGCGTTGAAGGGGTTGTTGTTCATGGCAAGACAAGATAAGCTACGCCAATGGGTGCTTAAGGTTGGAAGCCCAAGCAAACCTAAAAAGGGTTGTGTGCAGTAGAGTTGTGCCGAGCTCTATTGTAGTTGTGTTGAATGAAAGTAAACATTCTTAAAAGATGCATTATCATCCTGTTTACCACTTCTGTATGTCCATCAATCTTAGAATGGAATGTGGTAGACTTGTTCAACACTATGTCTAGCATAAACCAAAGAGCTTTCCAAAAATTACTCAAGAATCTTGTATCTTTGTAATAGACGATAGTCTTTAAAATTCCAAAGTGGATCCAAACATGCTGAAAATACAATTGAGTTGTTTCTAGAGCCAATATTGCTTTCTTACAAGGTATAAGAATTGCAATCTTTGAGAGTCTATCAACTACTACATAAATACAATCATTGTCGTTTATGGTAGCAAGGTAGCATGAGACAAAGTCCATAGAAATGGATTCCCACGATCTCCTTGGAACCGACAGAGATATATAAATACCTTACTTCTTGTTGAGCAGTTTAGCAATTGCACATGCAATACAAGACCTAACATATTTGGCAACATCTAACCTGAGTTTTGGCCAAAATAAGTACTTATGTAACAATTCAAGGGTCTATTCAACTCCAAAATGTCCTCCAACCCTGCTGAAATGAGCTTCACATATTAGTTTTTGTCTCTCTACCTTATGAGGTACACACAAGAGCCCAAAATGATACAAGAGTCCATCTTGCAAGTAGAAATCCGGAACTTAATTACCACAAAGCAATTTATGATAGATACCTACAGATTCTGACTGTTATGGATACAATTCTAACCAAGTGTTTATTTCATGTCCACATGAATCAAGCACAATGAAGATAGATTGAACCGAAGGTTGGCTCAAACAATTTGCTACTAGATTGGCACTTCCTTGCTTATATTTAATGTTCAAATGGAACTACTAAAGATAATAAGATCATTTATGATGTCACTCTTGCTGTAATTTGTTTTGAGTTTGCAAGAACTCAAGCAGCTTGTGATTTGTGTGAATCACAATCTCCTTTCCCAAAATGTAATCCTTCCAATGCTTACATGTGTGGACAATGGCTTAAAGCTCGCAGTCATATGTGGGATAGTTCCTTACTGGTGCCAT
This sequence comes from Torreya grandis, assembly GCA_037957365.1. NCBI lineage: Eukaryota > Viridiplantae > Streptophyta > Pinopsida > Cupressales > Taxaceae > Torreya > Torreya grandis. Next base: position 3,792,053 of record JARHVA010000624.1, read on the forward strand.
GAATGTTTCAATGAGGTAAGCAACTAGGTGACCATGTTCAGTGAGGACTACTCCAAGAGCATAATTAGATGCATTAGTCTCTCTCTCAAATGGTTGTTGAAGATCATGTAACGCAAGCATTGGCACGGAACAAAGTTTGCATTTCAGTTCTTCGAATGCTTTCTGTTGTGCAACTGACTAGGTTAAACTTGTTTTGGCGCCACCTTTGGTAACTTGGTTCTAAGACCAAGTCACATGAGAGAAACCAAGCACAAATCTCCTTTAGTTATTTGCTAATCCCAATAAGTTGTGAAGCTCTGTGAGTTTATTTCGTGTTTGTCATTGTTGGATGACTTGAATCTTGGTTGGGTCCACACGAACTTCTAGTGCATTTATGATGTATCCCTGATACGGTATCTCCCACATGGCAAATGAACATTTTTCAATGTTAGCGTACAGTTTGGTTTGCCACAAAGTGTGAAACTTTTGTTCAATATAGCAAAAATGTTCATCCCATGTGTTGTTGAAGGTTAGGATGACATCAAGGTAGACTACAACAAATGAAGTAATAAGCCCTGGTGATGTCATTCATCATCCGCATGAATGTATTAGGTGCATTAGTTTTGCTATTGCTAGATGACTTAAATCTTGGTCAAGTTCACATGAACTCCTTGTGTGTTTCCAACGTATCCTAAATATTGTATCTCCTGCATGGCAAATGAACATTTCTCCATGTTAGAGTACAACTTGTTCTACTGCAAAGTGTGAAATGTTTGTTCAATATGGCGCAAATGTTCATCCCACGTTTTGTTGAAGATTAGGATGCCATCAAGGTAGACAACAACAAATGAAGTAATGTAAGCCCTGATGGTGTCATTCATCATTTGCACGAATGTCGCAGGTGCATTAGTTAAGCCGAAGGGCATAACCAACCACTCAAACAAACCTACTTGTGCTTTGAAGAATGTTTTCCATGTCTACAGGTACAACAAGAATTTGATAATACCCAAACTTAAGATTGATATCGATGAAGAATTTGGCACCACGGCGCTGATCCAGTGGATCCTCAATCCTTGGAAGAGGATAGCAGTTATTTATTGTGATCTTGTTGAGAGCTTTGTAACCAATGCACATCCTATATGTGTCATCCTTCTTTGGTGCAAGTATAATTGGGTTGCCACAAGGCGATAAGCTAGGCCTAATGTGTCCTTTATCCACGAGTTCATGGATCTACAACTTGATCTCTTCATTCTCCAAACATACATCTAAAATGGTGTGACGTCACAAAAGACTGCATATGCTTGATTTTGTACACTAAGTGACACTGTCAAGTGGCATGTTTTTCAGAGCCTGCACTGAACCATCCAATGGAATATGGTTTTTTGTGTAGCATCAATGCCATGTTCAGACTTTGAACTGCTTCAAGTGAAATCCATTTCTTTCAACTTTCATTGTCAACAATGAAATGTATTGGTTGACCATTGATCCACATTTCAGAAAAAAGCGATGTTTGCAATACCTATCATAGCACTAGGTTCAGAATCTATGATCGGCTTACCTTTCTCTAGTGTCCCAGTACCTGTACCCGCTGCCTCAAGCTATGCAAGTAGAGTTTTCCTAGAATAGCATTCTTCATTGGAGTGAATGTTGGAGTTATAAACTGAGCATCACTTGTCAATCTTGGACGACATATTTTGGTCATTTGATAGTGTAGGCTTCTTCTGAGGATGGCGCAAAGGGCCATTCCCTTGTTTAGGATTATGCTTGAGATGCTTAGACTACAATTTGTAATGAGACTTCAAATCTTTTTTCTTAGTCTTCAGTTTAGCTTTTGCTTCGAACTTGAAATAAATCGATAGGCTTATGTGATGGAGGAAACCTAGAGGAAATCAATATTAGATTGGATAGATGATCTCAAACCTAACCTACACTTTCAAACAATATTTTGCTCAAAATCCTAAACATTCAATTTTTGAACCAAGGTATGAAAAGTGTTTGTGTATTTGTGCATAGATTGATCGTGGCCTTAGCACAATTGAGATAACTTGACGTACCTGTCATCATAGTTTCCAATAGGATAATAGGTTGATTTGAGTGCTTCTATGAAACCATTCCAAGTATCTACAGATGTGTCTAAGTCAACATTTTCACATGCTTCATGTGCAATGCAATGGTTATCCGACCATTTCTTTACTAATAAAGAAACTTTTAGAAAAGCGAATGTAATCTTTCTTAGTCAAAGAAATAATTTACCGCACAGTATGAACAGATTAGATTAAGCCAAATATCTAGGGCGTCTACATCCATTTTGCCTTCAAAAATAGGGATGTATAGATTGATTTGTATCTTATAAGGCATGTGAGCACCAAATATAATTGTGAATAAGATGTGTTGGAAGAAGTATGAACATGTTTGAGAAGTTAAGCAAAGTAATTGGCAAAACCTGCTTGTTCACGTGAATGGTGTTCTTCCAGATCTTCTCGTTGCCTTTGCAAAGCATCCTCTATCATTTTCTAGAACATTTCAAAAGTCATTGTCTCTAGAGTTGATTTGTTTGCCATATAAGGACGTGAAGGAAGCTATAATGAAGGGTCACAAGTTTTTTGTGCCCTAACTTCCTATAATCAAACCTTGTATGAGTGGGCATACAAACTGAAAAGGATTTCTGATACAACTTCAATACCATTATGAGATGATACGGAGTGTGTATGTCATGATACTACTGATTTGGGGCCCAAGAAGAGACACAGTGGACAACAACACTCAATAGATTAAATCGTTGTTTTGTAGAAGCATTTATTCAATGATAGAGGCCAAGGAATATATCAAAGTGCGGTAAGACAAGTGAAAGAGTAAAGAATATAATGGACACCAATGTAGAACTGCAATTGCAAAGTTGTATTATGCAAAGTTTTGTACAAGATCCATGAGGTCAATTGTATGATGCCTATGTACCTCCTAGTCTATCTTTGTATCACTAACTAATTCGAAAGAATAGAAGAATGTATTAATACATAACAAAGGAGGATGAAGTGTCTATACAACTGCATAACAAAATATTAATTTGGCATCTTCTAGTAAAGCCATTGCAATGTTGTCGAGTCCAATACTGACATTGTACAGATTTGTGCAACATCACAAAGGAGTTAGGTCTTCCTACTATGCACACGTGTGCTTGGGATGATGTTCGAGTTGTTGGTTCAGATAGAACATGCCGCAGAGGAACAACATGGTGCCCCGAATCAATTGAAGGCTTAGATCCTCTTGGACTAGTTGTGCTTCCTTGAAAAGCACTGGCCCCCATTGCATGCGGTTGCAATACAAGATGTGGAAAGAGGTTGGCAACCTACACTTCTATAAACCACTTTCCCTGGGAAGGTACTTGACCTGCTTTGATGATCTGAAAGAGAAGGATCTCTTGTTGACATGTTTGTTTCACCCTAGCGTTAATTAGTTGATCTGATTTAGCTAATGCACTGCAATCAAGATTTTTATCTGCATGTTGAAGTGCCTCTGCAACATCGTAAGTGTCCATCAAAGGTGGAAAACAATTGCACAACAATTTTGCCTTGAAGATTGGATGCAACCCAAGATATGAAGGAAGATTAAGATTGAAAATGTTATCTCCTACTTGCTTGGTGATGGTGTAGGGCCCATACTAACGTGGACGAAGCTTGCGATAAGGTCTTGTCAATCTTTAAATCTATCGAGGGAGCCATACTTGATCACCCCCCTGAAAGGTGTACGGTGTTCGATGTTGATCATGGCACTACTTGTACTCAATATTTCCCTACTACATAAAGGTCTGCACTACCTGTTGAATGTGCTCAATGAATTGAATAGCTTTGTCAACTTCTTTTTGAGTTGAAGACGTTGTTGTTGATGGCAATACAAGATAAGCTATGTCAATGGTTGCCAAAGGTTGGAAACCCAAGCAAACCTGAAAAGGGTTGTATGTAGTATAGTTGTGCAAATCTTTATTTTAGTTGTGTTGAATGAAAGGAAGACTTTCTTCCCATGTGCGTTGCTTCTTTGAATTGCACATTCTCAAAAGATGCATTATCATCTTGTTTACCACTTATGTTTGTCCATCAATCTAAGGATGGAATGTGGTAGACTTCTTCAACTCTTATGTCTAACATATACCAAAGCGCTTTACAAAAATTACTCGAGAATCTTGTATCTTTGTAAGAAATGATAGTCTCTAAAATTCCAAAGTGGATCGAGACATGTTGATAATACAATTATATTGTTTCTAGAGCTGATATTGCTTTCTTACAAGGTATATGAATTGCCATCTTTGAGAATCTATCAACTACCGCATGAACACAATCATTACCATGCTTGGTCGTAGGGTAGCCTGAGAGAAAATTCATGGAAACAGATCACCCCCGTCTCATTGTAATTGACAAAGAGGTTTACATACCTTTCTTGTCGATCTGTTTGGCAATTGCACATGCGGTACAAGACATGATGTATTTAGCAACATCTAACCTAAGGTGTGGCCAAAAGTACTTTTCTAGCACATCAAGAGTCTATTCAACTCCAAAATGACCTGCAACCTTGCTAAAATGAGCTTCCCATATCAGTTTTTATCTCTTTGCCTCATGCAATAGACACAAGTGCCCAAGATGATATAGGAGCCCATCTTGCAAGTAGAAATCTAGAACTTGATTGCCACAAAGCAACTTCTAGTAGATATATGCAAAGTTTAAGAGTGATGGATACAACTCTAACCAAGTGTTTACTTCATGTCCCCATGCATCAAGCAGAGTGAGGAGAGCTCGAACCAAAGGCTAGCTCAAACAATTTGCTACTGGATTGGCACTTCCCTTCTTGGGCTTAATGTTCAAATGAACTGTTGAAGATAATAAGACCATTTTTTATGCCGCTCTTGTTGTAACTTGTTTAAGTGTACAAGAACCGAAACAACTTGTAACCTATGTGGATCACAACCTCCTTTCCCAAAATGTAATGCTTCCAATGCTTACATGCTTGGGCAATGGCATAAACCTCACGGTCATATGTGGGATAGTTCCTTATTGGCACAATGAATGTTTCACTGAGATAAACAATTGGGTGACCATGTTCGGTGAGGACTACTCCAAGTGCATTATCAGATGCATCTCTATCTCAAATGGTTGTTGAACATCAAATAACGCAAGTACTAAACAGAGTTTGCATTTCAGATCTTCAAATGCTTTTTGGTGGGAGGCTCAATAGATGAAACATGTTTTGGCACCGCCTTTGAAATTTGATTTGGGGCCAAGTCACATAAGAGAAACCAAGTACGAATCTCTCGTTAAAATTTGCTACTCCCAAGAAGCTACTGAGCTCTAGGAAATTCTTTGGTGTTGGCCATTCCTGGATGACTTGAATCTTGATGGGTCCACCTGAACTTGTGCATTGACAATGTATCCCAAATATTGTATCTCTTGCATGGCAAATGAACATTTCTAAATGTTAATGTACAACTTGTTTTGCCACAATGTGTGAAACACTTGTTCAATATCGTACAAATGTTCATCCCATGTTTTGCTGAAGATTAGGATGTCATCAAGGTAGACTACAAGAAATGAAGTAGTGTAAGGCATGATGATGATGTCATTTATCATCCGCATGAATGTCGCAGGTGCATTAGTTAAGCCGAAGCGCATTAACAACCACTCAAACAAATCGTTTGCTTCGAAGGGGGTGTTTTCCATATGTCTGCAAGTTCAGCAGAAACCTAATGATACTCAAGATCAATTTTGGTAAAAAACTTAGCACTTCTGAGATGATCCAGTAGATCCTCAATACTTGGAAAAGGATGGCAGTTCTTAATTGTGATGTTGTTGAGAGCTCTATAATTGATGCACAACCTCCATATGCCATCCTTATTTTGAACAAGCACAATTTAGTTGCCGCAAGGCGATGAGCCGGCCCAGATGTGTCCTTTATCCACGAGTTCATGGATCTACCGCATGATCTCTTCATTCTCCAGCAATGATCTATGGTATAAAGAAGCATTAGGTAGAAGTTGTCCTCGAATCAAATCAATAGTATGCTTGACCGCATAGTGCGTAGGCACTTCTTTAGGTCATTAAAAGATATCCTTGTATTCTCCCAGCATGTTGTTCAACTATTTTGTCTTTGTTGCTTGACTGAGGAACTGCAATATGAATTGGTGCCACAAAAGCATTCTTACTTGTCTTTGTTGCAACCAAAGGACCTACAATATGAATTGGCACAACAAGGATGTTCTTACATCAAGAGTACAAACTTTTTACTAGAACTTACTAGCTTCTTGCACTGTTTGGCGTTAATGAATGAAAGATTAGGAACTATTTCTGGTATGCAATATTTCATATCACAAACATCTATGACAAAATTTCTAATATTTGCTTCATAGATTGCATGTCAATGGTAAACATGCATGTCTAGGAGCATTAAATTTTGAAAAGGCTAGATTTTGTACACTAAGCGACAATGCTAAGTGACACATTAAATTTTTGAAAATTCTAGATTTTGTACACTAGGTGACATTGCTAAGTGACACGTTTCTCCGAGCCTACATTAAACCATCCAACAGAATATGGTTAGGGGTGAGGCGTTAGTGGCAAGTTCAACCTTCAAATTGCTTCAAGTGAAATCAAGTTCTTTTGATTTCCATTGTCAATGATGAAGTGTATTGGTTGACCATTGATCCACATTTGAAAATGGAAAAATCTTTCTACTTCCTCTAAATCTGTGTTGGAGGGAGAAGCGATGTTTGCGGTGCCTACTATAGCACTAGGTTCAAAATCCATGATATGTTTACCTTTCCCTAGTGCTGCAGTGCTTGTACCAATTGCGTCAAGCTGTGCAAGTAGAGTTTTCCTAGCATAGCATTCTTCATTGAAGTGAATGTTGGAGTTATAAACTGAGCATCACTTCCCAGTCTTGGACTACTTATTTTGGTCATTTTACAATGTAGGCTTCTTTTGAGGATGGTGCAAAGGGCCATTCCCTTGTTTAGGATTCTGCTTGAGATGCTTAGAGCCTTAGACTATTGTTTGTGATGAGACTTTGAATCTTCTTTATTAGTCTACAGTTTTGCTTTTGCTTTGAAATCACAAGGAAATCTATAGGCTTATGCGATGGAGGAAATCAATATCAAATAGGATATATGGTCTCAAGCCTGACCTATACTTCAAAACAAGATTTTGTTGAATATTCAGTTTTAAAACCAAGTGTGAAACGTGTCTTCGTATTCCTGCACAGATGTATCTATTGATTTGAATGCTTCTATGAAACCATTCTAGGTATCCACATATGTATCTAAGTCAACATCTTCATGTGCCTCACGTGTAGTGCAATAGTTATCCCACCATTTCTTTACTCATAAAGAAACTTTCAGAAGAGCAAATGTAATCTTTTCTTAGTCAGAAAAATGATCAACCGTGTAGTACAAACATATTAGATTAAGCCAATTATCTAGGGCATTTGCATTTATTTTGCCTTCAAACATAGGGATGTCTAGATTGACTTGTATCTTATATTGTGTGTGACCACCAAAAGATTGTTGTGAACGAGATGTGTTGAAAGGAGTATGGACATGCTTGACATGTTAGAGCAAAGTGATCCACAACACCCGCTTGTTCACGTGCATGGTGTTATTCCAATTATTCCCATTGCCTTTGCAAAGTATCCTCTATCATTTTCTAGAACATTTCAAAAGTCGTCTCTAAAGTTGATCAATCTGCCATCTAAGGATGTGAAAAAAGGTATGATGAAGGGTCATGGGTTTCGAGCCCTAGCTTCATGTAATCAAACCTCAAATGAGTGGGCATACAAACAGAGAAGGATTTCGTATACAACTTCAAAACCACTGTGAGATGATATGGAGTGTGTATGCTCTGATACAACTGATCCAAGGCCCAAGAGGAGACCATTAGACAACCACACTTAATAGATTAAATGGTTTTTTGCAAAAGCATATATTAAATGACAGAGATTGAAGAATATAACAGAATGCAATAAGACAAGAGAAAAAGTAAAGAAGAGAATGGTCACCATATTAGAACTGTATTTGTAAAATTGTATTATTCAAAGTTTTGTACAAGATCCAAGAGATCGGATGTATGTTGTCTATATACTTCTTAGTCTATCTCCATTTCACTAACTTATTACAAAGAAAATAATAATGTATTAATATACAACAGAGGAAGATGAAGCATCGATTGAACCGTTAAAGAGTTGGTAACAATTGCTTCATAACCAATCATTAGTTTGTTGTATTCTGGTAATGCCAGTATAATATTTTGTGTAGTAAGGTACTTAAACTATAGGAGTTGAGTGGCATCACAGAAGAAGAGTTAGGACTTAGCAGTATGCACTTGTGTGTGTGGCATGATGTTGAAGTAGTTGGTGAAGAAAGACAATGCCGCAGTGCAACAAAATGGTGTCGCAAATCAATTGGCAACTCAAATCCTCTTGGATCACCTTCTTTTTGCCCTTGTTGCTTGAAGGTCCCCTTCTCTCTCTACACAATTATGATCATCCCTATGCATTTTTGTGCTTTATCCCTTTGTAGGATCTTCTAGCATAAATCTGAACACTCATTCGTCTTGTGTCCTTCCCCATAATGTGCACAAGTTGGAAACTTGGGGTAGAGTATTTGATGTGGTCTGTTGCTCCACATTTGCAACATGACCCTTGAAAACGACCTTCTCCAAGTCATCCAACTCCTCGACATCCATAAGATCTTCCACGGTTATAACCTCCTTGATTTTGATTATACCCTTCTTAATTCTAAATATAGCCTCCTTGATTCCAATTTTGATTCTACTTCTTGTAATTTGCGCAGGAGTCATGGTTGCTAGTCTCAATCATAGCTCCCTTGCTTGACGCATTTCATCTATCACCCTGCAATCCACAATGTTATGGGTATTAGAATCACAAATCTTACATGAGCATGCCACTTTGGTTGTTTTGTGCGCTAAAGCAATGGACAAACCATTATCTCATGTTCTTCATGGCACACTTCACAACACATGCTCATAGCCTGCACTCTCTCCAATGTGCCATCATTCTTAGTGTGAACCTCAAGTTCACAATCAATACACCATGAGCCTTTCTACTTGTCTTGCACAATATTTGCAACTAACTTTTGTTACTGTGTAGTCATATTCGAAATTTGTGCTTTCAAGAACAAACTTATGCCTATATCAAAACCTCTTGTTGCTTCCAATCTCAATGCAATCTCTAAGGCCTCAAGTGCATCTGCGAAAGTCATCATCACCAAATGCCTCCAAAAATAGTGGCAACAATCCACCTACAAACCATTGTGCATGTTACAATGGATGGATATCATAAGATATCTTTGAAAGCAACATCTCAAAATATGCATCATGTACACACACTTCCAGACACATCTTGCTTAATCTCCTTAAGCATAGAGATACTTTGTTGCTCGAATTTTAGAAAATGAAACTCCTACAAGAACACAATCTTCAACACATCAGAGTCAACTATTGCCTGGTTAGCATCAAACTTCTTGTATCAGGGATGTGCATGATCACAATGCTACATCTTGATTCCTCGCTAAGCAAACTATTTGATTATCCATGGATATTTATAGTTAACACATTTGATTTGGCTATTTTTTACTAAACTTTGAAATATATGCTATTATGGGACAATAGGATATTGCTTAGGTTTCATGTTTACATTGATATGAGTTAGCTGTAATGTATGTGTTTACATTACGAACATGATGATTTGTTATTTCAGTTATATTTTAAAAAGTATGTATATCATGATATAATGATCTAATTATTTGTTTGTTGTGAGGTTAACACAGGAGAACTTATCCCTCAGAACGTGACTAAGGAAGAGCATCATCAGAGAGAGTGACAGAGATCGAGATATCAGAGAACAACAAAGAAACCGGCTAGAACCCTACACACATCACATTAGCTAGCACATGTTAGAATGCATAATAAATAGTTTGAGCAGTGTGTTTATTTTTGCTTGCATTAAATAGTTGTTTGTCGTGATTTGCTAGTATAGTTTAAAAGGTTTAAGAGAACTCATTTTGCGTGATTAGCATGTTTGACTATTAAATGCTAGTAGAAACATGATTTGCATAGTTAATTGAATCTAGATTATTAATTTATGAAATTATAATTAAATTTCTATGGCATTAGGAGGATGCTAATTAAATTAGTAAAATTACAGATTTTTATAATTAATATTAAAAATAAATAAAATTTAGAAAATTGCCATTTGAAAAGAAAAACGGAAAAAGGAAATCAAAAAAAACAATAAAAAAATAAAAAGAAATAAATTAGACTAAAAATAAGAAAAAGAAAAAGAAAAAATATATATTAAAAATACAAAGAAAAACAAAAATCAAAAACAAAATAGAGAAACCTTTTAAAAAAAGACTACGCCCTTCTTATTTTATCATGGAATATGAAAATAGGAGCAGGGGAGATATTCTAAGTAGAAGGAGAGCGTAACACACAAGAGAAGCGCTTGGAAGAGGAGAGGACGCAAGGACAAATAACAGGGAGGAATTATTCAGACTGTCAGGGAGGCGTTTTTGCTTATGCTAAGACCCTTTAATTTCTGTGTGAGAACTATTTGATATGGAATTATTTTGGCAAGGAGTTTTTGATCTAGGCATCCCAAGAAAAACAGTGTATATGATAAAACTCTCCCAGCCATATATAGACATTAAGCCTCACCCAACATGTTTAACAAATCTGCAAAAGAATAAAAATATATATATTAGAATATAAAAAGAAGCGTGGATCAATCGACCCATCAGTAAAATGATTCCAAATATTAGATAACACTTAGCAATATGTATACTAAATTCGCCATGTTGAGACTGTGAGCTTGACGCCTTATTTGGTATTTTAACCTATCCATTTAGACGCCTTAATAACTGATATTCTATACTTAGACGCCAAGATCAGGTTGGATCTGGCGACCCACTGAAAACAAGAAGTTAGGTGACTTATATAGAATTAAAACGCAGCAGTAAATACTTAATCCTTGACAATCAATGAAAATGGATATGGCAGCATCTTAGATGTTTTTACACAGAAAATTTGGACTGCACGATAGGCATCCACCCACCCGTAGAAATAAGTTTCTGTTGATGAATAAAATTAGGTGATTTTAATTTGTAGAGAACTTGATAATCTAAGTGAACTTGCTAGATAGCGTCGACTTAGCTTTTAAGGAGGATATCTAAACCCCCGGACTGTTTGTTGGGTGATGACTCATCAGTAATAAAAAGATTCTAAATATTAGATAAAACTTGGCCATATGTTTACCAAAATCGCCCATGTTCAAGTTATATGCTAAGACGCCAATATGAGTGGCGACCTGTTTACTTTGACCGCTCAGTCTGTGTAAAATTTAATATGCAGCGATCTGTAGGAAGAGTAAATAATATTCATATTATTGAATTTTCATATAAGTGGGCCTTATGCATAATATTTAAGAATACAACGATCTATAGGTAAGCGCCAACAATATAAAACATAGAACCTCCTCGAGTAGCATACAGAAATCTACAATCTGAAATGATAACCGCTTTATTTAGTTTGGGAAACCAATTTACAACTGAAATGCTTTATTAAGTTTGGGGAATGGTTTAAAAGTTGAATCGACTTATAGCTGTGGCATAATGTCGTGGCAAGTCATGGTGAACCGATTTATTAACTGGTAAGCTAAAACACTTAGTATAGCACACCATGTTTAGTTAAAATGAGTTATATTTCTATAAAAAAAATTGTATGTTTAGACGTCTTAGATAGCTAATTGGTTTAAATAATATTTTGGATAATATTAAACCAAATGAAATTGTAAATATACTTTGGGATGTATATTCCTATGACTAAACTTGGATATGAGCACATACTAAAATTCGAACAGGGTTTATGAATAATGATCAACAAAATTGATCTTATAGCATGATGTAGATTAATAGGCTTAACCGGATTTAAGAACTTTGAATAAGGTAGTCTTAACCAAATAATGAATTTAATTAGGGAAACATATTCATAGCCTCAACTAGAGTAGATGGTTGGTTATTTATATTCCTTTATTGAACTAGTAGTTGAATTATTTAACAAAGGGTGGTTGAAAACCTTACATGAAATATAAAAGATTGTAGTTATAATTTGTCGAAATCTTACAAATAGCATTTAATAAGGCATATGGGGTATAAATAACTCAACATAGTCTTTTATTATCTTGTGATAGCTTATGATATGCTTGGGATCACTTATTATATGTAGCTTGTGGTACAAAACCCATTGTATGGATATAACATTATAATAAGCTACGTATTTGTGAATTAACAACAGTATACTTAATATGACCATAGGTATACATATGTCTATTAGCTTATACTTGAATGTGGGGGTGTGTTCATCTAACTATAGTTCCACGAGTGGTTATAAACTATATTATAGGATTATGTATGATAGAGCTTTATGTATTGCATGCATACAACCCCTAAGAATATAATAAGTGCTAAAATGGAGTATTTTATGTTTCATGTAATTTGAGACTTGCTTTGTAAAATCTGGTTGCTTGAATAGAAGCTTATATTTTCATGTATTTATTGCTTTATTTGCCTAATAGCGTTACTTAGTAGTTTTGCTTAAAAACACTAGACTATGATAATATGGGTTATCATATGCTATAGTATGTTTGGAAACTAATTATAGTAATTAAAATCTGCAGTTAAATGTGTATTTTACTCGGATGGTATAAACTGTAGTCATTATTTCTAGTATGGGATAGATAATAATGTGAGATTCATACATACGTTTAATGTAATAAATGTATGTTTTTTTATTACTCCTATGGTTAGCATGTTATGTGATATGATTGCTAGTAGGATGTAAATTGTATAAATCTTTTGGTTATATTAAGTAACCAATTTCACATTGCTGATACTGAGTAAGGAGTGAGACGGATTTCACTGGCTTACTAGCATCACAATGCCAAATGAAGGCAGTCCAATCAAATGGTGTGTATGAATTTTGACTGATCTATAGATTGCTATTATTTATTATTCTTGAAAACTTTGGCCATAGTATGTTCAAAACAAAAGCTAGTGAGACATTGTCATTTCATAAGTATGATTTACATGTTTGTGCGATATTTTGCAATAGAACGGGTTTTCTATGATACACTGCATGTTTAGTTTTAGAAATCATAAAGCAAACGGGTACTAGCTTGTCTCTTTGGATTCCCGCACCATCACTATCTACTCATCTATGAAGGAAGGGCCATTCTCTGATGGGATTAGTACAGAAGATCATTGGTCCGTGGTTGGTGTGGTAAAAGGCTCGAATGATGCTCTCCCTCCCCACAACAGTACTTATTTGGAGACGACACTTGAGATTGCCACAAATACTAGAGTTCGAGAACTATGCTCCAGAGAGCCATGTATCTTATTTATATACATTGTATTGTATTGTACTTAATATTGAAATATTATTATGAAGAGTTGTAATTACTTATTTATTGTACATTGACAGCAGTGGTTTTAGGCATGTATCAGTCATAGTTTATTGTAATTACTTTCTATATTTGTGTTATGATGTGTTCTCATGATAGTAGAGATCAGTGATATATGATGTAATATACTTTATTTACTATTATCACACTTAGGGTATTTTGTATGATCTCTGATTACATTCTCATGGTGTGATCTATTTATAGTATATGTATTAAATTTAAAAAAAAAATCAAATATTTCTAGGTAGATCCCAGTGGGGATGTTACATGTGGTATGTGCATGATCACAAAGTATATCACGTGAAAAATTTAACTCATTGTAAAATCCCGATTTGATTTCCTTTTCGGAGTTGTAACTCCCTTTGTTCGCCAACCAATTTCACATTTGTGAACATGTTTTGAGGCCTCTTCCATGCCCCTATACTCAAGCAATTTCATCGACATCTCGTAAAAGTTTTGTTGAGGTGTTTGCTAGATTGGTGCTTGTGCACTAGATCTAGGAGTTGATATACTTGCTTGTCCGCTTGTACCCCCTCCACCAATAGTTGTCGCACTTGTGCCTCCTAGTACAACAACCGTAGGGTTGATAATCAAATCAATGCTTGATCCTGATCTGTAGGATTACTCATCAACGAACTTACAATCCCTCTTGTTGGCCCTCCCATTCCCATTCTTGTTCCTTGAGTCATTCTCGTCCCACTACTTTGTGCAATCTGTGTAGTGTTATCCTTACCACTTCCCAATTCTTGCATGCAAGGTGTACTTTGACTTATTACACAATTAGCACTTTCTCCCTTTAGAAACTCTTGAATACCTTCCAAATCCACGCTTTCTTTAACACTTTCTTCCGAAATATCAACATGCATGCGGGTTTCAACTTTAGGCAAGTTTAGGGCTCAGACTTCATAGGTCTTGCGCATTCCACTTCCTCCTCCTATGGAATCCATTCATCTCATTATCTTAGATCCTCTTCACTTAGATATTATTCTCTAGGTAGTTTGTCTTTCTCAGTGGAACACGTTTCTCCCTTGTGCAAACCAATCACGTACCCTCCTTGTCCTTCACAGGTATTCACAGCATACATTTGAACTTGATCCCACTTTCTTCCTAACTTTCTTCCGGTCCTCAGTAGTTCTTTCTTTCTCAATATCTTCACCATACTCACACAATCTCCTTTCCCTTCCACTTGAGAATTCCATTCCTTTAAATATTTTATTTGCTTTTACCTCCTTTAGAAATTTTCTTTTTCTTTTTTTTTTTTTTTAAACTCATGTGCAACCTTCAACTCTCCTCCAACCTACCATAGGCAAGCTAGCCCATGCATAGAGCCCGATCCTCTAACCAGGCATATCTCCGTTTGAGATTCTTGCTCCATCCCACAACTAGCCATCCGTGAAAATGTTCAGGATACTCTACAAAGAAAAATCTGTATAAATCATTATAGATCTCACTCTGTAGCCACTTCTTAGGTTTTGAATCTCCAAGACCAAGTGCTTTTGTAGCAAATTCCAACGTTTTTGCCTCAAACCACACCACTACACGTTCCAACATGATACGTTCCACCATACAAACCTCCAATCTCAATAATTTAAGCAAACAGGTTCCTAGCAACAGTACCAAAATGTTGCGCTAGTTTAGGATACATCAACCTACTAACTTATCCAGGCTAAACTCAACACTTACAAACCCTAGTGTACTAGCATATCACTCGAACTAAAGCGCAAGAGCTCAGCTGAAGTACACAAGACTACCAAAAACCTCGCCATTAGAAGATAATGGAAATCAGCAATAAGCATAACATAACACATCTCAACATGTCATTGAAAGAATACCTTTCATCACCCCAACCCTAACTCAAATCATAAACATTATCAAATACACAAGATACACAAGATGAATCAATATACTTCTTCACATTCATGCATGATCCATTACATATATGTATTATGTTCATAGATCATAACTAAAATCATATACAACAGCTTCTATGCATATACAAATATCAGACTTAAAAAAATATACACTTGCTTATGAATTACATCAAAACATGTAGCATAACTCTGTGTCTAACTATGAATGTACTAATGAGAGATCGGTGGAACTATTTATAGTTTTTCCCCACCTACATACTCATGACAATTGGATCTAGACAGATATCTTCTAGAAAGACCTGGAAGATTCCATAAATCTTTACAATATATTCTCATTACATCCTCTTTCAGATCATCTGGTCACATGGTCTTCTTTCGGTCTTAACGCCTGTCTGACTGTGCAGCTACCTTGTGTGCTTGTTTTGAGCATTGGTCTTCATTATATGCGGACATCCCTTTTCTATCTCTGCACATGTTGTATATCGCACACGCTTCCCTTCAACCTGTGCATACTCCCATACTTAGACAAAATCATAGATTCCTTAGTCTGGTATGTATTCTAGGTGTCAATAATGACACTTAGACAAAAGGTCAGAGACAAACCATTGACAAGATTTAAAAGTTACTTTCACTACTTTGACTCTAACAAACAGCCTTAATGGCTCAAATGGCTTTCACTAGCAAAATAGCAGTACAATACAACATGTTGTTCATCTATAAAGATGACACCTTTTATAGCTCTCTATCGTTACACTCCTCCCCATGCCATTTCATATTTGCAAGATTCTTCTAAGGTCAAGGTAATTGAAACTCATATCCAAGAGACTCAAAATATTCTCCAACACCTGAAAAGAGATTTACACAAGGCATTGAATCGGATGAAACAACAGGCTGACAAAGGGTGCAGATGTCGACTTCCGACAGGTGATTGGATTTTCCTCAAGATGTAGAAAATTATAAACTTATCACCCAAGTTTTATGGTCCCTACAATATTCTCAGCAAAAATGTTGAGGCGGGCCACAGGACTTGCCACCCTCTTGGTGAACTCACGTCTTTCATGTTCCTTGCCTTCCAAAAATTATTGACCAGCAGATTCTAGTGCAATTATCCCTGAACAGGATAGGGAAGCTGCTCCTCAAGCTGTGATGCCTCAACAAGTTCAAAAAAATCCCAACAAGATGCTCGGTTCCTCAACAGAAGCATATGCATCTATAACATCGCACCTATGAAGATCAAAAGTTCATGCAACCGCTCATGATCTCTATCTGCATATGTACTCTGCTAAAATTGTGCTGATATATTAAAAGAAACATCCTTACAATCATCATGCCTTATAAATATTAAATCTGCTATAATATTCCTCTGAGTAAGCCATACTCAATACTCAATGGCTGATAAGAGATTTGAGAGATTTGCCTTTATACATTTTCAGAGGAGGCCAGCAGTAAAATTTAAGAAACATATTTCTGGTAAATATACAAAATGCAAGGATAGGGATAAGAGGTCTGCAACCAATTCGAAAATCCCCAAGAACAGGTCAGAAAAAAGGTTACATGGGCTAACCAGTTGGATGCAAGAATTAGTTGTCACCTTATATCAACTGCACAATGTAACATATGGACAGGTCTTGTAATAGCGCAAAAGATATCCTAACTATCTGGCCTTCTTGCCATCTGTGTCTATGTTTGTCAAATTTGCAAAATGCTTAACACCCCTGTTGGCTGAGATCAAGCAAAAGAATGATGTTACAGTCCTTGTCAGGCCTGTGCCTTATGACACTGTGTCTTAAGATACATTGGAAGTCTACAGACAAACCGGACATCATTGTGAAAACATTAACTTCGTTATCATCTATTTATGATAATATCAATGTCATCCTCATGATTATGTATGACATCATCCTGAAATTAAAGAGAAGAGTGACTTTCTTAATTATCATGCTACCTATATCAACCTTTCAGTACGCAGACTGGACTATCCTAACAAAATATTAATTATTATGTTCAGTTAAGTCTTATGTTGTGGTTGATGACAGGTGCAGTTCTTGGAATGGCTACATTGGCAGGAAATGGAAACAGGTCTGAACTGTGGAAAGATGGATTTTCATAAACCCTTGGTTTGGAAATGTCATGGAAATGTTTGTACAACATACTATAAAAAATATTAATATATATATAAAAACAACACATAATACTCATGTTTAGTACATAAAAAAAAACACTTAAAAAATATAGTATTCATGAAAGTTCAAAACATTCAACATGCTTTAAGTTTCACATGTTCATGAATCATGTAGCATATCATGTGTTATTGCCCAGATTCAAACTTCAAAGACAAAATGGGAATTTAAATGATTATAATCGAGAAAAGCATCTAGATTGACCTCAAAATCATGAATGCCACTTCCACTAGCTCCACTCTCCACCCCTGTGTAGAACTCCCTTGATTATCATCATCAACACCAAGTACTAAAAGTTAGGCGAGCGTAGTTGCAGAAGCATACAATTCAATCATCTTTGGATGAATATCCCAAAGTTTGTTAGGTCCTCTACTATGGTCGTCGGACTTGTGTGACAGGAGGCACAAATTGGAACGCACAAATACCAAATCCTGAACCTTCTTGGATGCCAACTTGTCTCATTTAACTAAGTGGATAAAGGCATATGTACTTCAAATCTGCTCTACTGAGGAATTACTAGCCATTTGTTACCAAAAAAGGTTGTTGGAAACTTCAAATTAGTAACAATGTACCAAAAAAAAATATTTAACTTAATAAAAAATTTGATTGAATTATGTAACTGTAAGAGAATTTGAATGGCAATAGGTCGTAGGTACTTGGCATCAGGGGCATGTACATACCACCATTTGATTTGAGTCATGTTATACTTGTCAAAAAGAGTCTCAATTTCTTCCATGTTACTTTCTGAAGCTACAAACATTCTCATTTCATTGCAGACCGTTCTAGCTATAGATGGATCAGGAAAAAGTCTTATGAATGTTGTCACGATTTCATTTGTAACATTGAAGTCATCATATAGTGGTTTCCTATTAGGTAACCAAAGTATTTCATTGTTATAATATTTTGGCTTTATAGCATAGGCAAAGAGATGCAATGGGGTGGTCATTTTAATCAAATCTCTTCATGGCCACACTCTTAACTTCATTGAAGAAGTTTTCTTTTAAATCTTGCTATTTTTTTGTATGATCTCTCTTACTTTTGAGCATGAAGTCAATTCCATCATAAATTTCTCCTATTCAAGTTGCATTTGTATATGCATATTTGATCATATATAGATCAGGTTCTGTCAAGCTCATCAAATACTCAACCTTGGCCCACCAATCATCATCAAGGATCAATTCTATTATCATATGGACTCTATCTATGTTTGCCTCCGCATAATCCAAACATTATTAATCAACATACTGCTTAAGGCCTCTTTTACCTTCACAAGTCATCTCAAGACAAGCGTGTGAGAGGCAAATCTCGTCTCAACAAACTATAAAAACAAATTAAGGCTTCTACAAAAATTTAATAAAGTACAAATTTAAAATAAATTCAAAGTATAGACAGTTAGAACTAAAAATAAGATTTTATCCCTTACTTTCAAAAACTCCAACCTTAAGAATCTCCTAAATATGGCTTGGGACATTTGATGATTTGTGACAAACATTTCAATGCCATTTGCCTCTATATAAATTTACTCTATGAAAATTTTCCAATCTTTCTAGCATCAAATTGAGGGAATGGACTACACAAGGCATCCAAAATATGTGTTTCTATCTCCCTTTTTACAATCAATCATGTTGCTCTATAATTTTTTGCATTGTCCATGATGACTTGGACAACATTTTAGACGTCCACTGACTCAATAGCCTCTACCAAAATGTTGATAGTAAATTAAGTAACTTTCACTTGGCCCTCACGATCAAGAACCTTTAGGAACATTGCCCCTTTAGGGCATACGGCACCAACAATTATCAAGGGTTTATTTCGAGCATCCATCTGAAATAATGGAAACCACTGAATCCTTCCACGATTCCCTAATTCACTGCAAAGAAGTTTGTATATGCTCCACTTCTTTTCCCAAGAGTGTGGTTCGAACATTTTCCTAATTATGGCCTATGTACCCTTGTGAAGCTTCATTGATGGATTTCAACTTTGTTACCAATACGGTGCCTCAATACATTGAAAGGCAGCTCACATGTATAAATGCATCAAGCAACCAATTCATCAGCAATGTCTCTCTTCTCAACATTGAATGCTATTTCCAATGCTTTTTTTGGGTTTTTTCGTGTGGTGGTCTCTTCATCCAAGAATGTTTCCAGTGGTTGAACTTAAATTTAAATGAAATGATGATTTGAAGTTGAAGGTGTGGCTGGTCTTCCTAAATATTTTCTTCGCAAAGAAATTGTTTTAGACCAAGCTCTTGCAGCAACTTGTATATCAGCGTCATTTTTCTCTTTCATGTACTCCACCATTTTATCCTTTGAAATTTTGTCACACTTTTTTATCTTTGGTCATCCAAACCCGGTTAAATGGGTTTTGACTCGAGTATATAAGGACATATATGTAATGTCCCCTTTCTCGAGTTAACACAAATGGAGAAGACCCGTAGCCTATTTTCATTCCCGTAGGCTAAAAGGGAGTGTTCCAAGAGGGAATGGCGCCATAAAGCATGTATTAAGTAAAAGGCCAAGTGAAAAATAAAATAAAAAGTAATTATTAATTACTTTTTGAGGGTCAATGGAAAAATAGAAATTAAAAAGTAATTTTAAATTACTTTTAGGTTTTTCAAGTGGAAAAAACTTTTTATAAAAGGGGAAAACAGAAGAAAGGAAGGAATCATCATCGATCTTGGATTTGGTTATTTCTTTCAGAATAGTTGGAAAGCTTGTATTTACAGGTTCAGCATGTTCTACGAATGAAAACCCTTAGAATTTAGTGGTTTGGACGAAAACCCAACACCACTTGGAGAGGTAAATCCACCCAGGGTTTGCCATTGAATTTATTTCACGTATTTGTCATTGAGAAGGAGCTGAAAATGGTATATTATTTGCAGGTTTACAGTTGCTAGGGTTTGATATAATTTTGGCTAGGGTTTCTACCCCCTATTTTGATGATTTTGGCAATTTCGGAGGTCAAAAATAATTTATAAAATTTATCCGAGCGAGGCAACTAAATTTGGGCATTGTTGAAGGCCATTGGAAGTGGTTTGAGATTTTTATCAACTCTAGGTGATTTTATATGAAATTTTGGCAATTTGGGTATTGTGTATTTTGAAGGATTCCATCATTTTACTCTTAGGACTTGAACGACAAAGTGCAAATACAGATTTCACACCTAGGGTTTCACATCATTTGATCATATTTTAACTCCTAGGGTTCCTCTAATCCAATTTGGATTTGAGCGCTAGGGTGTGGAGGAGATTTTGGAGAGTTGGCATCACCAAATTGAAATCAGTGTTGTGTTTCAGACTTTCCAGTTATCTTCAGAAATTTCAAATTGTTGGAGTCCAGATCTGAGTTTGTTTCATCATCATATGTTCTTCTACATTGCTTATCTCATTGCCATTGGAACTATGCATCATCCGAGTATGTTATAATTGTTAAACACTAAAATACTTAGGGTTTGTACTTGTTGTTACAGTTTGAATAAACACCATATCAAACTTGATTTATTTGTAATCAGACCTCATATTTCATTAATAAAGGATTCCTTTGGTATTGTTGAGTTGTTTGTTATGTTCTCTCTTATTTGGTACTTGTAATTGCATCACAAACAATCCAAAATTCAAACAACAAAACTCCGAAATTCATATCAAAAGCAAAAATCAAAATTTAGAGGTTTAGTTGACAAATGTTTGATAAATTGACTACGGGTCAAATTGAAAAAAAATAGTGAAGGATCGGTAAGGGTTCTTACAGTGGTATCAGAGTGAAATTCCTGCCAGCCTGTGGGAAAGTTGACATTAGTGTGTTATTACATGAGTGCCAATGGTATTAGTGAAAGAGAACTGAGATATAACCAAAGAAAAAAAAGAAAAGTTCAGTCACCAAAGATCGAAGAAGACATAATGGGTGATAAAGGTGAGAAACCAACTCCTACAAATGAGATGAGCTATATATGGAAAATAATCGGACGGAGTCAAAAGGACATGGAAAAGATCATTGGATCTATTGAGACGGCTCTGAAGCAATCCATGGCAAGGATAGCTCAAGCTATCCAACAGATAAGTATGGGCAAAGAAAAAAAAAAACATGAAGAGGAAAGCACATCTAATTACACTAAGGCACCGAGGGTTCCTCTTCCAAAAACTTTTCGTGCTACTTTCTTACAGAGGGATAAAGAAATTCTTAATGAGGTGGAGCAAGTGCAGCGGCCTACAAGTAATGATTATCTCTCTTTACACGCAAGATATGATGAGCTTTCATATGAGGTACAACAATCCCTTTCTTTCAAGGATTTATGTGATTTGGAAAGAAGAAATCCTAGGGGTGGAAGAGATTTCCAACAAGAAAGACCATGGAGGGATATTCAACAGAGATTGGGCAAAATTTTCCTTTCAATTTTTGATGGATCTAACAAGTCTACAGCTAGGGCTTGGCTACAAAAATTAGACACATACTTCTCTTTAAATCCTATGCTTAAAGATGAGGCCATCAAATTTGTTTCACTCCACCTTGAGGGTGTAGCACATGAATGGTGGTACCATGGTATGGTTACCCAAGGGCATGCATCCATCATCACTATTGAGGAATTCAGCCATCTGCTTATTGAGCGCTTTGACATAATGGATTCAGAGGTGCATTTTAGGGAGCTAGCACAGCTGAAACAGGTAGGTAATGTAGATAATTACATAGCTGATTTTCAGAGGTTAGCAGTCATGGTACCAGATGTCACAGAGAGAAAGTTGGTAGTATTATTTGTTGAAGGGTTGGTTGAGCCTCTCAAGGGCTTAGTGAAGGCCTTTGATCCTTTATCATTGCAGGACGCAATCAAAAGAGCCTTAAATCTTGAATTTTCAGCTTCTAAAGGAAAATTCCAGCCCACAGGACAGCCCAAGCAATTGCCATATGGACCACCAAAAACAATTCCTTTTGGGCAGCCAAGGCCAAACAATATGGGGTAGTCAAAAACCTCTCCTTTTGGGCAGCAAAATAGGCCATTTCAGCAAGGTGCACAACAAAAATTTCCTAAAAACATCAAGGAAATTGAAACAAGAAATAAGTTGGGGAGAAAGAAGTTGTGCTTCACATGTAAAGACCCGTGGGACGTTGGGCATAGGTGCCTCCCAAAAGGCCACATTCATTACATTGAGGTTATTTCCGATGATGAAGTGGAAATAGAAGAACAGGTGTATTCAACTGAAATTGAAACAGATGAGGAAACTACAGTTGAGGAGTCTACTGAAAATAGCACCCTTGCCACACTTTCAGGTGCACCAAAATATCATCCATTCAGAGTTTGTGGTGTGCTAAAAGGTCACAAGGTCACCGTCTTAATTGATAGTGGGGCAACCTACAACTTCATAGATGAAAGCTTGGTCAAACAGAGGAAGCTACCCACTGAAGACTTTCAGGGATTCAATTTAACTGTAGAGAATGGGTTTTCTATACCATGCACCAAAAGAGTGAAAGGTTTGGATATTTCTCTTGGTAATCATAAAATACATGATGATTTCTATGCGGTTAGCATAGGTGAGATAAATCTGGTTTTAGGTGTGCAATGGCTCCATTCTCTTGGAGAATTCACACAAAATTATAAGACTATGGAGCTGAAATTCCAATCAAAAGGTAAAGAGGTCATTTTTCATGGTATGGCTAATGGAGCACCTAGTGCAGTTTCAGCTAGAAGCATGGAAAGAGCTTTCCGTAAGGGGAACATAGAGTGGGCAGCACATTGTTTTGTAAGTAATTCATCCACTACCGATAAAATAAGATCTTACCATGTTGATATACAATCTATTTTGGACAGCCATGACAATGTTTTTAGTGATTTACCTATGGGGCTGCCACCTAATAGAGGATTTCAACATATAATAGAGTTGGTAACAAACTCTAAGCCTGTGATGATCACACCTTACCGCCACCCACGTGCTTTCAAAGAAGGGATTGAAAAGGCAATCAAGGAATTGTTGAAGATGGGGCATATTAGGCCAAGTTCTAGTCCTTTTGCTTCTTCAGTTGTTTTGGCTAAGAAAAAGGATGAAACTATGAGGATGTGTATAGATTACCGAGCGTTGAATAAGAAGACTATTAAGAACAGGTATCCAATTCCTAGAATCGATGAGCTATTAGATGAATTGCATGGAGCGGTTTACTTCTCCAAAATTGACTTGAGATCCGGTTACCACCAGATTAAGGTAAGAGATGAAGATGTTCACAAGACTACTTTCCGATGCCATTTTGGGCATTTTGAATTTTTGGTTATGCCTTTCGGTTTAACCAATGCTCCCGCTACTTTTCAATCATGCATGAACCATGTCTTCTGAGATCAATTAAGGAAATTTGTTTTAGTATTCTTTGATGAAATTCTGGTATATAGTAGGACTTGGGAAGAGCACATGCAACACTTGGATTCAGTGTTGGGAATTCTAGAACAACAGTCACTTTATGCAAAAGAATCCAAATGTGAATTTGGAATGACTGAAATTTTATATTTAGGACACATCATTAGTGCCCAAGGAGTACAGGATGATCAAGAAAAGATTCAGGCAATTTTAGATTGGCCACCACCCACTACTTTGTCACAGTTGAGGGGCTTCTTGGGGCTATGCAGTTACTAAAAAAAAGTTTGTGAAATGATTCTCATAGCTTGATATCCCGTTGACCAAATTGACCAAGAAGGGAGCCTTCAAATGGTCTGAAACAGCGCTTGACACATTTGAGAAGCTTAAAAGGGTAACGAGTTCTTGCCATGTACTTGCTGTCCCAGATTTCTCTATTCCTTTTGTTTTAAAGTGTGATGCTTCAGGGGAGGGAATAGGGGCTGTATTGATGCAAAAAGGGCATCCAATTGCATTGGAAAGTCGAAAGTTGAAAGATACAAAACGTGGATTCTCCATCTATGACAAGGAGATGTTGGCAATCATGCGTGCATTAGCCAAATTCCGACAGTACTTAACTTGTGGCAGATTTGTGGTGAAGACTGATCACAACAGTTTGAGGTTCTTCCTCAACCAGAAAGACTTGAATGACAGGCAACAAAAATGAGTAAGCTTCAAGCTTATAACTTTGACATTGAGTATGTTAAAGGTAAAAACAATATAGTTGCAGATGCTTTGTCAAGGAAGCCTTTCTTATGTTCTATGTCTATTATTTTTTATGATTGGAAAGAGCTTATTATAGCAAAATATGCCAAGAATGGTTTTGCTAATGATGTTATTGAAGGCAAAATCCAAGATGACAGGTACAAGGTAGTTGATGATCTCATCCTTTACAAGGATAGAATCTTTTTAGTATCTGAATCTAAAATGAAAGGACAAGTTTTGAAGGTAATTCATGACACACCCTTGGCTGGTCATCCAGGGTACTTCAAAACTTATAAACAGATAAGAGACAGATTTTATTGGAAAGGTCTCAAATGGGAAGTGCTACAGTATATCACGGAGTGTTTTGCATGCCAATAGAATAAAGCGGAACATGTGTTTCCAGCTGGTTTATTGCAGCTTTTACCCATTCCAGATCAGAAATGGGAAAGCATATCAATGGATTTCATTACAGGAATTCTCAAAGTACAAGGTAAAAATAGTATCTTTGTTGTGGTGGACAAGCTTACCAAATTTGCACATTTTTTTGCTATTCCTACTGAATTCAAGGCTTCTCAGGTTGTTGATTTGTTTTTCAAAGAAGTAGTTAGATTGCATGGGTTGCCTAAAAATATTGTAAGTGATAAGGACATCCGGTTCTTCAGTTTATTTTGGCAAGAATTGTTCCACCTAACAGGGACTAACTTAACACCAAGCACCAGTTATCATCCTCAAACTGATAGACAAACAGAGATTGTAAACAAATGGCTTGAGGGATATTTGAAGAACTATGTTGCAAGGCAACAAAGAACTTGGGTTAAATGGCTCCACCTGGTAGAGCATTGCTACAACACCACATACCATATGTTTATTGGTATGTCTCCATTCAAAGCCCTTTATGGATATAAAGCTTTTTCATTGGTGGATTTATTGATTACTAATAGTAGAGTACGAGGGACACGGGATCTGGTTGCACATAGCCAAGATATATAGGTCATACTTAAGGAGAACCTCTTGCATGCACAAAACCAGCAAAAGCTTTATGAAGATTAGCATCATACAGAGAGGAGTTTTGAGGTGGGTGACTTGGTTTTCTTGAGGTCACAGCCCTACAGACAATCCTCCATCAAGAAGAGTGGAGCTGAGAAGCTCCAACCACGCTTCTAGAGACCTTACAAAGTCACCAAATGGATTGGTGAAGTTGCCTATGAGCTGGAATTAACAGTGGATAGCAAGATTCACAATGTTTTCCATGTGTCATGCCTCAAGAAGGCACTTGGGCAACGTGTTATTCCATCTCCTGCG
Source organism: Torreya grandis (assembly GCA_037957365.1). Lineage (NCBI taxonomy): Eukaryota > Viridiplantae > Streptophyta > Pinopsida > Cupressales > Taxaceae > Torreya > Torreya grandis. The sequence goes on from JARHVA010000624.1 coordinate 3,817,969, forward strand.
TTGCCTCCTTTGGATGATGAAGGCAAACTCATCCTGATTCCTGAGGCTATCTTGAATGTCAGAGAGAAGAAGTTGAGGAACAAAGTTATTCCAGAATATCTGGAACAATGAAAAGGATTTACCAGCACAAGATGCCACTTGGGAGGGTGCTAAAATTTTGGAGCATCTCAGTTTACAATTGCTTGTGGGCAAGCAATTTTGGGAAGGGCGAACTGTAATGTCCCATTTCTCGATTTAATGCAAATGGAGAAGACCCATAGCCTATTTTCATTCCCGTAGGCTAAAAGGGAGTGTTCTAAGAGGGAATGGGGCAATAAAGCATGTATTAATTAAAAGGCCAAATGAAAAATGAAATAAAAAGTAATTATTAATTACTTTTTGAGGGTCAATTGGAAAATAGAAATTAAAAAGTAATTTTAAATTACTTTTAGGTTTTTCAAGTGGGAAAAGCTTTTTATAAAAGGGGAAAATAGAAGAAAGGAAGGGATAATTATCAATCTTGGATTTGGTTATTTCTTTCAGAATACTTGAAGAGTTTGTATTTACAGGTTCAGCATGTTCTAAGGACGAAAACCCTTAGAATTTAGTGGTTTGGACGAAAATCCAACACCACTTGGAGAGATAAATCCACCCAGGGTTTGCCATTGAGCTTATTTCAGGTATTTGTCATTGAAGAGCTGGAAATGGTATTTTATTTGCAAGTTTATAGCTGCTAGAGTTTGATATAATTTTGGTTAGGGTTTCTACCCCCTATTTTGATGTTTTTGGCAATTTCAGAGATCAAAAATAATTTATAAAATTTATTCAAGCTTGGCGACTAGGTTTGGGCATTGTTGAAGGCTATTGGAAGTGGTTTTAGATTTTTATCAACTCCGGGTGATTTTATATGAATTTTTGACAATTTGGGTATTGTGTATTTTGAAGGATTCTATCATTTTACTCCTAGGGCTTGAAGGAGAAAGTGAAGATATAGATTTCACACCCAAGGTTTCACATCATTTGATCATATTTTAACTCCTAGGGTTCCTCTAATCCAATTTGGATTTGAGCGCTAGGGTGTGGAGGAGATTTTGGAGTTGGCATCACCAAATTGAAATCAACGTTGTGTTTCAGAGTTTTCAGTTATCTTCAAAAATTTCAGACTTGTTGGAGTCCAGATCTAAGTTTGTTTCATCATCATATGGTCTTCTACATTGCTTATCTCATTGCCATTGGAACCATGCATCATTCGGGTATGTTATAATTGAACACTCAAATACTTAGGGTCTATACTTGTTGTTACAGTTTGAATAAACACCATATCAGACCTGATTTATTTGTAATCAGACCTCATATTTCATTAATAAAGGGTTCATTTGGTATTGTTAAGTTGTTTGTTATGTTCTCTCTTATTTGGTACTTGTAATTGCATCACAAACAATCCAAAATTCAAACAACAAAACTCAAAAATTCATATCAGAAGCAAAAATCAGAATTTAGAAGTTTACTTGACAAGTGTTTGATAAATTGACTAAGGATCAAATTAAGAAAAAATAGTGAAGGATCGGTAGGGGTTCTTATATTATAGTGCATATTGTAAACATTGCATGCTTAAACACAAGAGCCACCACCAATAATGTTCTCCACCACTGTCACATGTCTTCAAAAAGGAAAAGCAGGATCATATTTCATAGGAACCAAAATGTTTTCACGTGGGCCTTTTTCCCGATTTGCTTCAACTTGGCCTCCACCTAAAGTTGAACTTGATGCCATTATCCTAATCTACTTTTGATCACCAATATTGCCATAAAAACGCAAGGTGAAAGCATACATAGAGTTAGGATGTTTTAAAAACTTAAAAAGCAGTAAAACAAAGCTTGAAAGAATAAATTTTTAAAATTTTACATGAAATTTTAATTTTCCAATCATGTTTTTGTTTCTCCAGATCACGTTGCACGCAAGATAAGGGCATATGCAAAAGTCAAAATGTGACTTACATAAAGAAAACTAAACCTCATTATCCTAATCTGTTTCTGATCACCAAGATCACTATAAAGGTATGAGGTGAGAGCATAGACAAAATTAGGTTCTATGATGTTTAGTAAAAATTTTTAAAGACAGCAAAAATAGAATGGAAGCATAAATTTTTAAAGCTTTTACATATTTTTTAAAGTTATACAAAGAAAAATGGAATAATTTTTTTACATAAAATTTTAAAAGAAATATCATGATCATGAATGATGTGTGCACTCTTAAATGGAACTTTCAAGAATACACACACCATTCATGATCGTGATCACATTAAAAAAGTAAAAATAATGGAATAAAATGCTGCATGAAATGAGAAATCGCTCTATTTTTCTCCTTTGACATTGCTCTTTTTTGCTCCTCCTTAATTCATCTTCAAGTTGTTGCTACATTCCTCCTTGCTCTTGTAAAAACCAGCAATGGCTGCCTTTAAACTCCTCCTTTTTTCAATGGCTTCCTCCAAACTCCTCCTTGTTGCAATGGCAACCTCCTAAATTCCTCCTTGCTTTTGTAAAAAACAGCAATGATAATAATGTGTGTTTTGTCATTGCATTGAGTGTGTTTATATAGGTTTAACATAGTTTTTTCTAGAATATTAGGGTTTTTTAAATGTTTTAGTTTTTTTTTTTTTACTTGGTCAAAGACCTATGCTGCTGGAAACACCTACATTTTTGGCGGCATTTTGTACTTGGTATGATTTTGGTCAGAGGTAGTGGGGGTAGCATTTCCCTGCAATTTAGCAAAATGGTAATATTTTCGGCTTCAAAATGCTCCAGGCAACCATGAATTACATCAAATTGTACTATGCATGTAATGCCCTCCCCACCCTTATATATCTAGGCAGTCCCCCTCCCTAACTATTAGATGGATAGAGGCACCCCTATATCTATATAGATATACATAGATAAGTCTCTATCTATATGATATCACGTATATAGATTTGGCCATATCTACCTATATGTGGCGTATTTGTCTGGCTAGTGTATCTATCTGGTTAGCTACTAATCTCTATGGCTAGCTACTAATTCATATGGCTAGCCATATCATATAGAGTAGTAGCTAGTCATAGAGATTAGTAGCTACCCAGATAGATTAGCTAGCCAGATAGATAAGCTAACCAAACAGATACGCCACAGATAGATAGATATGGCCCAATCTATATACATGATATCATATACATAGAGACTTACCTATGTATATCTATATAGATATAGGGGCACCTCTATCCATCTAATAGATAGGAGGGAAGGACCGCCTAAATATATAGGGGTGGGGAAGGCATTACATGCATAATACAATTTGATGTAATTTGAGGTTGCCTCAAGCATTTTGAAGCCAAAAATATTACCGTTTCGCTACGTTGCAGGGAAATGCTCCCCCCCACTGCTTTTGTGCAGAATCATACCAAGCACTGTCGAGATGAGTTTTTACTATCAATGACTAACTTTTAGTCAATTTGTTTGCAGGTCTAGGGTCCCTAACCCTAGTTATTAACTATAGCAAGAAAATAAGTCGTATTTTTTTATTTAGCGTAAGATATTGTAGACACCTAAAAATGGCCCCTAGACATTTATTAGTCATTAAATTGCATTATTTTAGAATGTTTGCACACTTTTCAATTATTGGTCAAAATTAGGCATTATTGGCACATTTATCAACTTTTAAAGGCCCCCACATCATCTCCTAGCCCCCTCCAAATGTTTCCTTCTCTCTCCTACTCCTTTCCACCTACCACAAGCTCTGTGTCCAAAACATCATTAATGCTCATGGGCCCACCAACAACATTAATGACGCTTCTGAGAACATTGGTGTGGTCCCTTCTAGCCCATGACCACATAAACCCTTGTTCTATCTTTATCATTTTTCAACCATTTGAGTCACTTTTGGTGCCAATAGAGTCCTAATTTGAATTTGATGTCTATAAATACACAAGCATTCATTTATTGTTCATATGAATCTATTGAGCACTTGCAAGCATTCTATAGAAATCAAACAATCATTTAAATATTCATTGAAGCATCCACACTTATGTTAGACACACATCGGACGACACTAGGCTTGCATGCTATTGGAACAATTACGAGGTTATTGCTTTAAATAAAGTTACATTAAAGCATTCATTGAAGCACACAAGTTTATGTTAGATACACATCACACAGCATTGGGTTTGCATGCTATTGGAACAATTACAATGATATTTGTTTTCAATATTGTTACTGTCTAGGACCCTAACAAATATCAAGATAGTTTTGCTATTCTCTAGTTTATCACAGACCCTAAAACACATATTTTCCTTAATATTTCAGCTATTGCTGCCATATAGAGTTTGGAGAAGAGACCTGTTTTCCAGGTGATCAGAGTTTGCAGCATGGAAAACTGAGCATGGTTATTGGATATCACGACCAGGTAAACACAGTCATCAAGTCAATTTGGACCTGTCTGTCATTTGTCCAGAGCATCATAATCGGTATGGACATTGTCTAGAGTGGCACTGATGCTCCTTGGAGACTTCTCTATTCCTCGTC